>JARQOD010000005.1:497341385-497383992 GCA_033576555.1 Oophaga sylvatica
TATGGGGGAGGCTGTGTGGGGCGCCTGCTGTACATGGGGAGGCTGTGTGGGGCTCTTGCTGTATATGGGGAGGCTGTTTGGGGCACCTGCTGTATATGGGGAGGCTGTGTGGGGCACCTGCTGTATATGGGAGGCTGTGTGGGGCTCTTGCTGTATATGGGAGGCTGTGTGGGGCACTGCTGTATATGGGGAGGCTGTGTGGGTGCCTGCTGTATATGGGGAGGCTGTGTGGGGCCTGCTGTATATGGGGAGGCTGTGTGGGGCACCTGCTGTATATGGGGAGGCTGTGTGGCACCTGCTGTATATGGGGAGGCTGTGTGGGGCTCTTGCTGTATATGGGGAGGCTGTGTGGGGCACCTGCTGTATATGGGGAGGCTGTGTGGGGCGCCTGCTGTACATGGGGAGGCTGTGTGGGCGCCTGCTGTATATGGGGATAATATAGAAAAGACTAAGCACTCATCCTATGAAAGGGATGTTTTAATGGTAGTATATCTGAAAACGTTTCGGTCGATAAGACCTTCGTCAGTAACTTCACAATATCATATGAAACAGACTCCTTAATGAATATGCCCATAAATGGTATATCTTAACATCAAAAAGCATGATAAGAACGTATCAGGCTTGAAATAGCCAGTAGGGCCAGTGTGCCTCCTGAATGTGGTATCCACCGCTAATGTGTCACTGACAGCGGATACCGCACATACAGGCGCGACTGCCCTTTTCTACAGCGCTCCCACAGCATCAGCCACATTAGCGGTGGATACCACATTCAGGAGGCACACTGGCCCTACTGGCTATTTCAAGCCTGATACGTTCTTATCATGCTTTTTGATGTTAAGATATACCATTTATGGGCATATTCATTAAGGAGTCTGTTTCATATGATATTGTGAAGTTACTGACGAAGGTCTTATCGACCGAAACATTTTCAGATATACTACCATTAAACATCCCTTTCATAAGATGAGTGCTTAGTCTTTTCTATATTATAATC
The DNA here is from genome assembly GCA_033576555.1 of Oophaga sylvatica. Lineage (NCBI taxonomy): Eukaryota > Metazoa > Chordata > Amphibia > Anura > Dendrobatidae > Oophaga > Oophaga sylvatica. The sequence goes on from JARQOD010000005.1 coordinate 497,342,380, forward strand.
TTGGTGTGGGAACCTAGACTTCAAGCACCACCATATCAATAGTTGTGCTCACGACTTTTTCTTTGCTGTATATGGGGGTGCTGTTGTGTGGGGCTCTTGCTGTATATGGGGAGGCAGTGTGGGGCTCTTGCTGTATATGGGGAGGCAGTGTGGGGCACCTGCTGTATATGGGGAGGCTGTGTGGGGCGCCTGCTGCATATATGGGGGGAAGGCTGTGTGGGGCGCCTGCTGCATATGGGGAGACTGTGTGGGGCTCCTGCTGTATATGGGGAGGCTGTGTGGGGCACCTGCTGTACATGGGGAGGCTGTGTGGGGCTCATGCTGTACATGGGGAGGCTGTGTGGGGCTCATGCAGTGTATGGGGTGGCTGAGTAGGGCTCATGCAGTGTATGGGGAGGCTGTGTGCGGCTCATGCAGTGTATGTACTTAATTTTGCTCAATATTATGTGATACAATTAACATTAATATAATTATCAATAATATAATAATGATAATATATTGATATTAAAATTAAGCAGAATTAATTTCAGCCTATTGGTTCGGCCCTCCACAACAGTCACGGTCTTTCATGTGGCCCCTCAGGAAAATTAATTGCCCACCCCTGCTCTATTATGTATAGTGCTATGTTATTTATAGCGCTGTACATAAGGGAAAAAATTATTACAACGCTATCTCTGTCATTTAACGTCTGCACCTTCGTGTTAATCACATGACTTATCACATGATTTCTCAATGGGGATCATGTGACATGTCACATGACACAACAGGTGCTGGGGACAACCACACGCCTGAGGCTCTGGCAACACTTATTCCGCCCCTGGTTATGATGCTGGGGTAATTAATGGTGCTCCACACAGTATGTGACATTACAGAGTCTCACCCTTCTGCTGACTCACCGGGATAATAGCAGTTGTTACATCATAGCTCCCAGGTTCGGCTACCCTACCTGTGGCATGCACACAGAGAGAAGGTAACAACAAGCGTAGGGAGATGACAGTCCATTCAGGTAAAAGGCCAGTTGACCCGAGGGTCACAACCTCACTTCTCCGAACATCTCCATCGAGCCAGGGGACCGGCGGGTCCCAATCCGTGGCTTTCTCCAAACGTATCCGTGGTTCAGCAATAGTCAATGGAGAAGATCTGTATTCTTCCAGCTGGGATCCAAGTACCCTAGGTTGTTTCCTGTAGAATGATAGATCCGTGTCCCTCTTGATGGGGCCATGATATATTGTCAGCAGTCCTGTAGGGTCCACTGGATGTCTGGATGTCTTGGCAGAATCTCTGGCTGTCTTTCAGTCTCTCTGTATCTCTCAGAGGCATATTATCTCTTTTTATGTTTAACCAGTGTCCTTCAGTCCAGCATCACAGATAAGGGGCAGAATGGTGATGACCAAGTCGCCTTGTTTGATTATGTAATCTATTTGCATAGATTTTCCTCTGTTTTAAAAATCAACAAACTATCTGGGCTACCCAATGCATAATTAGCATATCACTAGTCATAAAGGATAAGCACACGCTGTCATTTCACATATCAGTTTACAAGTCAATATTACAGGCTTACACAAACAAAAGTCTGTTTTCTTGACCAGACAGAAAGAAATGCTTAAATTCAAAAGTCAACATACAGATAACAGTCTATTCTTCTTGGTTTGCTAAAAATAGACGTCTGGTTAATTAAGTTACAATTCTGTGTCTCCACACATGTTTATATCTAGTATATGATATTTTACATAGTGACCTCTATGGGATGGTATTTCCCAAAGAAAAATTTACAAGATCTGATGATAAATGAATCTGTCAAACTGAAAGCAGCTGTTTGTTAGTGGTTCTCCAATTTGGCTTATTGAGGTAATATTATATTATCCTGCTGTATTTGATCAAACATTTAATTAACTCACCCTTTTAACGTGATGGCTGGAGCAGTTTCTCTTTGGTGCAGGTGTGATGTTAGGTGGTATGGATGATGTTGCTACTCGTAACTGCTTTTCCAAATTTGCATCAGTCTGGAACACAGGCGACTTTTTGCGATGATAAATTTTATAAACAACTTGCAGCGGTAAGTCATAAAGAATATAACTGTATATTACACTGCAGGTCTCCTCACAGTAAGAAATTTATCACTGCTCACATTACATTTATAGAATTCAAGAAGTGGGAGATCTGCAATATACATAACATAGAAATGACAAAAAACTGACATCCAGACTAGTGTAAATAGGTACATACCAGGAGGAGCTACCTCCATATACAATATTCAAAAAAAGGTTACACTCTATCATGCTAAAGCAGGTTAATGTGAAATTTGAATAGCAATACGGCTTTTGAATATTAGAAAAAAATGTGATATTTCAGTTTTTCTTTTTTAATAAATTTGCAAAAATGTCTACATTTCTGTTTTTTTTCAGTCAAGATGGGGTGCAGAGTGTACATTAATGAGAAAAAAATGAACTTTTTTGAATTTACCAAATGGCTGCAATGAAACAAAGAGTGAAAAATTTAAAGGGGTCTGAATAATTTCCGTACCCACTGTATCATGAGATGTTGGCCAACAACCTGCTTTCCTCAATAAGAGCATTGAAGATGGGTCGTGGCTGGTCTTCCAGCATGGCAATAACCCAAAACACACAGCCAGTAATGGCTCCATCAGAAGCATTTCAAGGTCCTGGAGTGGCCTAGCCAGTCTCCCGACCAGAACCCAATAGAAAATCTTCGTAGGGAGCTGAAACTCAATGTTTCCCAGCGACAGCTCCGAAACCTGAAAGATCTGTAGAAGATCTGTATAGAGGAGTGGGCCAAAATCCCTGCTGCAGTGTGTGCAAACTTGGCCAGGAACTACAGGAAACGTCTGACCTCTGTAATTGCAAAGAAAGATTTCTGTACCAAATATAAGTTCTGTTTTTCTATTGTATCAAATACTTATTTCATGCAATAAAATGCAAATTAATTATGTAAAAATCATACATTTTGATTTTCTGGATTTTTTTTAAGAATCTGTCTCACAGTTGAAGAGTACCTACGATAAAAATTACAGATCTATCCATTCTTTTTAGGTGGGAAAACTTGCAAATACTTATTTTCCCCACTGTAGGAGACACCGAGACTGCTGTATATACATCACATAGGAGTATCCCTGTTTAAGTGCAGATATCTGTACAGAGGTTAAAGGGTGAAGGCCAGGGCAACCCCTGGGTTCTGTCAAAACGGAGTAGCTTGCGCTAAGTCGGTAACCATTTTGGAGCTACTAACAATGCTCGTGTGAAAAAATATCTCCCATTTGGAGAAAGTTATTTTTGTGACACTGGGTTTATCTAATGAAAGTTATTCTGTGCAAAGTCAGAGAATGCTCTACCATGGATTTACAACTTATTCTTGTAAGTGTTCATGTCCTACGGATTCACTACAACAGGTGATTGTCAGTGAACCTGTAATACTAATATATTAGTAAGTGCCACAAAAAAATGTCCCAACCTAATTCTGTCAATTAAAGATATAGTGGCTAAGCCTTTTAACTTGGATGTAATGTAATAAAGTTCTTTTCAATAAAATATAGAAAAGTGGCCATAATTTGACGATATATTAGATTCCCTCCAGTGATACAACTCGAAGAACCTCCATGGTTTCTAACTCACAGTACCGTAGATAACCATTGTAATATAAGTTATGTGTAGTAAGACCATGCGAGGTCAAGGAGGTGCCGCTATTAAGTCGTCTGATGGATTAATAACTTCTACAGATGTGGAGAATTTTTAATTGGGTTAATGTTCACATCTGTGTCAGAGGCTCCATCACATATTCTGCATCATTTTCCAAAAAAAAAGGGCTCTTTTTTTCTGGATATTCAGGGGGCGCCGTGCAGGAATCCAGCTGACCCCATGATAGTGCACGGGCTCTAGGTGCCTTTGACATTCATTGTGCGATGGACAAGCATTACGTCATGCTCTCGGTGATAATGGAAAACCACTATACATATGTTAATGCATCATGTGCATTGGCCTACGGCAAATTGCAGGTAAATGGCAGTGTGAAATTCCCGGTAGCCCCTCTGAAGGTTATTAATTAGACCTTCCTTTGTCTGTAGAGACTGAATTCAATAATAATTAAAAAATTCCATTTTCACATTTTTGGAACACATGATTGTTATGGGCTGTTTGTCAGGGTAGCTGGAATCATCCATAAAATGCAGTTTTTTTCCAAGCGATTCATCTGACTTGAGAATGTTTAAAGAACCAATATGGTACAGAGCTGACTAATCAATGGGAGGAATCAATATTAATCTAAAGGCATTGATTCCTTATTTTAAATAATCTAAGCCTCCTGATTCCCATTCTTCTATCACTTCTTCATATACGTAGGAAAACGTTCAATAACTGCAGTACACGCGTATACATACATACATACAAGACACACACATGCTGTATACAATACACACATACTAGCACACCTATGTGCCTAATCCATGTATATACACACAGATACACTTACCATAGACACATGGTTATACAGACATATACATTCACAACACACAAATGCAAACATATGCCGCATGTAAATACACACATACAAAACAAATATACAGACATGAACAATCTCGTCCAACTAAAATATCAACTAAAATGTACAACTCTACTGAAGATAATGAGCAAAAGGGGATTTCTGTGTTTAGAAAAGTTGTATCTCCAGCCGTAGCTTGGTGTTAAAAACAAACCGTGCTTTACTCATCTCCCCCAGGTCCAGTTCTGCTTCTCTGCTGCTGCTCCTGGTGTTAATTCTTGTATGAGTTTAGCCCCTTATGCCATCCACACGAGCTCAGTGATTGGCTGCAGTGCTGTCGACGTGATGCTAGCACTGCAGACAACAACAGACATCAGGAGGAGCAGCATGACATAGTGCTGTTCCTGGGGAGGGCAAGTGAAGCACAGTTTTGCTTTTTTACAATGAACTGCAACTGAAGACACAACTTTCTGGAAAATAGAAAACCCTTTTAACTCAAGTTCCCAACATGTAAAGATATCATATAACACATAGGACAAAGAGGAGCTTCAGCCATTGTTTGATCAGGTTCTATTAAAACACACTACTGTTTGAGGAATCGTTATATGAAAGGCCGAGATGTAAAATCCCGAGCTCATATTTACAAATGTTTCTCGTTGTCTCGTCCACCAACGTTTTTTTATTAATTGTAGATGAACAATAGGCTGGAAGTAGTTGAATATATGATGAAAGCTGTTAGCCTTCCGCTGCATAAAGGAGAACATGGAAAACCACGATAGAACATCATTTGGGCTTCTTCCTGGCAGACTGTGATCATATCTGAAGATTTAAGTTCCGCTCCATCAAGCTTGGAAATTAGGTTGTAGATCATAGTCACATCTGTCGAGAAGTCAATAACAATCACCCCAGGTAATCTTTCCCAGTGTTTGCACCAGATGCGTTTCATTGACCCGTTTCTATTAATACATTCTTGAAATGATCCTAAAAATGTTCTCTTTTAACCTATTGTTGACTTTTAAGAATTTTTACAAACTCGTCTGATAATTGAATTTATAAACTGAGCAATGCGTATTGAAATCTAGGGCGCGGCGTGAAGACTCTTTATAGTCTGTGTGCTTTTCATTCGTATGGTAAATTGTTGATTCTTTTTTAGTATTTTACTTTATTATTTATCAAATGTTGAACAGTAATGATAAATTTTGCGTTAATTTTTTATTCATGTTTAGTTCACTTTTCTATGTTAGATAAGTACAGTACTCAGTCATATAAAGGTACAGACATTCCATTTTTATCATATACAGATACAGAAACAGAGGCACAAATATACATATATTAAAACCAAGTCTGACATTAGTAATTGTTGTTTAGTTGCTCTTGTCATCCTTTCCTTGGTCTCCAGGTGACCTGTGTTGCTTTTCCAGAATCTACAGTTACTCCTCATTCTGACATCCGTTTTACACACGTGTGGTCGATCCATGTTTTTCACGGATAGAACACTCATGCCTAAGGGTGTGTTTCCACGGTCAGTAAATGCTGCGTGTCTGACGCTGTGTACTGGCGCAGCGTCAAACACGCAGCGTCCAGATGTAACAGCATAGTGGAGGGGATTTCAAGAAATCCCGTCTCCACTATGCGTTAAAACACACAGGCGTCAGACCTGCGTTAACGGACATACTGCGCGTCTTTTTAGATCGCAGCATGCCCTTTTCCCTTGCGGCGACGCTCCATCGCCGCAAGGGAAATAACACAGGGCTATGTAGTGCTGCGGTGATTCCGGATGTGTTCATGAGCACATCCGGATTCACCGCACGTTCAGAAGGGGGCGCTGTGGTTCTGGACCGTGGAACCATACCCTTATAGTTTATTCGGCTTTTCACATGTCCGTGTTCTTTTGTGGACCAAGTGGTTCATAAAATTAAAGGAGACATCCGGTTTTGATCCAAGTCAAAATCCCCCATACATATCAATGGGCATGTGAAAATCATGGGCAGCGCTCTGATGAGATCCATTTGCAATCCAAGCTTTTCAGTTTTTAACATTGTAATGGATACAAGAAATCATTGGGGGGGTTTTTTGCATACAATAAACTCAGTGATGTTCCAGTAAGGGTGGGGTTAGACTAGCGTATGCGAGAGCATCAGATGCAATATGCTTATGACCCTCGGCTCCTGCTCTGCTGCGAGCGGGAGCCGAGTGTCATGCGACTGTGCTCCGAGCCTCTCGCACAGAGCTGATCCGAGCACAGCGGAGGAGGAGGAGGAGAAACTAATTTCTCTATCTCCTCCATTGCTGGGGTCTGCGTATATCGCACAGCACTTGGATGATATCCGAGGGATGTGCGTTGTCTCACTCGCAACCATAGGATTATATGGGTGCGAGTGCGCCAAGACTCGGCCGAGTGTCGGTGACAATCACAGCATGCTGCGATTTCACTCGCGCATTGAAAACGGCCGAGAAAAAAAACGCTGATGGGAGCTGCCCCATAGATGAATACTGATCTGAGTGCTATGCACTCGTCCGTATTCATCACTAGTGTGACCCCGGCCTAATGGTAAAAAACAGATACTGGCCAAACACTGATGAAAATCTGAAACCTTATACATAACTGCAATATGTCTTAGTTTTCGGGTCCCATAGTATCTGCTATGTCTGCCCTGCCTTGGTTATTATGAGGCTACATCTGCACAGGACTGATTTTCCTATAGGAAAGAAAATAAATAAATTCCCCACCCTAAAGCATGCTGCATTTGCAAAAAATGCTGGGCACTCCAAAAAAAGTAAAAATACCACAAAAAACCATTGTTTCTATTGTATTTCACATTTTCCTACTGACTCCACAGCCAACCTCTGGATGCAGCATTTTTTACTACAAAAAAAGGAAAAATTGCAGCGAAAATGCAGCATATTTGCCAAAAATGCTATTTGCAATACCATCCTTTGCAAAAAAAAATGTTGCAATGTTTTGGAGGTTTTTTACTTGCATTTTGCCACTTTTTTTACACCAAAAATCTGCAACCGGATATTGGATAGGAATGAGTAGTAAAATATAATACTACAACATTGTGAATTTACGTGGCAGTTTCCATACTTTTGGTGGGGTTTTTGGGTCCCTTTCTTTCATGCATTTTTGCATAGGCTTTTCCATAAAAAAGAAAAAACACGTGGCCTACAATGGGACAATTTCTGGCACAAAGCAAACCAAATGAAAGTTGGTGTAAACTTTACGGCTTGCGCAGATGACCATAAAATTCGGACGAGTGCTATCCATTGTTTGGAGGATAGCTGTGGTCCCCTTGTTATTCTATGAGGGATGTTTAATCCAAAGCAACTTATTTCTGGGTCCACAATCAATCACTGTTAGCACAATAACAGATAAGTACCAGGAACGCTCATGTTTCCATTTCATGCACATTTCTAGTAAATTGTGTATGATTGACCCGTGAATGTAAAATGACTTTTGTACGTAACATCAGCAATTCTCCCAAACAATCAGCCGCTGATTTATAGGAGGCTGGAAGCTGTTTGAGAAATCACAATACCCTATGATTGCAATGTCCACTATACAGAAAACCGACAGCCAAAACATACTTGACTTTATTTGTAGATGAAATTTCTAGACCTATCTCCTTTTATGACATATTTTACAGCTCACTGACAGATTCTTGCTACTGTCAATGTAGACTTTATTTTTTTTTTACTTTAAAGGGTATTCCCATCTCCAAGATCCTACCCCAATATTTGATAGGTGTAACCAGGCTGCCACCAGGAATTTCAGGGCCCCATACAGGAAAAATTTTCAGGCCCCCTTGAGACTTCACCCAGGCGCCACTCCAGGTCCGCCTCCACACTTCGAACCTGCCACAGTACCACCGCCCACTCTTGGAAAAACTCCACTTCCGCACCACATACTTGCTAATCACACATTAAAAGTTCCCATCGAACACCATATCATATACATAGCCAGCAGCTTTTGTTTTGGCCAAAAGATTTTTTAAGCTGCCACCATGACAAGGTAGACTCTTCTGGCTGGGATCTACTCTACTCTAACCTATTAAACATTTATTGAAATATCCAATACTCTTTTTAAATATATTTTTATTTATTTTTCTTTAAGGGAATGTATCACATACATTTTTAGCACCATGGCCGAACCACATATTACCATCACATAGTGACCAAATAATACCACATACAACGGACAAATACCACCACACCATGACCAGTCCACATATTACTACCATATAGTAATGAAATAATACCACATTCAAGGGACAAATACCGCCACACCATGACCTGACCACATATTACCACTACATAGTGACCAAATAATACCACATACGAGGGACAAATACTGCCATACCATGACCAGACCACATATTACATCACATAGTGACCGAATAATACCACATTCAAGGGACAAATACCGCCACACCAGGAAAAGAACACATATTACCAACACATAGTGACTGAATAATACCACATACAAGGGACAAATGCTGCCACACCATGGCCAGACCACATATTACCACCACAAAGTGACTGAATACTACAATACTGATCATTAATAAAAAAACACACTAATATTACCATAAGTGACAATATACACAGAAGCTCTGTATACAATGTCAGTGTACAGGTAATACAGGGATCACCAGTGACATTACACACAGGAGCTCTGTATATAGTGTACAGGTAATACAGAGATCACCAGTGATATTATACACAGGAGCTCTGTATATAGTGTATAGTGTACAGCTAATACAGTTATCACCAGTGATATTATACACAGGAGCTCTGTATATAGTGTAAGAATACAGGTAATACAGTGATTACCAGTGACATTATACACAGCAGCTCAGTATATAGTGTCAGTGTACAGGTAGTACAGTGATCACCAGTGACATTATACACAGCAGCTCTGTATATATGTGAGTGTAGAGGTAGTACAGTGATCACCAGAGACATTATACACAGGAGCTCTGTATATAGCATCAGTGTATTGCATAAGTGTACAGTGTACACATTGACTAATCAGTGATGTCTCTAGTTGAAGATATTCATCTTCGCTTTTCATCTTCATCCAGCACAGACCGCCATCACTTTTTCCAGCCAGGACTCGACTCTGCAGAAAATAACACAGTTATCCAGAGCACCACTTCCAAAATGCATTCCCCAATCTTTCCCCAACTTCTACATTATGAAGGCGAAGACAGGTGTTTTTGTTTTTTTACTGGGGACATAAAAAATCAGCTTCAAGGGATTAGGCATAAAGGAGAGTATAACTTTGTTTTTTATGTTTAAATAAATGTATAAAACAGGGTGTTTTGTTTTATTTCAAATAAAGGATTTTATTTTTGCTGTGTTCTTAATTCAAAACTTACTATAGGGTTAGTAATGAGGGCGTCTTATAGACGTCTCTACATTAATAACCCCTGGGCTTGATGCCAACTGCCAATATAAAGATGACATTAACCCCAGCGTTATTACCCCACTTGACACCACCACAGGGCAATTGGGAAAAGTGAGTCAGATTTGGTGCATCTTATGCATGCGCCATTTCTGGGGTAGTTGAGGGCTGATGCGCACTTCCGTTTTTTGCCTTTGCCCGCAATTGGACAAAGCATGCTGCGCAGGCGCAAAATGCAATATTTCTGAGCAGGCATGAGATGTTGGCGCCAGAGGTGTTATCCATGAAGTAGGACGGCGAGCAACAGCCGATGGGAGTGATGTAGAGGCCCGAAACCACGCCCATCGGACCGGACTGAGAAGATTACCATACAGGGCGGGAAACATTAAAAAAGGTTTTCGGGAGTACACAAGTGTTGCCAGGGGTTCTATAAGGATTTTGGGAATGCATAGCAGATGCTGAATAAGGTGATATTCTTAGCTGCTATGTCACAAAACTGGTGACAGGTTCCCTTTAAAGTGGCTTTTCTGCTGACGTTTTTTGTTTTTTATTATTTGGATGTAAAAACTAGTAAGCAGCTTGCAAGCGGAAGCCCCTAAAAAATGGTCAATCCACTTCTTTTAACCTCTTTGAGTCTTTCTAAACGTAAAGAGGTTAAAAGATGCTTAAAAGCCTGATTGTATGAACAGCAAGTCATTTTTACATTGTCGTGCATATTTTCATGCTTTCAATGCTTCTTTGGTGCTTTTTCAAGCAGGTTACGGAGTGTGACCACCTGAAAAAGGTGTGGTTTGCGCATACCCTAAGGGTAAGCTCCTATATGGCATAAATGTTGCAGATTTTCTGCAGAAGAAAAAAAAAAACAAGAAATCTGTAGCAGTAAATATCATATTTCTTAGCAGTAAGGCTGTGAACAATCTGCATATTAAACCTTTGCATTGCAATTGGTAGAATAAGCATGAACATGCACAGAATAAACTGACATGCTGCTTTTTTTTAGCAGTGTGGCTATGATATTTAGCTAAAAAACCTTCAATGCTCGTCCTGTAATATCCAGTAGATTTTCTCCAAGCGAATCAGGAAGAAAAAATCCATCTGTAGCATTTACTGCACATGGGGACTTACCCAAAGCAGATCTGTAATCATATATGCTGTCATATGAAAAGCTTGGCATGTTAGGGGGAGGGCTCCTTCCTATGAGCCAAACCAGCACTGAAAATATTGTGTCAGTTGGCTAAAAGGAGCGAGGAAAGAATACAGTGGATACGAAGCATTGTGTCTTTACATGGGGGTGACCATATTGTTTTCTTCCCCTGCATAATGCCTCCTGTTTATGATTGGGAAACATCATGTAGAAAAAAAAGTAGCCACCTCCGAGGCACATCTCAGCTAACGCCTCTTTGGTCTTAGTGAAAATTAGAATCTAAACTTTACAAGCTAATATCTCCACAGCCATCATTCCATGACCTGGCCCGTGTACCATGCTCAAACTGGTCTAGGTCCTCTTTAAGCACATAAAAAATAGACCTTTTATCATTATATAAATAAAATTTGTATGATTTTACTTAGTCTTAACCCCTTCACCCCCAAGGGTGGTTTGCACGTTAATGACCGGGCCAATTTTTACAATTCTGACCACTGTCTCTTTATGAGGTTATAACTCTGGAACGCTTCAACGGATCTTCGCGATTCTGAGATTGTTTTCTCGTGACATATTGTACTTCACGTTAGAAGTAAAATTTCTTCGATATAACTTGCGTTTATTTTTGAAAAAAACGCAAATATGGCGAAAATTTTTAAAATTTTGCAATTTTCAAAATTTGAATTTTTATTCCCTTAAAACAGAGAAATATGTCGCACAAAATAGTTAATAAATAACATTTCCCACATGTCTACTTTACATCAGCACAATTTTGGAACCAAAATTTTTTTTTGTTAGGAAGTTATAAGGGTTAAAAGTTGACCAGCGATTTCTCATTTTTACAACAAAATTTACAAAGCCATTTTTTTTAGGGACCACCTCTCATTTGAAGTCACTTTGAGGGGTCTATATGGCAGAAAATACCCAAAAGTGACACCATTCTAAAAACTGCACCCCTCAAGGTACTCAAAACCACATTCAAGAAGATTATTAACCCTTCAGGTGCTTCACAGGAACTAAAGCAACGTGGAAGGAAAAAATGAATATTTAACTTTTTAGCCACAAAAATGATCTTTTACAAACTTTTTTTTTATTTTCACAAGGGTAAAAGGAGAAAATGGGCAGATAAGGTTGTTATGCAATTTCTCCTGAGTACGCCAATACCCAATATGTGGGGGAAAACCACTGTTTGGGCACACGGCAGAGCTCGTAAGGGAAGGAGCGCCGTTTGACTTTTTCAAACTAAAATTGGCTGGAATTGAGATTGGACGCCATGTCGTGTTTGGAGAGCCCCTGATGCGCCTAAACAGTGGAAACCCCCACAAGTGACACCATTTTGGAAACTAGACCCCCTAAGGTACTTATCTAGATCTGTTGTGAGCACTTTGAACTCCCAAGTGTTTCACAAAAGCTTATAATGCCTGGGTGTGAAAAAAAAAAAAAACAATTTTCCACAAAAATGATTTTTTAGTCCCAAATTTTTGAATTTTCCCAAGGAAATTGGACCCCAAAAGTTGTTGTCCAATTTGTCCTGAGTACGCTGATACCCCATATGTGGGGGGGGGAACTGTTTGGGTGCACGGCAGGGCTTGGAAAGGAAGTAGTAACGTTTTGGAATGCAGACGTTGATGGGGGTCATGTTCCGTTTGCAGTGCCCCAGATGAGCCTAAACAGTGGAAACCCCCCACAAGTGACCCCATTTTGGAAACTATACCCCTAAGGAACTTATCTAGATCTTTGGTGAGCACTTTGAACCCCAAGTGCTTCACACAAGTTTATAATGCCCGGGCATGAAAATAAAAAATCCTATTTTTTTCCCACAAAAATTATATTTTAGTCACTAATTTTTTATTTTCTCAAGGGTAACAGGAGAAATTGGACCACATAAGTTGTTGTCCAATTTGTCCTGAGTACGCTGATACCCCATATGTGGGTGGGAACCACTGTTTGGGCGCACGGCAGAGCTCGGAATGGAAGGAGCACCATTTGACTTTTTCCAACCAAAATTGGCTGGAATTGAGATTGGATGCCATGTTGCATTTGGAGAGCCCCTGATGTGCCTAAACAGTGGAAACCCCCCACAAATGACCCCATTTTGGAAACTAGACCCCCTAAGGAACTTTTCTAGATCTTTGGTGAGCAATTTGAACCCCCAAGTGCTTCACACAAGTTTATAACGTAGAGCCGTAAAATTTAAAAATCATATTTTTTCCACAAAAATGATCTTTTCACCCCAATTTTTATTTTTCCAAGGGTAACAAGACTCCAAAAGTTATTGTGCAATTTGTCCTGAGTGCGCTGATACCCCATATGTGGGGGTAAACCACTGTTTGGGTGCATGGCAGAGTTTGGAAGGGAAGGAGCGCCGTCTGACTTTTTCAACGCAGAATTGGCTGGACGCCATGTCGTGTTTGGAGAGCTCCTGATCTGCCTAAACAGTGGAAACCCCCATAAATGACGCCATTTTGGAAACTATACCCCTCAAGGAACTTATCTAGATGTGTGGTGAGAACTTTTAACCCCCAGGTGTTTCACTAAAGTTTATAACGTACAGCCGTAAAATAAAAAATCTTTTTTTTTTTTGCAAAAATGATTTTTTCGTCCCCAATATTTTATTTTCACAAGGGTAACAGAAGAAATTGGAACCCAAAAGTTGTTGTCCAATTTGTCCTGAGTACGCTGATACCCAATATGTGGGAGAAAACTACTGTATGGGCGCACGTCAGGGCTCGGAAGGGAAGTAGTGACGTTTTGAATTGCAGACTTTGATGGAATGGTCTGGGGGCGTCATGTCACATTTGGAGAGCCCCTGATGCACCTATACAGTGGAAACCCCCCACAAGTGACCCCATTTTGGCAAATAGACCCCACAAGGAACTTATCTAGATGTGTGGTGAGCACTTTGAACCCCGAAGTGCTTCACAGAAGTTTATAACGTACAGCCGTAAAAATAAAAAATCTTTTTTTTTTTACAAAAATGATTTTTTCGCCCCCAATATTTTATTTTCACAAGGGTAACAGAAGAAATTGGAACCCAAAAGTTGTTGTCCAATTTGTCCTGAGTACGCTGATACCCAATATGTTGGAGAAAACTACTGTATGGGCGCACGTCAGGGCTCGGAAGGGAAGTAGTGACATTTTGGATTGCAGACTTTGATGGAATGGTCTGGGGGCGTCATGTCGCATTTGGAGAGCCCCTGATGCGCCTAAACAGTGGAAAACCCCCACAAGTGACCCCATTTTGGAAAATAGACCCCACAAGGAACTTGTCTAGATGTGTGGTGAGCACTTTGAACCCCGAACTGCTTCACAGAAGTTTATAACGTACAGCCGTAAAAATAAAAAATCCTTTTTTTTTTTGCAAAAATGATTTTTTTGCCCCAATATTTTATTTTTACAAGGGTAACAGGAGAAATTGGACCCCAAAAGTTGTTGTCCAATTTGTCCTGAGTACGCTGATATCCAATATGTGGGAGAAAACTACTGTATGGGTACACGTCGGGGCTCGGAAGGGAAGTAGTGACGTTTTGGATTGCAGACTTTGATGGAATGGTCTGGGGGCGTCATGTCGCATTTGGAGAGCCCCTGATGCGCCTAAACAGTGGAAATCCCCAACAAGTGACCCCATTTTGGAAAATAGACCCCACAAGGAACTTATCTAGATGTGTGGTGAGCGCTATGAAGCCCCAAGTGCTTCACAGAAGTTTATAATGTACAGCCGTAAAAACAAAAAAATATTTTTTTTTGTACAAAAATGATATTTTCGCCCCCAGTTTTTTATTTTCCCAAGGGTAGCAGAAGAAATAGGACAAATTGCACAATAACTCTTGGGGTCCAGAGTACGCTGATACCCCATATGTGGGGATAAACTACTGTTTGGACGCATGGCAGAGCTGAGAAGTGAAGGAGCACCGTTTGACTTTTTCAACGCAGAATTGGCTGGAATTGAGATCAGACGCCATGTCACATTTGGAGAGCCCCTGATGTGCCTAAACAGCGGAAACCCCCAATTCTAACTCCAACCCTAACCCCAACACACCCCTAACCCTAGTCCCAACCCTAACCACAAACCTAACCCTAACACACCCCTAATCCCAACCCTAACCCTAATCCTAACTTTAGCGCCAACCCTAACCCTAACTTTAGCCGCAACCCTAACCCTAACCCTAATGGGAAAATGGAAATAAATACTTTTTTTTAATTTTATTATTTTTCCCTTACTAAGGGGGTGATAAAGGGGGGTTTGATTTACTATTTATAGCGGGTTTTTATGATTGGCAGCTGTCACGCTAAAAGACGCTTTTTATTGCAAAAATAGTTTTTGCATCATCACATTTTGAGAGCTATAATTTTTGCATATTTTGGCCACAGAGTCATGTGAGGTCTTATTTTTTGCGGTACGAGTTGACGTTTTTATTGGTACCATTTATGACCACGTGACATTTTTTGATCGCTTTTTATTTCGATTTTTGGGAGGTTAGAATGAACAAAAATCAGCAATTCATGAATTTCTTTTGGGGGAGGCGTTTATACCGTTCCGCGTGTGGTAAAATTGATAAAGCAGTTTTATTCTTCGGGTCAGTACGATTATGGCGATACCTCATTTATATCATTTTTTCATGTTTTGGCGCTTTTATAGAATAAAAACAATTTTATATAAAAAATAATTATTTTTGCATCGCTTTATTCTGCGAGCTATAACTTTTTTATTTTTTCACTGATGATGCTTTATGATGGCTCGTTTTTTGCGGGACAAGATGACGTTTTCAGCGGTACCATGTTTTTTTATATCGGTCTTTTTGATCGCGCGTTATTCCACTTTTTGTTCGGCGGTATGATGATAAAGCATTGATTTTTTGCTTCTTTTTTTTTTTTTTTTTAAGGGGTTCACTAAAGGGGTTAACTAGTGGGACAATTTTATAGGGGGGGTCGTTACGGATGCGGCGATACCAAATATGTGTACTTTTATTTTTTATTTTTTTTTATTTACAGGAAAAAATGAATTTATTGGGGAATATTTTTTTTTTTTTTTATTTATTTTGGATTTTTTTTTTACACATGTTTATTTTTACTTTTTTAACTTTTTTACTTTGTCCCAGGGTGGGACATCACAGTATTTTATCAGATCGCTGGTGTGACAGTGTGCACAGCACTCTGTCACACCAGCGATCGCACAGGCATAGATGCAGGCTTCTCAGTGCCTGCTCTCGGCAGGCACTGAGGTAGCCGCCTCCCTCCAGGACCCCGGCGCCATCTTGGATCCGGGTCCTGGGAGGGAGGAAGCCCTCAGAACAGCGCGATCACATCGCGCTGCTCTGAGGGTCTCAGGGGGGCGCGCAGGGAGCCCCCACCCTGCGCGATCCTCCCCTGTGCCCCCAGTACACCGCGATCATGTTTGATCGCGGTGTGCAAGGGGTTAATGTGCCGGGAGCGGTCCGTGACCGCTCCTGACACACAGTCATGGGTGTCAGCTGTGATAATCAGCTGACACCCGGCGGCGATTAGCTGCGCTCCCCTCAGGAGCGCAGCTGATCGCCTATGACGTACTATCCTGTCCCCGGTCATACGGGCCCAGGTACCATGGACGGGATAGTATGTCCGATGGCAGTAAGGGGTTAAAGGGGTTTTCCCACGAACAAAAGTTAAGTTTAGTCAATAGATTGTGGCATAATAATAATTTCCATAATTGGATGTGATTAAATAAAATGTTCCTGTGCTGAGATAATCTTATAAATGTGCCCCCCCTGTGCACTGTGTAATGGCTGTGTCTGACTGTGCAGGGACATGGTCTGATCATACCACAGCTCCTGGGCGGGGGGAAGCAAAAGAGGATACAGACATTACATCTATTGATTAAAATGAACATTTGTTAGTGGGAAAATCCCTTTAACACCTTTGTGCCATCAGACGTACTATTCCGTCCATGTGCCCTGGGACTTAATTCCCATGGACGGAATAGTACGTCATGGCCGATCGGCCGTGTTCACGGGGAGCACGACTGATCGCAGCCGGGTGTCAGCTGATTCTCAGAGCTGACACCCAGCACTAAGTGCCAGGAGCAGTCACAGACCGCTCCAGGCACTTTAACCCCCGGCACACTGCGATCAAAGATGACAGCCCCTCTGCTTTTGGATCAGAGACCCCGCGGCTTGCCGTGAGGTCCCGATCGCTGCCATGGAGATCCAATGTCGTCATGACAACATCCGGGTCTCCAGGCCTGAGGGACCTCCTGTCATGCGCAGTGATGACCAGGAAGTCTCTCAGGTCAGTGTTATAGAAGCTGCAGTGCTGACAGCTTCTATAGCATGCAGATATGCATGCTATAGAAGCGATCAGCCTGCACAAAATGAGTGTCCCATAGTGAGACTAAGTGTAAAACTAAGAATTAAATTTAAAAAAAAAAATAATTGTGAAAATATTTTAAAAAATATTAATAAAAAAATCAATATTTATTCCAGCAATTAATAAATATTCTAATTAAAAAAATCTAAACAATAAAAGTACACATATTTGGTATCCCCGTGTCTGTAACGACCCGCCCTATAAAACTGTCCCATTAGTTAACCCCTTTAGTGAACACCATAAAAAAGGCAAAAAACAATGCCTTATCATGATACCGCCGAACAAAAAGTGGAATAACACGCGATCAAAAAGATGGATATAAATAAACATGGTACCATTGAAAACAACATCTTGTCCCGCAAAAAACGAGCTGTCATACAGCATCATCAGCGAAAAAATAAAAAAATTATAGCTGTCAGAATGAAGCGATGCAAAAATAATTATTTTTTCTATAAAATAGTTTTTATTGTATAAAAGCGCCAAAACATAAAAAAATGATATAAATGAGGTATCGCTCTAATCGTACTGACACGACGAATAAAACTGCCTTATCAATTCATGAATTGCTGTTTTTTGTTCATTCTGCCTCCCAAAAATCGGATTAAAAAGCGATCAAAAAATTTCATGTGCCAGAAAATGGTACCAATAAAAACGTCAACTCATCCCGCAAAAAAGATCTCACATGACTCTGTGGACCAAAATATGGAAAAATTATAGCTCTCAAAATATGGTGACGCAAAAACTATTTTTGCAATAAAAAGAGTCTTTTAGGCTGTGGTTCCACGGTCCGGAACCACAGCGCTTTGGACGGAGCGGAAATTCCGCTCCGTCTAAGCCCCCCCCCTTTCTGACGCGCGATCTTTCCGGAGGTGTTCAGGACACCTCCGGAACACCTCCGGAAAGAGCGCAGGGCTACATAGCCCTGTGTTAATTCTGTTGCGGCGACGCACCGTCGCCGCAATACGCGAGGACATGCTGCGGTCTGAAAAGACGCGCCGCATGTCCGTTTACGCAGGTTTGCCACCTGCGTATTGTTACGCATAGTGGAGATGGGATTTCTTGAAATCCCCTCCACTATGCTGTAACATCTGGACGCTGCGTGTTTGGCGCTGCGCCAGCGCACAGCGCCAAACACGCAGCGTTTCCTGACCGTGGAAACTCACCCTTAGTGTGTGACAGCTGCCAAACATAAAAACCCACTATAAATAGTAAATCAAACCCCCCTTTATCACCCACTTAGTTAGGGAAAAATAACAAAATTATAAAAATGTATTTATTTCCATTTTCCCTTTAGGGTTGGGGCTAAAGTTAGGGTTGGGGCTAGAGTTGGGGTTAGGGTTTGGATTACAGTTAGGGTTGGGATTAGTGTTAGGGTTGGATTAGGGTTAGGGTTATGGTTAGAGTTGGGATTAGGGATAGTGGTGTATTGAGGTTAGTGTTGGATTTAGAATTGGGGGATTTCCACTGTTTAGGCACATCATGGCGTCCGACCTCAATTCCAGCCAATTTTGGTTTGAAAATGTCAAATGGCGCTCCTTCCCTTTCGAGCTCTGCCGTGCGCCTAAACAGTGGTTCCCCCCACAGATGGGGTATCAGCGTACGCAGGACAAATTGGACAACAACTTTTGGGGTCCAATTTCTCCTCTTACCCTTGGGAAAATAAAAAATTGGGGACTAAAACATCATGTTTGTGGAAAAATATATGATTTTTTTTTCACGGCGCTACATTATAAACTTTTGTGAAGCACTTGGGGGTTCAAAGTGCTCACCACACATCTAGATAAATTCCTTAGGGGTTCTAGCTTCCAAAATGGTGTCACTTGTGGGGGTTTTCCACTGTTTAGGCAGATCAGGGGCTCTCCAAACGCGACATGGTGTCTGATCTCAATTCCAGCCAATTTTGGTTTGAAAAAGTCAAACTTCGCTCCTTCCCGTCCGAGCTCTGCCGTGTGCCCAAACAGTGGTTTTCCCCCACTTATGGGGTATCGGCGTACTCAGGAGAAATTGCACAACAACTTTTTCTGTCAATTTTCTCATTTTACCCTTGTTTGTAAAAGATCATTTTTGCGACTAAAAAGTTAAATTTTCATTTTTTTCTTCCACATTCCAAAAATCCCTGTTAAGCACCTGAAGGGTTAATAATCTTCTCGAATGTGGTTTTGAGTACCTTGAGGGGTGCAGTTTTTAAAATGGTGTCATCTGTGGGTATTTTCAGCCATATAGACCCCTCAAAGTGACTTCAAATGTGAGGTGGTCCCTAAAAAAAATGGTTTTGTAAATTATGTTGTAAAAATGAGAAATCGCTGGTCATCTTTTAACCCTTATAACTTCCTAACAAAAAAAAATTTGGTTTCCAAAATTGTGTGGATGAGAAGTAGACATGTGGTAAATGTTATTTAGTAACTATTTTATGTGACATATTTCTCTGTTTTAAGGGCATAAATATTCAGAGTTTGAAAATTGCAAAATTTTCAAAATTTTTGCCATATTTCCGTTTTTTATAAATAAACGCAAGTTATAGCGAAGACATTTTACAACTATCATGAAGTACAATATGTCACGAGAAAACAATCTCAGAATCGCTAGGATCCATTGAAGCTTTCCTGAGTTATTACCTCATAAAGGGACAGTGGTCAGAATTGTAAAAATTGACCCGGTCATTAACGTGCAAACCACCCTTGGCGGTTAAGGGGTTAAATTACTCTCTGCTACAACTGAAGATAAATGTGGCAAAATGTATTACAATTATTATATAATGACCAGAACAGTTGAGTGTCAGGTTTTCTTAGTAGGCTTTGGTGCAGTTTGGAATGCATCCTTTTGGGACAAAACAAAACTTTTCATGCCCTTAGAATGCTCTCCTGGCTTTGATAAATAATGCCCCTATGTGAATGTCTATTATTTGGTCTCAGGTGTAATAAAAACTGAAGACAAAAGGCTTGAACAGACACAATAGATTCAAATTTCTCAGCCATAAAATAAAGATTAAAGCCACCATCAGAACTAAAGGCTGAATATTCATTAAAAAGGGACTAAAAAATGTATTCTTCTTGGTGGACATTTTTGCGTGCACATGTAATGGTATAAAGAAAATAAACAATAAAATTGTATTGGCTTAAGGCACGTCTCATGTTTACTGCTCCTAAGGGGAATCTTCTAGGGTTATGTTCACTATTAGAAATTGCAAAGTGTTTTAATGTAAAAAAAAATAAAAAAAAATAATGTGATAAAATATATTTTCTTTTGTTGGGTATACAGACAACACCTTTAATAAGGATGTCTCACGTCTACGAAGGCAGTCTAGAAATATATTACTATATTACATCTAACAGAAATATATGCAGTGTGTACAAATCATACTGTAAATATAATATATATATATATTTGTGCATGTGTATATATCTAGCTCAGCACCATAGTGTTCTATCACATGGGAAAAAGTAGCACAAATTACATACACATATTAATGCCATGTTCACATTGATGGTTGGGACACGTTATACTAGAAAAGGCAGAAAACTGCTAATTTGTGTTTGCTTTTTTATGTATTCTTCACTTGTTTTTTTAACACATGATTTTATTTTCCTGTGGCGAAAGTTGATGTTAGAACTGATTTGGTAAAACACAATAAGAGAATACAAAAACATGTAAGATGTTTCCATACACTAGTCTGCATCTGCCTGATATAGGTTAGGTAAGGTTAATGCCCTTGCCTTTTTTAATAGGCGAATAATGAACAGTATTAACGACTGAGGACTGTCAATTTTATGAAGACTGTGTTTTGAGTCCCACAAATTGCAAAAGCCTAAGAACAAAAAAATCACCCTTGTGACTATATGATGCATCAGGAGTATAACCCCTAAGTACGGTAAGTTATTGCAGTGGTTGTATAGTATCTAAGAAAAACTACAGGCATTATACATTATCAGAAAATATGATTTTACTTGAAAAAAGTACTTTAAGCAGATATGGAAGAAAGATCAAAGTGAAGTAACAAATCTCCACATCTGAGACAAAAAAAATATAATATATGAAAATAATAAAATTGTGAACTAGATGGACCATGTGGTCATTTTCTGCCACCAGTTTCTATGAACAATTCTTTGGAAGATTGCAGATCTTCAGCTCTGACAAAGTTGTCTCTTTCCACACCCAAATTTTAGCTATAAACAAATAAGATAAATAGCTACACAGTACTACAGCGATCCAAAGAAAAAAGTCACAGTAAACCACTATATTTACTAAAATGTTTAATGTTTACAATCAATAAGAAAAACAGATGAAAACAAAGAGGACAGAATTGTAGCATTTCTATAGTATCACTACATAAGTACTAG
Source organism: Oophaga sylvatica (assembly GCA_033576555.1). Lineage (NCBI taxonomy): Eukaryota > Metazoa > Chordata > Amphibia > Anura > Dendrobatidae > Oophaga > Oophaga sylvatica. Next base: position 497,364,098 of record JARQOD010000005.1, read on the forward strand.
GCTATACTATCTATTGTTTGCGAAAATTCAGCTTTTAAATAATAATCAGCGATATTTTAGCTATTTTACTACTTTATTTCCTAATATTTTGCTCTGCAGAGTGCTTAGTAGTTTACCAATATGGAGCATTGTATCTAATGAAGAGATTGTCCAGGATTTCTGACATTGCTACGAATAATTCTATGAATATACTGAGGAGCCGCTGCTGAACTCTGCTATATACTGGCACAAGCTTTATCTAGATTCTGTTAGCACAGTGTTATTCTTACCAGATTTCTTTGGCAAACTTTCTGGAAAAAAAAAAATTAAAATTTTACCGGCAAAACAAAGTATATCAAGAAAAGCTCCAGAAACTTGTGTCACAAAATGAGCGCTTTATTCTTTTGCTGATGATCCATTTCTTCTAGATTCATAAGAAGTGGAGGTGAATGAAGCAATGGGTGCAAGGTTCTCCATGTTGTGTAGTATTGTCCATGTGCTGGATACATGCTCCAGATAACCCCTGTATAAACCATCACTGGAGAATAGAAGAACTGAACGTCATCATGTTGGGGGCTAGGTGGTCCTCTCGTTTTCTTCTTTCACGCCCTAAGATGCTTATTCTATCTAGCTCTAGTCAGTGTAAGTCTATTGTTCTCCACAGCCTGTGCAGAATGAATCATAGCCCCCTGTAAACCCAGCTACCTGCTTCACCCATGGCAAACATCCCTCAGAGATGATCAGGCCAGCCCACATTTCACGCATTCTGCCGGGCAAGACGGGGATTTTGTAATAATTAATCACTGTATTGCCACAATCGCATACGGATTATTAGTTCGTAATGTGAGTATCCAGAAAACAAAAACATTGAAAATGGGTGTTACTAGATTCTAAAAGATCCAGGCTAAAGACACAAACCACATGAAATGTTAACGACACCGAAACTCATAGATAATAAATATGCATAGACACAAATACATGTATGTACATACAGTATCTACACGTGCACATATACAGACAAAAGAATGCAGCAGCTTCCGTGAGCGTTAAGATGTATGCAAACGTTGATGTTTAGCCTACTTTACTGCTATACAGAACATACATATAAAATTAAGGTATTTAAAGCACAAATTACCAATACATGAGCCCAACAGCCATGACAAGGAGTAACCTTCTCTGGTAGGACCTCAAACCTAATATTTATCAAATAATTATTCAGTTTTGTAGTATTTAGTGATGAGCGAGTATGCTCGTTGCTCGGGTTTTCCCAAGCACGCTCGGGTGATCTCCGAGTTTTTGGGCGTGCTCAGAGATTTAGTTTCTGTCGCCGCAGCTGCATGATTTGCGGCCTCTAGAAAGCCTGAATACATGTGGGGATTCCCTAAGAAACAGGCAACCCCCACATGTATTCAGGCTGTCTAGCAGCCGCAAATCATGCAGCTGCAACAACAGAAACTAAATCTCCGAGCACGCCCAAAAACTCGGAGATCACCCGAGCAACGAGCATACTCGCTCAACACTAGTAGTATTCTGTCAGACGGAGATGTGGCTTCCTTCATATTTGGCTGAGCCCCTCCTATGTTTTAAATCAGTGCTGGATCCTACCTGTCCTTAAAATTTGTATGCTTTTAACCCTGAAGAGGCATGTTTGCTAAATATTAGGTTTAGAGTTCCATCAAAGAAAGGTCACCTTACCATGGCTGATGGGCTCTCATGAATTGGTCATATGCACTAAGTACCTTCATTTTGTAAGTATATTCTTTATAGCGGTAATACAGTCCAATTTTCATATATTCAATGTGTGCACATCTTAGCGCAGAGTTCTACTGCATTCTTTTGTTTGGTATTATGCAGTCATAGCAGCTTGCACTTGTTCACACTTGCGTTATTCTGTTCAGAAGTGCTGGTCAGTTTTTTGCCATGCATCATATGCCTCTCATATATATTAAAAGAAAGTCACAATTGGCAATTCCATCAAATTATATTTAAAAAAAAGCAAAACATGGAATTATTGAGAGTAATTAAAACTATTCATCTGCATTATTACATATAGTTTAACCCTTTAAGGACCTGGCACTTTTTTTTTTTCATTTTTGCGCTTTTGTTTTTTTCCTCCCCTTATTACTAGAACCATACCTGTTTTATTTTTGTATCGACATAGTCATGTCAGGGCTTGTTTTACGTGGGATTAGTTGTCTTTTTATTAACACCATCCATTGTATCATGTGATGTATTGGAAAGAGGGAAAAAAATTCCAAGTGTGGCAAAATTGCAAACAAAAAAGCTCAATTCCGCAATAGTTGCTTGGGTTTATTTATAGCATTCATTTTACAGTAAAAATGACCTGGAAGTATGATTCTACAGGTCAGTACAATTACGCAGATACCAAACATGCATAGTTTTTCTTTTACTTAAGCGATGAAAAAAAATTCAGAAATTTGTTGAAAAAAATGACTTGTGACTCCATTTGATTTCTTACATTTTTGGAGCTGTGTGAGAGCTTGTTTTTTGTGCATAGGTCTGATGGTTTTATTGAGTTTATTTTGGGATATATTTGATATTTTGATCGCCTGTTATTACAAATTTTGGTCTTGTTGCCGTGGCTGATAAAACCCAATTCTGATTTGATTTTTGTTCTTGTGACGCCATTTATCGATCTCATTCATTTATTTTGATAGAACAGACTTTTACAAAAGCAACAATACCAAATATGTGTTTGTTTGTTTGTTTGTTTGTTTTTTGTATTTCTTAATTTTAATGGAGGAAAAAAGAGGGGTGATATGAACTTTTTATATTTTTCATATTTTTTTCCAATTTTTTAAAACATTTTCTTTTACTTTTTACTGCATTTGTTAGTCTGCTTAGGGGACATTAAGCTGTGATTGTCCGCTATATGGAGCAGTGCCTCACCACAGCTACGTATAGTAAAAATAACGGTCTCTTATGAACGCCGGCCACAGGTTGGCTTTTACGGGAGTACCGTCATCACAGACAACGCCAAACTTCATTTTTTCAAATTTCAGTCCCGATTAAGATCAGTGACGAATATTGTTTTTGCAATATTCGCCAAACGTAATTGGAGTATTAGAAATGAACAAATATGTTCGGAATCGATCGTCAAACATAAATTCGGCATGATTAAGGTACCAATATGGTAAATTCAGATTCGGCGACCGATTACCAACATATCCACTCAACTCTACTTGTGAGCCTGCATCAAAGCCAAGGAGACGGCATATGACTTACCCTGCACGTCACATGTTGTTAAGGGGTTAAAACATCTAGAAAGACTGGACCAAAAATACATCTATGGCAATAATTCTAATTCTAATATTCAATTGTGTGATAACCATTCAGAAAAGTTATAATATTCAAACTCAGTTATAAAAAATAGTAAAGCTATAGTTTGCAAATGGCAGCCAATACCTATAATGTATTGTGCCAATGGGTCGGCCACCTGTTGCGCGCTGACAGGCGTTCAGCTTTTTTAACCTCTTGCTTCCTCTATATACAGCAATTACGCCTGATTGCTCACAAATATCTCTTCTACGATTTAGCAGATCAGATGAATTCTTATTTACCTTTCCATAAATTTCAATAACAATCCAGTTTCTAACAATACGCAGTATATTTCATATATTTTATGGAATTAAACGCATGACACACTAGCAAAATCCTTAACAAACTACAAAACACATCACAACCACTGGGTGGCCACACGTAGACATATACTGTATGTCTTTGCATTGTGGGAGGAAAACGGAGAACCCGGAGGAAACCCACGCAAATACGGGGAGAACACACAATCTCCTTGCAGATGTCGTCCTTGGTGGGATTTGAATCCTGGACCCTGGCGCTGATAACCACTGAGCCACCTTTGGTCTGGGGATGTCTTCCAGCACCAAAGGAAAGGAGTTAAAACTTAGACTTTAATCATATAGGATAAAAAAAATGGCAGAATGTGCATATATTAAAAAATGCATAACTGTTACGCGTTTCAGATAGAAAAACCTTTAATCATGATTAAGGTTTATGTTTTTTTTTTACTTTGTGCGCATTTTGCCATTTTTTTTTTGTTCTCCTGTGTGATTAGAGGTTAAGCTACTTTCCTTTAGTGCTGGAGAACATCCCCTTTTGGAGCATAAAGAGCTATTTGCCCTTAAAGCCAGACCAGTGCGTACTCCGTGCACCACGCTCAGACCACACAGCGGAGATGACACTTTTTCTATTTTTTGTACAGCATATACTGCATCTACTGAGCTCTTGTGCTGCTTATAACATCTTGTGATATGCTAATCTAAGAGCCTGGGGAGCAATGTGAACCATGTGATGGCAACTATCAATAGTGTTATAGAGGGCAGAATCTACCCCTCTAGCCTAAAAATGATGAAGCAACTTTACAGAAGGCAAAAATTGAATCATAGCATAACTGCATCGTCAATATGCCTTCTAAGCTCTCTTAAAGGGAATGTGTCACTAGGTTTTTGCTACCTCATCTGAGAGCTGCATGATGTTGGCATAGAGACCCTGAATCCAGTGATATGTCACTTAGCAGATTTGGTGCAGCAGTTGTAACACAGAGTACTTATATTTAGCAGAGCTCAGAATGCTGCCCCTGCCCTTCAGGCTCTCTATGTACATAGTCTATTGACAGTAAGCTGCTTATCACAGGAGGGGGAGTGGTCGGACAACTGGTCACGCAGCCAGCTAGTCACAGCAATGATAACGTCCTAATAATAAAACCTTTATTGCAAGTAAACAACAGTACGCAGCCTGATAAGTGACACATTGTCGAAATCTGTGTCTCACCCCTGTCATCAGATTACATAGCAAAACCTGCTGACAAATTCCCTTTAAAGCACTCCTCCACCTATCAAAATTTTTATCCTCTTAATATATTTATATAGCACTGTGTACTTACAATTGCTCATTCTACCTTTCTACGCAGTTCATTGTTTTTTATTTTCTGCTCTATGTAGAAACGGGAAGTCTCTTGTCCCTGCATTTATCATTCCCTCTTCAACTCCTGACCCAGTTGCGCTACACAGGCTTAGAAGCATTCACCTAGTCAGTGTTAAATCACTTGATGTCATAATAGACCTAATAGAAAAGAGAAGAATTAGTTGAGTAGAAAGGCAAAATGAGCAATTGTAAGTACACAGAGCTGTATAATAATGATGACTGCAATATATTAAGGCGATAAAAACTTTGATGGGAGGAGGAGGAGAGCTTCTTTAATTATTAATGAAAATCCAATATTTCTGGGCACAAAATATTAAGTCTCCTGAACAATAATTACATTATCCTATCAAATTTCTGATAAAAGGGAAGGAAAGGAAGAAAGCGCACCGATCTAAATGTAAATGTATAATTAGATCGTAGGTGAATATAGGTGGCACTCACCTTTTGTAAATCTTGATAACTTGCATGTAGGTCACTTAGGACCATTAGGTGTTCAAAGGTGGATATCTTCTTTGGTCGGTATTATCCTAGCAAAAAAACTTGGAGAACTTTTTAAAAAATCAACAAATCTTTATTAAATCAATAAACAATAAAACATAAATAATAAGGTAGCACATGATTAGACAATACACGGTTTACTCAAGCAAGAAGTGGCATTAATAATAGACAATTCTTTAAAAGTACATGATTGTTCTCAAAAAAGCCGTCCTCTTTGTATGGGAATATGGAACTAAATTTACTATATATCCACATGGATTTATTCTCATAAATAAAGAAGAAAAACTGCAGTCACAGATTTCCACAAATCATTTATATAAAATCAAGGAGAGCTATGCATTGAATAATAGAATATATTCTTTATTGTTATACTGCCCTCTAGTGGGATGGAAAGAATTACAGCCTATTGGTGGTTTAAAATACATCTCTCACTGCAATCTTCTCTATAGTTCCTTTTTTGTGCATTTTGCAGAGTGTGCCAAGCACCAATACAGTATATTTTATTTATATACAACTATGTATCATAATAGCAGCAGAAAGCATACATGGAAGAAAAGTTTCTCTAAAGTGCAAAGTGCAATATAACAATGCTACATTGGTGCAAGACAGCACTCATACCAAATATACATATAACCCTTAGAGGGACATACCGCAAAGTTAGACTGAAGGACCACGTATGGGAACCCTCTAACGCGCGTTTCGCCTTATTGCTTCTTCCGAAGGGGTGATGTGACTGCAGTTTTTCTTCTTTATCTAGGAGAATAAATCCATGTGGATTTATAGTAAATTTAGTTGCATGTTCCCATACAAAGAGGACGGCTTTTTTGAGAACAATCATGTACTTTTAAAGAATTGTCTAGTATTAATGCCACTTCTTACTTGAGTATACCGTGTATTGTCTAATCATGTGTTACCTTATTATTTGTGTTTTATTGTTTATTGATTTAATAAAGATTTGTTGATTTTTTTAAAAAGTTCTCCAAGTTTTTTGATAGGATAATTTAATTATCAGTGCTGTAACCTGAGTAGGGTGAACCAACAGTGTCAGACTGGGGCTCCTAGGGTCCACCAGTACCATAGACTCTGGGGGTCCACTATTCACAAATTTACCTACCCTTCTTTATAATAATAATAATAATAATAATAAAAATAAATAGGGTAGTTTGGTAATGGATGATGAGATGCTGCCCTGCTCTGTACATAGTGAATGAATGAAGTGTATTGTGCCAATTACTACTCATGTAGCAGTGGGGGGTGGGGAGTCCACTCCTGCACAGGGAACCCCCAGATTCACCTGCTCCCCAGCCTGAGCACAAGCACTAAAGCTGAGGAGGACACACAAGGTCACTTGCTTTTCCCTCTAGGAGGGTTCACATACTTTTTCTGATCACAAGCCTGTACCAACACTGGACTCCTTGCTTTTGCATGCTGTAATTAACCCCTTATGGAATGCACAGCCAGGAAACATAACACAGTGAAGGAATATTAATTAGTGGTCAGATCTTGGGACAGAAGTAATCACAATAGCCAATCACTAATTGTCAGATGATGTGTTGCCACCAAGTGCTATAAATGATAACAAGAAAAGAGTCCCTGCAGCAGCTGTTCCCCCCCCAGAGATCTACACACTCATCCTGCTGCAGCATCTTCGCTGCCACCTTACATATGGCGGAGTTGGGGTAACTTTCCCCTTGTTCCCCAATGCAGGCGCTAAACTCCCTCCATAAGCCGAGTGATCGATGCGCGCCCTGCGCTGTGTAGTGTGACTAAGAGCCGCACATGAGTCACTCCAATCACTGACTCCCCCACACACAGCCCCTGCAGGGTCTCCACGTTCCCACACTGATACTGAGGGGAGCCCACACCCCGCCCATGGTGCAGACAAAGGCAGCACTGCTACCGCATGTATGTCGTGATATAGACTGTGTGCAGTCACGACTCAGGGGGTCAATAGTGACATGCCTCTTCCTTTATATATCCCCATGACACGCAGAGGGGATCGGAGCCTGCCGCACTACAAGTCCCAGCGCCTGGGACAGTAAACACCCGGCCGGCGATGTGGATGTGAAGCACTTTCTGCACCAGGAGCAGCGATCGCTTGTGTGTACGGAGATCTGAGCGACTTCACCTGAGAGCGACAACTATTGGGCAGACCGGAAGCAGCCTGGACACCGATCACCTGAATTCATAGAGGATCAGCAGGTCGGACAGTGATCGCTCACTACTGTAGAGATTGTACCTCGCACCTTGGAAAGCGATCGTCAATACATATATAGATGTGACCTTCAGCAGATCGGCGGCGATCACTTGTATCTATAGTGATCTAATCTTCAGGAGATCGGCAGCGATCACTCCTATCTACAGAGATCTAACCTCCAGCCAGATCGGCAGCGATCATTCTTATCTATAGAAATCTTACCTACTTCAGCAGATCGGCAACGATCACTTCTATCTATACAGATCTAACCTTTTCAAGCAGATCGGTAGCGATCAATTCTATCTATACAGATCTAACCTCCAGCTGCACTGCACTGCACTGATTACTTGCTGCACATCTAAATAAAGAGGCTTCTCAGCACCTTGGACAGCGATCACCTGTATCTACAGAGATCTAACCTTCAGCAGATCGGCAGCGATCACTTGTATCTACAGAGATCTAACCTTCAGCAGATCGGCAGCGATCACTTGTATCTAAGAGATCCAGCCTTGGTCCTGTCTCTAAATCTCTATCCTTTACAGGTAATTATATAGAGATTTTACCTCTCCTCATCAGATTGGACAGCGATCACTTGTGTCTGCAGAGATCTATCCTTTACCAGCAGGCTGGACAGTGGCTGAATCTACTAAGATCTAACCTTGCACAGAGATCCTTGTGTCTTCGGAGATCTAGCCCTTCTCTTTGGGAAGGGATTGCATGCTGCTCTTTATTTTTCTGGCATCAGTAAGCTTGCACCCTCCTCAGCAATCTTCTGCCTGTGTAAACCTCTGGGCTCTTCAGCCCTTCTGCAGCGATCACTTTTTTTGTGCCTGTACAGATCCGAGATAGTCACGTTGGAGACTGTACAGACTGAGGGTTGGATGACTGTGCGCTAGCCCTGCGCACTGCACAACCTCCTGCCCTGCTGGACAACTATCACCAGAAACTGCAAAAAGTCATCCCAGGCATGGAGTTCTGCATCTTCATGGAGGTCCAGGGACTGCACCTACTGCTGCTCCTGTCATGTAAGTGTCCTTATTCTCTCCCCCTGGGGCCAGCAGTCCTGGGTTGTGGCAGTGATTGCTCAGAGCAGGCACAGGGACAGCACCATGTAGTCAGGCATGCAGTGGGATCCATGATGAGACTGCAGTGTGGCTACAGCAGGAGGTAATCAGGCTTCTTCTTTGTTTTCCAGACATTATTTTTCCCAGCCTGGCAGAGCAAGAAGTTGAGAATCTCTCAGGGCTTTCTGCTAATCCTGACAAAAATATCTTTGCAATTCGAGAAAATGGGACAACCTGTCTTATGGCAGAATTCTCCGCCAAGATCGTTGTTCCTTATGAGGTCCCCTCCAGTAATGAAGTGGATGTAAGTAAGCGGTCATAAATGCATTAACTACTATGGACTCAGGAATTGGGTTTGGAAACTTTTCTTTCTTCTCAAGCACCGTAAGTTTATTAAATGGGTTAACTAAGGGTTAACGGAGGCACATTGTCATTAGTGATAGGTGACTGCTGCATTAGTGCTAGAAATAAAAAAATGTAACAGAATGATCTATAAGGATCTATGAATATAGGGTGAGATACAATACTGAGAGATAGATCAGTGATTGCATGCTTGGTGCAATAGGACCAGGACATTGCACTGTACGGTCAGGTGAATGAGGTCCTATGGCATGATAATGATTGATGATGATGATAATGATTGATGATGATGATTATGATTGATGATGATGATGATGAAAATGATTGATGATGATGATCGTGATGATTGGCGATCATGATGGTGATTGATGATGGTGATTGATGATGATGATAATGATTGGTGATCACTGATGGTGATTGATGATGGTGATTGATGATGATGTTGATAATGATTGCTGATGATGGTTGTTGATGATGATAATGATTGATGATGATGATAATGATTGATGATGATGGTTGTTGATGATGATGATAATGATTGATGATGATTGATGATCATGATGGTGATTGATGATGGTGATGATGATTGGCAATGGTGATGATGATGATTTTCCCTTTTCAGTGGAATCTAGAAGATGCTACTATCCAGCTGCCCAGAGATACAGAAATAAGTGGTAAATGCTGGAACAATGAGTCTGAACTGCATCTGACATGGTTAGACAAATCTTACACCCTGAAATTATTCTTTATTAAGGTAAGGCATCCACCTTGGCATTATATAAGCAGCCATAGCTGTTGGATGTAAGATTATTTATTGAAACAGATGCTCATATTTACAAATAGTAGCAGTTTATCAAAATAGCTGAGCTGAGTTTGTCATCATGGCGCACACAGGACAGTTGTACGACCATACGTTCTCTATATCTGTAAATTCTATAATTGTATTATTTAGTCATCTACCAATGGTACAACTTCATTTTCTGTCATTTGAGTCTTTGGGTTTTTTTTTTTAGCCAGCGTTGATTGTGTCCATGGAAAGGTTCAACAATGATTTATGTTATTCATAGGATGGGCAAGATTCTGCAAAGTCCAGTGGGAGAAGCTGGAAATTGAATAAAATTCAATTCATCTATGACTTATCCGACCGCACAAACTTCAAAAATGGTGCAAGACGTGAGTATTTGCAGCCACTGCGGCATAAGCTTTCATTTTTATTACCCAAGCTCCAATCACGCTCGTCTACTCCAGCGCACAGCCAGGGACCAGGAGCTTGCTGCATAGGACTTACCATGCATGGTGCAATGTGCGACGTGGCCCGGAAAACACTAAGGGTTTTTCACGAAGAGAAAGAAACCTCTTTAATTTGTGAAAACCTACAATTTCGGAATTATTTACGGAAGAGTAAGTAAGAGAAGGCTAATATGGTCAGAGGGGAAGGATCTGCTGGAGCTGAGTCATTATGTTCAGTTGACTGCGGATGTGCCACCAACAGATGTTCATCCAGTGCGGAGTACAGTACATCGCTGGCTTTGCTGCCCCAAGCGCTGCCATCTGGGCCTAATTTCTATGGTGTGCTACTTTCTATATTGGTAGACTGAAAAGTATTACATTTGTAAAAAAAAAAAATAATAACACATTAAAAATAATAAGCATGTCATTCATAAAATTAGGTAAAAATATGGAAACAACAGGAAGCTTCTGATAACATGTACCATGAATAATAATGATGTGTTTATTATGTGGCAGAAGGACCTTGAGACTCCTCATGCTCTGTGTTCTGGGTGTGACTGCTACCTCTGCAGAACCTAATCTGTATCCTGGCATCAGGAAATTCTTCAGGTTTTGTGACAAATAGATAAATCAGTGACAAATCAGCAACGTGTGCCCAAGCCCTTAAAATATAGAATCATCTTTTGTGAAGCTACCAGAAAATATAAGTGAGTCGCTAAAACATCAATCCACCTATATAATATTGGAAATGCTCCGTTCAGCTGTATCACTGATCCAATAATCATGAGCGAGGGGAATACAGGGAATTATGAGCCAGTACTGTAACATAGGCACAGGGAGTTTTTTGAGATCCAATGACAAAAACAAGTTTAGGATGATGTAAATGGCAGCATTTTTATTAAAAAGGTTATCTAATTTTGACCAGGGCTGACATATCGAATCAGCAGTCTATGGAACACATGCAGCACAACCTTTAAAATGTTTTTGTTTTTCTATTTATCAACTCCAAGGTCGAAAATTCTAATATTTCCTGTCATTTTCCACCAAGTCATAGTTAGGACCTTTCATGTGACATACTGTGGGGAAAGCAAGTATTTGATACACTGTCGATTTTGTACGTTTTACCGCCTACAAATAATGGGGAGATCTGTGATTTTTATCGTAGGTACACTTCAACTCTGAGACACAGAATCTTAAAAAAAATCCAGAAAATCACATTGTATGATTTTTACATAATTAATTTACATTTTATTGCATGAAATAAGTATTTAATACAATAGAAAAACAGAACTTAATATTTGGTACAGAAACCTTTAATTGCAATTGCAGAGGTCAGATGTTTCCTTTAGTTCTTGACCAAGTTTGCACACACTGCAGCAGGGATTTTGGCCCTCTCCTCCATTCAGATCTTCTCCAGATCTTACAGGTTTCGGGGCTGTTCTTGGCAACATTGATTTTCAGCTCTCTACAAAGATTTTCGATTGGGCTCATGTGAGGAGATGGCTAGGCCACTCCAGGACCTTGAAATGCTTCTTACAGAGCCACTCCTTAGCTGCCCTTGCTGTGTGTTTCAGGTTATTGTCTTGCTGGAAAACCCAACATGACCCATCTTCAGTGCACTTACTGAGGGAAGGAGGGTGTTGGCCAAAATCTCGTGATACATGACCCCACGCATCCTCCCTTCAATACAGTGCAGTCTTCCTGTCCCCTTTGCATTAAAGCACCAGCATAGTATGATGTTTCCCCCACCATGCTTCACAGTTGGGACGGTGTTCCTGGGGTTGTACTCATCCTTCTTCCTCCAAACACGGCGAGTGGAGTTGATACCAAAATGTTCAATATTGACTTCATCTGACCACATGACCTTCTCACATGCCTCCTCTGGATCATCCAGCTGGTCATTGGCGCCCATCCCAGCCTTGTGCAGGTCTACACTTTTGTCCCTGATATCCTTAGACAGCTCGCTGGTCTTCTCCATGGTGAAGAAGTTGGAGTGATTGAGTGTGTGGAAAGGTGTCTTTTATACAAGTATATACAAGCTGTGTGTTTTGGGTTATTGTCATGCTGGAAGACCCAATCATGAACCATCTTCAGTGCTAATTCCTGATCTTTCTCAGAATCATCCTTACCCCACAAGACGAGATCTTGCATGGAGCCCCAGACCGATGAAGAGTGACTGTCATCTTGTGTTTCTTCCATTTTCTAATCATTGTGCCAACAGTTGTTGCCTTCTCACCAAGCTGCTTGACTATTGTCCTGTAGCCCAACCCAGCCTTGTGCAGGTCTACAGTTGTGTCCCTTGTATCCTTAGAAAGCTCTTTGGTTTTGGCCATGGTGGAGAGGTTGGAGTGTGATTGATGGTGTGGACAGGTGTCTTTTATACAGATAACAAGTTCAAACAGGTGCAATTAATACAGTTAATGAGTGTAGAGTAGGAGGCTTCTTAAAGAAAATCTAACAGGTCTGTGAGAGCCAAAATTCTTGCTGGTTGGTAGGTGATCAGATACTTATTTCATACAATAAAATGCAATTTAATTATTAAAAAATCATAAAATGTGATTTTCTGGTTTTTATTTTGAGATTCTGTCTCTCACCATTACAGTGTATGTACAATAAAAATGACAGTTCTCTCCATTCTTTGTAGGTGGGAAAACTTGCATATTGTCAGGTAATCTGGTCGGTGTAAATTGCGCTGTTCTTCTGAAGCTTGTGTTGTTTTCTCATTGGTTCCTGCACATGTCTTTCCTAAGATATGGCTCTTTCTTCCCTGTATGTTAATCTAGCCTTTTTAGCCAAGTGGTCATTATCCCCACCTTCTCTGTGGGAGTCTTCTTGAGTATCACATCGACTTGGCTAAAAAGACTATTTATATACAATAAAGGAGGAAACCATATCTCAGCAATAAATCATACCAGACACAGAAGAACAACAGCATTGAGACCAGGTACAAATTAAAAACAAAAACATTATTATGGCATGGACAGGTTATAGACAGCGGAAACAGTCCTCCCTGTGTGTCTCATATCAGATGCCTCGTTGTTGATAAATCATCTTTTGTCACTTTATATAAATTACTTTTTCCAGGCTCTGGGAGAACGCTGCCTGGAGATAACTCTGCCCCCAGAGCTTGTTTTACATGAAGGAGGAGTTACCAGTGTGATTTGTGATGGCCGCTCTCTGCTCTCCTGATCTCACTGCAGAGCTGTATGTGACTATAACTGACACATCTGCAGGTTCCTCCCAGCTCCAGCTTCCAGCTCACAGGCAGACAGGGCTGTAACATTGTTACAATACAGCAGAGCTGGTTGAAAAGCAAAAAATGTGTTTGCAAGAAGACAAATTTAATTTCCTCTATTCTGTGTTAGTTACTTGCTTCACACTGATAACTCTCCTTCATGTAAAACAAGCTCTGGGGCAGAGTTATCTACCAGGCAGCCTTCTCCCCAGAGCCTGGAAGAGGTCACTGATATAAAGTGATAATAGATGATTTCTCAGCAACAAGGCGTCTGATATGAGACACACAGGGAGAACTTTTTTAGCATTCTGTAGCCTGTATGCCCATATTAATACTTAAGATTAAATGTTAAATGAGGTGACAGGTTCCCTTTAAATTATGTTTTCTGGATTCCTGTTGCCACCAATAGGGGGAGCTCATTGCATATTAATTTGTACAGCTCCCGTTGAATTCAATGTTCAGTATATAGATCTGTATTCAATAAACTTCTTCCAGAAGCTGCAGAAAGCAGCTATATTTTTACCCGTTTAAGAGTTTTTTGTTTAGCAATACCAAGTTCTGGCTTACTAGTTACATATTTGACTAGGATATACTATCGCTTATTTTTTAGGAGTTCGGATAGCTTGGGGGAGATAATTACTGTAAATGCTTTTGTTTAAAACTATAGATTAAAGGGGTTGTCCAGCCTTGGGGTACAAGTCTTAAGTCACACTATGTGTATTCTCACAGTGCGCACGCAGTTAGGATTCTCCAGTACTTGCCCCGAGAGCAGTGAGCGTGCGACCACACGTATGCAATTTGCATAAATGCGCTCACATGCCAACTAGACATCCATGGCCTCACTAAATGCAAGTTATTGAGTGTGGCAGGACACGTCTAGTCGGAATGTGGCTGGAAATTTGCAAATCGTACACTTGTGGTCACATGACCATCCACTCCCGATGCCGGAGAATCCTGACAGTGCCCAGTCCTCACAAGTCTGCAGTCATATAGACTGACGGATAATAGACACTTACCATATTGATACCCTTATACACCTGTTTCAGCAGGTGACCCCTGTAACATGAATATTGGTAGCCTTCACTACAGTCTCAGTTTTCCTATCACTAATTGTGGTAACTCTGACCAATTTCATGGAACAGCTTTTATGCATGAGGCCAATTACTGTACATTCAATTTTATTTCTGATTTGCCCATATGTACCTACTGATAATATTGTATTCCTCTTAGCTGGGAAGCACATTGCCAGCCGCCATCACCTGTCTCTCATGGTCACACCACTGGGAATGTCATATGAATGTGAGGCCCCTGAGAAAGTCAGCCTGACCTCCACTGACCAGAAGAAGACTGTGGTCTTGTACCTATCTGAGGTCCACCTTCAGCCATTTGATATTAAGAGTGACTTTGTCTACAGTGAAGGTAAATCATTTTTACTTTTAGGGTTAGTGCGACTATTATTCGTGCACAAGAACTCGGTTTTAAAACAATTGGGTACCGTAAATTGGGACGTCGTAGTTTCCATTGACTGTGAATTAACAGTTTCAGATTGATGCATCCAATGGTTTAAGTTTCTCATAATTGGGTTTCTGGTATCTGTAATACATATTTTGAAGCACTAAAAAGAAAATATTTAGAGTTGAGAGTCCTCAGTGGTTGATACCTTTTAATGGCTAACTGAAAAGATGGTAACAAATTGCAAGCTTTCGAGACTACTCAGGTCTCTTCATCAGGCTAAACTAATACAACATCTGAAGAATCACATATTTACACGGTACAAAGATATACATCTTTCCTGTAAATAAAAAAGAAAATTCACCCGAAATCGAAAAATTTGGTTAATTACAAAGTTATTTCTTCTTTAGAGCCAGAACAAACCTTTGGAGCTGAAATTTTGAAAGCAGTCACTAACGGCAATAACATGTACAATAAAATATACATTTACATATCATGCTGGTTTTATGTATCCAATAAAGGGTGTATACTTTTTATACTATGTGTACAATTGTTAGGTAATTTGTCTTTTTGACAATTAATTTTATTATTGAACACATACAGCGCTGTAGGTCCATCCAAAAGGTTAATAAACCTAAATGTTTCAGAAAGTTAGGCTGGAGTCACACTTAAGTATAAAAAATCGGTCCGATTTTGACGGCCGAGAATCGCACCAATGTTCTCCGTACGGTGATCCGTATGTAATCCTTTTGCAATGCGGATCACCATACGGAGAACATTGGTGCGATTCTCGGCCGTCAAAATCGGACCGATTTTTTATACTTTAAGTGTGACCCCAGCCTTAGGAGAATATCTGTGTGCAGAATTATAATGCAACTAAATGAAAAACGTACATTTTCCCATCTTAAGTTAAAGTTGCTTCACATTGTTTCTTTGCCTTTTTCAGAGTACAAATGCCTTACAGATCAGAGAAAACAACTGGAAGAGACGCTACCTCTAATTTTAGGCCTAATCTTGGGACTGGCCATTGTCATCATCCTGGCAGTATATCACGTCCACCATAAAATGACAGCAGCCAATCAAGTGCAAATTCCACGAGACAGATCTCTATATAAGCACATGGGATAGACCAATGACTTATTAAATGCAAGGCACATTGATTATCAGGTAGAAAAGCAAGCAGCACTTTCCTGATATTCCTTCCACTGTCTTCCTTCAAGCTGTATCCTACAAACATCCCCCCATTTAGCTGTGATGTGCGGGTAGTGTTTACTTTTACTGCACTGGAAAGCAATCATGTGCTTTAAGCCTCATGCACATGGATAAGGGGAATACTCGACCCTATATGTGGTGTCCCTGTGGTCCTGTATTACTGGGCAGTAGACACTCCATGTGTCACAGTTTGCTGCCTCCTTACAGCATCATAATACTGAGGTACCGAATTTTATAGAATATCTCCATAACAGCCAATAGAAAATAGCACAGTATATTGGAGGCATGCAGAGGTACAAGAAGGCCTTATATACTTATATTGGTGCTGGATTATGGCCCCGTACAGTGTGTAAGTTGAGTACATGAGGCTTAAAGCAGATCTGTCACTAAATTTCATAATACAAACGCAATAAATTATTAAATTGATGTCTTAGACCCAATGAGGCAGGCATAGTTGCTATGAAAATCCTTGTTATAATGTCATCCTCATCCAGCTCTATCTCGTTTTTAAAATACTGATTTTAATACTAAATGATAACGCTTTCCAAAAGAATCATCAAAGCCATTCTGACATGGATTGACAAAGTAAGTACAGTACACCAGCATCATCAGGTCTGATAGATCTATTTAATAGCATATCCAGTGAAATCTGGTGACAGATCTTCTTTAAAACTTCCAGTGTCGAATCAATGCTAGTTTAAGTGTACGTTTCTTTCTAATATTTTTTATTAGGAGCTAATGATGAGCACTAATAATTTAAGAGAAAACCGTTCTAGATATCCAATGCCATATATTGAGCTACATTAATTATTGTGGAACTCTACTACAGAAGCTATGCATGTTAGATATTGAGAAAATATCCAATTCCAAGTCAGAAACCCTATAAATATTGTTACATAATATTAATACGTTTTACAAACAGTTTTTACGGACAATTGTTAAACGCCAAAAATTGTCGAATGCTTTTCTAATACAGATAGGCTTCGAGTGTTTCCCTTTAAGAGATATTTTAATGTTATGACAGTTATTTTGCAAAGAAAAAAAAAACTTGCAAGAATCAGAAACAAGTGCGAAGCAAAAGTGGAGCAGATATTTGTAGCAATCAGCCTTTATTTTGTATTCTGCACTGGAAACATCACAGTCAATCAGTTGTTATAAGCAGATGCTCCACTATGTCTGCACCAGTCTGATACATGAGGCCGTATGAGCCCCGGGGGGCATGCTGCATGCTTTGGTATTGTGCAATTCTTTACATCATGACATCACACTGTAAAATACAGCTTTAGCTACTATGCATCTCCTTCCTTGCTGTGAAAAGAAAATGGTTGTTTTCCTTAAAAAATGTATTTGCTGAAAATGATTTGCTTCTGTGAAGATACAAATTCCATACAGACACAGCGTCGGAGGATTGTAGCACAATGGGGGGGATCATTTTTAGACGGTCTAAAAATTAAACTAAAAAGCGTCAGATTTATCACAGTGGCTCATGTAGGATGATAAACATGGTGCAAAATTAGACTGTCCAGTCTAGGTTGACATTGTTTATCAGTTGGCTTCGTTTTGGCATAATTTTAGTACACAGTGTTGGAAGTCAAACTCTTTTTCTACAAAGCGGCATCCCTTGCTGAGCAAGAGGTCAGAATCCTGGTGCATTGAGCTTAGTAAATCTCCTCAAATGCCGTAATTTCTAATGGAGAACAGTAGTGTTATGTTCAAGTAGTTGTCCGATCAGGACATTTTCTGTCTATATGCTCTGATAGGACATATGGATGGGGCGTAACTATAGTATGAAGTCTAAGAAAAGGAGATCCAGCACTCTTCTGAACATAATGGATTTACATCTTTATTGTCCACAAGGTAGAATTCAGCTCACACCAGCAAGAGATTCACTGATGCGCTTCAAACATACAAATGTTCCTAATTACAGCATAAGTATAGTGTGTGCAGGGGTTGTAGTCCCACCTAGGCCCTGGGGCATTGAAAGGGGAGGGCAGGGAATGGACAAATGGTGCCTTTTGTCTACATGAGAGGACCAGTACTATTAAAGACACATAGTTGGCGTCCATTATTATTATTATTATTATACATTTATATAGCGCCATTTATTCCATGGCGCTTTACATGTGAAAAGGGGAAATATAGACAAGTACAATAAACATGTGCAAGACAAGGGACACACAAGTACAGAAGGAGAGAGGACCCTGCCCGCGAGGGCTCACAGTCTACAGGGATGGGTGAGGTTACACTAGGAGAGGGTAGAGCTGGTCGTTCGATGGTTCAGTAGACTAAGGATCATGGCAGGCTGCAGGCTTGTCGGAAGAGGTGGGCATAAGCTTTAAGTTAACCAATTGCATATGAAAATCACAGAGTGGAGGGGAGGTCCTCCCCTTGGGACCCTCGGTATGTACCAGATCCAAAAGGACCTCTGTAAGGGCTTGTGTACACAACCGATTATATCAAACAAGTGCTATCCATGGTTTTTCCACATAAAACATGTGATGTTTTGTGTGGCATTTCCTGAAGAAGGGGTCACTAAAACTGACGCGTTGTAAAACCACCATTACTACCTTATCAAATTTTTGAATTATATTGTTGCGGCAGCGCAGTAAATATCCACACACCTCTTATACTTTGTACTATATGGCCGGTTACCGTCCTATGGATCTGCAGCCGCCGACATTTTGAGTGTGTATTTCTCATCATCAGGTGAGCAGCTTCTTGAAGTATATTGTCCTAAATCTGTGGGATAAGACCCTACTGTGCTTTCTTTCCCCTCTGGAAATACTATCCATGGTTTTCACAGATAACACTCGTACCCATAATATTCTATGGGGTACCTGACCTATGTGCATATGGCCGACCTTTTAATTGGACCGAGTGGTCCAAGAATAAAATCAGAGATACGTCTGATTTTGATCCGATTGTCAAAATCGTCAATGTATGTCTATGGGTCCATGAAACACATCGGACCATAGACTTCAAAGTTTGGTCCAATTTTCATGGACTGACGGTGGAGAAACTTGTTTTTCGTCTCCACCTTAGAGAAAAACTGAAGGCACTCTGATCAAGCCCTAATCAGGATAACCGGACCGTTTTTCTTGAATGTACCCCAAGTCCACGTTCACACGTTCAGTATTTGGTCAGTATTTCCCATCAGTGTTTGCCAAAACCAGGAATGGAACAATCAGAGGAAAGTATAATAGAAACACGTCACCACTTCTGGATTTATCACCCACTCCTGGTTTTGATGTAAAATACCAAATACTGAACATGTGAACGTAGCCTAAAAGTGATAGTAGCTGTGTCAAGCCTAACAAGTAGTACATGGAAAATCATGTATTTGAATGGCCGGCCTGTAATGCTCGGGAAACCTGCTGCAGAGAAATGTGCGGATGGCTTCTCCAGGCGAATTGCAGGGAGCGAGAGAAGCTGAAATTATTCCACACCATCCTCTTATACTTTGTGTACCGTCCTACTGGGCGGTTACCGTCCTATGGATCTGCAGCCAGCCGACTTTGAATGTGTATTTCTCATCATCAGGTGAGCTGGCTTCTTGAAGTATATTGTCTAAATCTGTGGGATTAAGACCTTACTGTGCTTTCTTTCCCCTCTGGAAATACTATCCATGGTTTTCACAGATAACAACTCGTTACCCATAATATTTATGGGGGTACGCTGCTACCTTATGTGCATTATGGCGACCTTT
>JARQOD010000005.1:497384092-497400135 GCA_033576555.1 Oophaga sylvatica
AAACCCCAAACCGAGCATCTTTGTGGAATTCTGAAGAGAAAAGTTGAACATCACTCTCCATCCAGCATCCGGGCTCTTAAAGTCATAGTTCTTGAATAATGGAAAAAGATGTTGCAATATGTCACGAACTCGTTTATTCCATGCCTAAAATAATTAGTGCTGTCCTTAAAAGTCATGGGGGTCATACAAAATACTAGATTTTGTTTTTTGATTTGGGGTGTATTTATTTTGCCTCAAATAATTTGAGTAAAACTGAAAATTGTGACGTGCATCTACATTCAGCCCCCAATACTTGTGTAGGACTACCTTTCTCTGCAATTACTGTTGCAAATGTTTTGGGGTATGTCTCTACTGGCTTTAGAAGCTGACTAGCTCAGTGAGATTGGATTGGATAAACCCTCACCAACATTAGGACCAGTGAGGGTCCTAGCGGCCCGGCCCTCACTTTTGTGTGATCGGAATAAACTTTTAACAATTTGTCATAATTAATTGATTTATTTAGATGTCCCCATTAACTGACAAATTATTATTCGGAATTCATATTGGTTATAAATATCCATATAAATATGGATTCATAGATTTTTTCCCACCATTCCATAGAATTATTAATTCTAAAGCCATAAAGACACAAGCTTTGTGATTAGGAGATGAATGGGGGAATGACTCCCATTATGTTCGCATTATTTCCAGCTCGTATTCTTTTCGGTCCTGTTTATTTTTAGCCTGGTCTATGTTTCACTGCCGAGTTGGCTATGATATATTGTGGATGTTTGAAGATAGGGAGGATTTGTGGATACCTTCCACGCTGCCAATTATTGAAGAGTCAGTTATCAAGGATTTATTAAAAATGCGGTTTTTATTCAATGCGTTTTGAAGTGACACGCACTTCTTCCCAAGAAACAGCCACATACCATACTGTGAAGTCCCAGGTACTGACCACCACTGTACAAGGTATGGTACTCCGTAAGATGTCATGGCTGCTGGAAATTTGACTCAATCTCAATCCTCCGCAGATCGATCCTCTCATCTTTAACTGAGACCTCTTACTGTTTATTCTGGAGGAGACACTAATAATTGCGAGTTGAGTTCTATCAATGATTCTTCAAATTTCGGGATATTGTAAATTGTCTTTCTATGATCGTAAATATATAGGAACATATTATTTTCTCAAGATTTGTTACTATATTGTAATAAGAATTGTTGCTTTAAGGGCACAGAAGGGAACTGTGCTAATCAGCACCAAACTGTCCAGTGGACGTCTCTGAATCATCCTCTGTCATTTTTGTTCTTAGAAATGTCACCTCTGATTGCAAATATATCAATTCATCCTATTTTACAGGGAGCCATAGTGTTTACGGTCTCACCTGGTCTCGCTGTGTGATATAGCTATTACGCTGGTTCTGGAAAGAAGATTCAGAACTAGTGATAAGCGAGTATACTCAGTGCTCGGGTGGTCTCCGAGTATTTGGACGTTCTCAGAGATTTAGTTTGTGTCGCCGCAGCTGCATGATTTGTGGCTGCTTGACAGCCTGAATACATTCTGTGGAGATTGCCTGTTTGTTAGGAAATCCCCACATGTATTCAGGCTGTCTAGCAGCCACAAATCATGCAGCTGCAGCGACACAAACAAATCTCCAAGCCCGCCCAAATACTTGGGGTGAGTTTCCACGATCAGTAAACGCTGCGTGTTTGGCGCTGTGCGCTGGTGCAGCGCCAAACACGCAGCGTCCAGATGTTACAGCATAGTGGAGGGGATTTCAAGAAATCCCGTCTCCACTATGCGTAACAACACGCAGGTGGCAGACCTGCGTAAACGGACATGCGGCGCGTCTTTTCAGACTGCAGCATGTCCTCGCGTGTTGCGGCGACGGTGCGTCGCCGCAACAGAATTTCACACAGGGCTATGTAGCCCTGCGTTCTTTCCGGAGGTTTCGGAGGTGTCCTGAACACCTCCGGAAAGAGCGCGCGTCAGAAAGGGGGCGGGCTTAGACGGAGCGGAATTTCCGCTCCGTCCAAAGCGCTGTGGTTCCGACCGTGGAACCACAGCCTTGGAGAACACACGAGCATGCTTGGGAAAACCCGAGCAACGAGCATATTTGCTCTCACTATTCAGAACCCACAGTAAAATAATAATAATAATATATAGTGGTCAGTGCAAGTGGCTCAGAGGGCAGGGAAGAACCTTCAAAGCTGAAATGACAGCGACAAACGCCACACTACACATGTAGGGCAGGTAGACAGTGACAGACTCTGCCCTACACGTGAGGCAGATAGATAGTGACAGACCCCACCTACACAGGAAGACAGGTGTAAGGGTGTGGACTGTGTTGCCCTGTCCTGAAGAACAACAATCACGTAATGTGAATAGCGTCATGCGTTTGCATGCATCTAGTGTGTAATATGATATGGTGCAGTATAAGTACTGTTAATGTAATAATGTGAAGTATATTATGCATGATGTGTAGCAATCTATAATGTTGGAAGGACATAAGATAAGGACAATAAGCTTAGTGCATACTGTTATAAGATAGTAACTTTATTTAGCTGAAGTATATGATAAAATACAGTTAATGTTGGGGACGAGCACACAGTGGGAGGGGCTACGGCTAGTGAAAGGCAGGCACTTCCTGGTAGTGACTCAGATAGGAAAGTACAGTAACAAGGTCAAGTTCAAGTGCAGTGGGCTGCTAGGGTCAGCATGTACCAATCTTAAAGGCAGTGGGAGCCCATACTAGAATACTATGCAGATATTCTGGCAACATCTTCAGGAGATCAGGGCCCCGATATAGTGGCTAAAGGGCGCATCATGTCCTCTGGCACACAGGGGAAGAAGGACGTGGAACCGTGTGAAGGGAATGGTGGCCGATAATGGGTACACTGGGAACTGGACAGGAAATTGTGGCACCCTGAGGGTCCAGTCGCCACAGAGATGTTGCATCGCACCCAGCGGTGTGACACCTGACTCTCAGGTAAGAAGGAAGCACCCATTGACTCCATCACCGCATCCACACACATCATGCCAGTGCTGAGCTTCAGGCTGTTAGTAAAGGGTGTAGAGTTGGGTGGGTGGAGCTAGTGCAGCATGAGGCAGCAGCGTGTTAGAAGAGAGTTTCAGTTGGAGTCAGGCAGCCAGCGTGGGTACTGGGCTGTCCTGCAGCTCTTCTGAGTTTACCTCAGAGGGCCTTGCGGAGAGAGCGAAGGGGTCCTGGGCAGAGACGATCTTACAAGTCGTAGCCCATTGCAGAAGAGGACCAGGCCGACTTCAGGGAACGGTCCCTAGACTAGTGGGAAAGTTCAGCTCCATTAGTAAAACCGTGGGCTTTGGTCATTTCAAGTGGCATTGCCATAGCTACCATAATCTCACCAGGAGGCAGCCTAGTGGTCAAGTACGTGCAGACATCGGACGGTGAACTTTTACCTCAGAGAAATTCAGAAGAGGTCAAGGCCAAAGCCATCGGGTCGTGCTCTGTGATTGAAAGGGCCTAATACTGCCTTGGCTGAGGGCTCTGTGGTGGCGTAGTGCAAGGAAGAAGAGGAGAGAGCACTGATTGGAGAAAGGCCGGAAAGGAACATAAAAGGGAGTCTTTGGAAGTGTGACCTATCTACCTGAGGGTTGCTGGACTACTCACTGGAAGGACACAGTACCCGGTGGTATCTGTATGGATCCGACAGACTGTGAGTAAAACCTTGAAACTGCAACAGAACTGTTTCCTGCATTATTCCAGCGACGCACACTCCACTCTGCTACCTCTCTCTGCACCTTTTCTTTATCTACATTTACCTGCCCTGGGGAGGACACAGTCTCACCTGTAGGGGACGAACACCAAGCTGCTACAACACATCCCTTCCAGAGGACCTGCACAGCAGGCTGGTCCCTTGACCAGGTACTACAGGTGGCGTCACGACAAACTACACAAACATTTATCTCCCTGTAAATACCCCATTTCAGTGGCCCCAGGGCCACGGACCGAGCCAAATGGCTGCCGTGACATCCCCCCATAGAAGTCGACGGGCTCAGTGCCGAGTACCCCACGGCCTGGTACTTATTTTTTTTTGACCTAGTTGCCTTTATAACTTAAGTAAACAACGATATTATAGGGCATTTTGTACTTCAAGCATTTGTTCCTTTACGAAGGCTTATGGAGGGCCAGATTTTTTTAAAAGACTGATTAACGGCCTAGAAATATGTGAGCACAAGGTTTTTTAGCAAGTGAAAATTTTCTAACTGTAAAAATGTAATAATAATGTGAATACTTTGAATATAGGATACATAATATTTCCTGACAGTCCCCCCTTAGATACCACTTGCCCAAAAAACCTGTTTCCGGGCCCCAAAGCGCCCCACTTTTTTGTGCTCCCGGTGAGTTGAGACACCCCAAGTACATGCTCCCCACCGAAAAAATTTTTCGCAAATGGGCGGCGGAGGACTGTCCCTGGGGGGGTTTATGTTTTTTGAAAACAAAATTTCCATAGTTGAATGATGTTTTAAAGGGATGGAAATCTCAGTCGGAGGTTTCGGAATTTGGGTAAAGCCAGGCATTTTCCACCGGACTGGTGCGAGGCCAAAGATGGGAGTGGCACAAATTGGTTGCTCCTGAACAGTTTTTAAATTATCCTGCGGATAAAAGGGAAAAACAGAAACCCAAAATTTAAAAGCAAAAATGAGAACCCCCATAAGGGCTGCCCCAAAACCGTCCCAACTTTTTCTGCCCCCCACCACCCCCCAAAGACGATCCCATGGGTCATGATCCTGAGTTCTGTTTCAGTTCCTCGATAACTCAGTAAGTTTCGTATTGCCATTGTGACTTTCCATTGGGCCAGTGTTGTCGGGGATGTAGGTGAAAAAGGTGTCTTTGATCATTTTGTAAACCCCTCCTTTCTCACTAAAAATCATACCAAAGCCTTTTCTTTTCGGGAATGCCAAATGGAAGTGGGGCCCCAAACTGTGCTGCCAAACCTTTTTACCCCATCTAGGGTGAATTTAACAAATCTCTCGGTTTAAAAAATAGATGTAATTTATAAAATCAACTTTTTTGTTTTAGTTACAGTGGCAAAGTGACTCAAATCCGTTTTAAAATTTGGGTTTTGGGCCCTTGAACTCTCAGGTGGGTCATCTGGTCATCTGTCTGGTCATCAGAGCACCCACAATCCTTCAGGCTTGGTGCTCTCCGTACGGGAGTTTCCCTTGCAATGCGATACGGGATTCAAACAGGCTTTTCCCTCTAGTTACACAGAGGTTGATGTCATCTGGGGCTTTTGGGCGGATATAAAATTTGGAGTGAGGAAAAAACTCGAGAAGGACATTTTTTTTGACCAATTCAATTCATAATTTATGATTTGGTACTGAGGGGGCAGGCAAAAAAAAAGTAAACCCCAGAGAGGTTGGAATTTTGGGGATTGCAGTACCCTGACAACCACCCAACTAAAGTCAGCCGTGGAGCGTTCCTACTTTGGCCCAGCGCCCGTCACGCCTGAGAAGCTAACTAACCTAAAGATGAAAAAAAAAAAGCATCTCCCCCCGGAGCGATCCCCAAAGAACATGGGAAGCCCCAAACAGTAATGGCGGTTAGACAAGAGGAAATACAGACACAACAGAAAAAAAAAAAGAGCAAACTGGGCCCAAACTGCTAGATAAAGAGGGTAGGAAAGGCACTTTCTGCAACCCCAAAAAACCCCCGAAAAATACCAACTCTACTAATTTCAAAAACACTGGGAAACCACGACCTCTACCACCTAAATTAGTTCTCTGGTGTAACAAAAACTAAAAAAGCAACCACTAAAAAACTGGAAAAGGCAAAAGAACAAACAGTGGCTGAACAAACGAGAGGAGCATAAAACCCCCCGAAGGGGGGCCCCCAGACCCCCAGAAAATGCAGGGCAAAAGCAGGCACCAAAAAACTAAAGAAGAAAATGTCTTACTGTTAGCAAAGATGCAGGCCGAAACAGCTTTTTTTGGGTCTTGGAGTGTGCCTTGCTAAAAGTGCAATTTGGAGTTGTCATGCCCGGTTTGGTGTCTCTTGGGCATTTTTTAGCTTCATTCTTAAAAGGGTTTATTCAGTTTTTTTTACCTTCTGCTCTCTGGGGGGGGGTAAGGAGTGTGTGGCCCAAACGACCCTACTGCTAATCGGGTTTGGTGCAGATTTGCTGTGATGCGGGCCCCCGTCACTTTCAAACTTTCTGGAACCCCGTATCTGCCATTTTTTCTAAAAGTAGGGTTTGCAGTAGTTTTTGTGATTTGGAATGCTTCTGTTCATCTTGAAAAATATTCTTTTGACCAAAATGGCATATTTGAACTTCACTTGGCGATATCTGGATGTGGTTTCTATCGGACCTTTGAGCGGGAAAGGGGTTTTTCCAGTGAGGGGGGGGGGTTTTTCTTCCATACGTCCAGGTTGCTTTTGCCGCGGGTCAGACAGCTGCTGGTAATTTTGGGCTGTTAGGGTGGGACCCCTGAAGCAAACCCCGTAAGCACAATCAGATCATTCATTTGTTCTTTGAATGTTGATGGGGGTCCTGTACCCATTGGCCACCTAGGGTGATACTTTTTGGAGGGAGAGTTTGAGTTATTTTTGATAGCCTTTTTCTTCACGTGTTGCTTTTTTTTTTTTTTTTTTTTTTTCCCCTTCAGCTTTCTTCCCTTTTGGGCTTGGGCTTTGTAACTTCTTTAGCAGATTTCCCGGGCGGTCTTTGTCAGGTTTTCTTGTCTTCAGGTCTGTAGTAGCCGTCCCGGGTCTACGACCTCCCACTTCCCCTGTTGTCTTCCTTTGGCTGTTCTTTGGCTGCCCTGTCCGCCAGTTATTGCCCCACGCCCTTCTGTTATCAGTTTCCCTGCACTTTTATTTTTCAAAATTTCCACCATTTTGGAAATTTTTGGGATACCAGTAGTTCCCCCCGAAGGCTCCATGGTTTACGGTTGTCCCCTTTTCGTATGAAGTCCCCCTTTAGCCCAGATGGGTCTAAAGTGTGTCTATGCATGCGAGTACCGTAGTCCGTGTGATTTTTGCTTCCTTCTTCCTCTGGAGGCCTTCTCAGCGCTTAATTCTGTTCCTGGGCTGACGGTAGGTGAAGCTTCGGACCACAGGTTTTTTGTTTGCGGGTCACTGCACTTCCTGTGTTGAAAATTTTTCTGGAGCCTCCAAGTACCCCCTTGGGAGTGGGAGTAGGTGGCCGGCTAGGACTGTGGTTTCTGGAGACAGTGCATTAGAGAAAAAGGGAATAGGGGCCAAAAGATGCGGGGGGAGGGGATTACGTTGGTTGAGCTTGATTAAAATTTGCCAAGATGTCATGTGGAGTGAGGTTTCCAGTGGCTGCCCAAAGATGATTTCAGAAACCTTGTCCAGGGGGTGTGTGCGGCGATACTGCCTCAGGCGGGGGTGCCTTTTTTGAACGGATCCAAGGGGGCTGAGAGGCACCCAAAAAGTCTTTTTTTCCCCCGTGAATCCTGCCAGGACTCCATAGTATGATCTTTTTTTTCCCATCAGGTAGGGGAAAAAAGATTTTAAAGTCGGGTGGCCGGTTTTGGGCTGAGACGGGGAGCTTCCAATTTCCCCTGAATGGGTTGAGGGGGGTCTGATAGAAGGAGCGGGGGTTGCGTTGATGCAAACGCACAGAGGCTGCATTAGGACTGAGGATCAGGGGTCCCGGGGTTTTGAAACGACACTGACCAGGAAGGCCTGTACATTCTTGGGAATTGTTGGGGAGCCTCTTCTCCCCAGTGTCTTCCATCTTTGCATGTTTTCGTCTTGGGGCTTTTCGTGTCCCCGGGGTGTAACTTGCTTCGGCATCAGGCTTGTTCTTCCGACCCGCGTTGCTGTTTTCCAGGAGATAGGGGAGAGAAAGGAAATAGACGTGCAGGTGTCATTTCAACCACACAAAGGAAAATTCCACGGTTGAAAGAGGACCTTGCTATTCTGCAATCCATTGAGAGGAGGGGGACATTGCTTGGGAAACTTGAAGGGTTG
The DNA here is from genome assembly GCA_033576555.1 of Oophaga sylvatica. Taxonomy (NCBI): domain Eukaryota; kingdom Metazoa; phylum Chordata; class Amphibia; order Anura; family Dendrobatidae; genus Oophaga; species Oophaga sylvatica. The sequence continues at coordinate 497,392,054 of JARQOD010000005.1, forward strand.
TTTTTGGCCCCTTGAGAAATGTCATATGCACTGCACGGGTTTGCATGAAAGCAGGCCCCAGGGGAGGGGAAACATGAAGAAGGTACTGGCCAGGTTGCACCGTGAACCCCTTGCGGTGACTGGGACTCTTGAGAGAAAGTTTTGATGGTTCGCATGTTGGGGTTTAAAATACCGTACCCTCTTTCGGGGCCCCAGGCCTTCCCCCTTTTCTAAACCCAGTGTGGTTTACGCTTTTTCTTCATGGGGAAAGCGGGGATTGATTCGAGGCGAGGCAGCCCATTTTGGCCTTGCCTTCAGTTTGGGGCAGGGGCTCCCATCTGGGGTTTCAGAGGGCGGGGAAAACAACCCGTCTAGGATCACATCATGAGGAAAGCCCCCAGTGGCTTTCTTGTTTTTCCCCCAAGACAGTTACGTGTTAGCCCTGTTTGGTCCCGGGGGGTTTTTCTTTTTTGGGCGTCTCCTTAAACGGTTTTTTTTCCAGCAGGGCCATCAGTATTTCTTTTTTCCAGCTCGGCTCAGGTTTGTTATTTGTGCAAAAGTTTGAAGAGTGGGGCCTTTTTCCCGGTCTGGGCCCGGGTTTGAACTGGTCGTTGCGGGGGGACCTCCTGGTGCTTAAAAAGATAAACCTCGGGCGTTGAACTGGATGGGTGTTGCCATTCCCCGAAGTGAGTGAGTCCTTCTTGAGTTAAATACGGGCCAATGAAAAGTTCTCAGGCCGTCTTCTTACGATTCCTTAGACTTCAGTTGGTAAGCATCTTGACTCTGGGTGAGGGATGGCTTTTTTTTTCTTTTCCCAGCCCCCTCTGTATAGGTCTGCAGTGTGGTTTTTTTGGGGGTTCTTTTTTCTTGGGTGGGGGGTGCAGAAAGTGTCAGGTCCCATTTCTGGAACACTCTGGTCGCTTTCGTTCTGCAGTAGGTCCCCCCCAATAGGTTGAGGGTGCAGGTTTTTTTAAACAAAAACTGGGACATATGGGGTTCTCGTGAGTCCACCGCTCAGGGGCTTCAAAATCGGGAAAATATTGATTTGCCCATCAATTCCCATCGGAAGCAAAGTTTTGAAGGTAGGTGAGGTTGGGGATTCCACAAGAAAAGTTTTGGGGCCACGGGTGGGGTTCCTTTGGACTTGGTGGCTCTTGTCTATGGAGGGTTCTTCACTGTTTCTGTGTTTCTTCTTTTTCTGGGTGAAGCGGGTTTCTCATTTTTCCGGGAAATGCCAAACTCCCACATTTGTAACACTTGCTTTCCCTTCTGCCCGGGGGGACCAACCCTTTTTGTACTGTGACAGGGTATCCTTTGCTTTTGGGTGTACCAGGCTGGTGCTACCAGGGGTTTCCATTGGTTTCTCATCCATGCAAAAAAAGCCTGTGCCAAACACCGTCGTGTGTCTGATCATGGGTAATAGGCCAAACTTGAAAACTTGCATCATTTTCAGGGAACTTTCCACAGACTCTGTCTTTTTTTTTGACTGGACGTAGGCTGAGAGTTTGTCCTGTCGTCTGCTTTTGGCCCCTTCTCGAGTTTTCTCAAATTTGCTTTGGTCCTGTCTCCCAGGGAAGCATCTAACCTGTTGGAGCTTGAAGTGTTCTCCATAATTGGCCAAATGCTCACCTGCTTTTTTTTCCCTTACGGTCCCCAAAAATCAGCCAGGCGCTGCATACTTTCGCTGGATTGCTGCATTTTTTGGCAAAATTTGGCATGGGGTGACCCCTGGGCGGGCAGCATACAAACCCCCGGGTTGGGGATGAAGGGCTCATGGATGGTGCCTCACTGCCCCTGCTCTTTTGGTGCTTGTGTGTTTTTTTCCCTAGTATTGGGCAGCATGTGTGACTTTGCAATTTCATTTTCTCGAAAAAAAGTGAATGGTGTCTTGGTGCATCACTGGGTGAGATTGGGTTTTAAAAAGTTGTTTTTGGCTGGCATGGGTTTTTCCCATTCCTTTAGGTGCGGTGATCAGTGTCATGGCCCCATGCGCAGCCCTGTAGTATACCACCCCCCTGTGAAGCCCTCATGGATGTTTTGTCGGGGGGCTACTGTAGCTTTTGTGTGGGGAATCTGCACTTTTTTTCCCCTGATATAATGACGGGCAATGTTTGTACTGTCTTGGGATAGACAAAGTCCCCTGTCGGAAACACTGAATCAGGGCCCCACTTTGCTTGTTTGGGTTTTTACCTTTGAGACAAGTGAAAAAGGGGAAAAGGGGGGGAGGTGTGGGGAGGACAGAGAAAGAGGAGGGGAGGGAGAGAAAGAAAAAGGGGGGGGAAAAAGAGAAAAGGGAGGGGAGAGAGAAAAGATGGGGGGGGAAGTAAAGAAGATGAAAACAAATTTGAGAGTTGGAGAGGAAAAGAAAAAGAAGAGGAAGATGAAAAAAAATGGAGTTCAGAGATGTGATGGAGGGAAAAAAAAGGGAATGAGAGGGATGGCAGCGAGGAAAGAGGAGAAAGTCTGAAGAAGAAAAAGAAAAAGGGAGAGAGAAGAAAAAGGAGAGGGTGTCCCCCCCTGTGACTTTGGAAGGGGGTGGGTTTAAAAAAAAATGCTTCTCCCGTGGAGAGAGGCGGGAGGTTTTCCCCGTACAAGGTCCTTCCAAGAGAGCGCCTACACCTTCCCCGGGTTTCCCCATGATGGCATTGAGTTGTGACTCAAATTTGCTTGTGACAGTCCGTTTATCTTTTTTCACAGATATTTAACACCTTTTCAAACTTTTTCACATAAAAAAAAAAAAAAATACTTCCGGGGTCCTTCAAAAACTTGCTGTACTTTAACACGATGCACCGTGCTTTTTTATAGCAGATGGTAATCTATTAAACTTTCCCCGTTCTTTAAATAACAAAAAACAAGAAAAAAACATTCTTTATGCAGCGTAAAGGCTGCCTGCTATTTGTTCTCACGTACTCTGACTTCTTTCACAGCCAGCCCCTTCGATTTTTAGACTGGTCTATTTCAAAAAACATTTTCAAAAAATTTTCCCTCGCCGAATGCCCGACGGGTGGGGCTATCGCCCAAATGCGTATTTGTGTCGCTTCTCCCACCCGTAATTCTCCTTATCTATTGCCCTTTGGGTTGTAAAGAAGCTTGTAAAAAAAAAAAAGGGCTGGAGAAAAAAAGTCTAGAGAAAAAATCTTCCAAATCTTTCAAAAATGTACTTAAAAAAAAAAAAATTTTTTTTAAAAAAAAAATTAGATTTAGTAAAAAATCTAGAAAAAGTAAACAAAAAAAAAAAATTCCCCAAAAAAGGGGAGAAAAAAAAAAAAAACCGTATTAATCATAAAACCTGAAAAAAAAACCTTTGTTACTAAAAAGAAATTTAAAAATCTTGGAATGTCAGCGGGTGCTTCCCCCCCCCTTTCCCTTATTCTCTGCTTGCTGTCCAAAGGGCACTGAAATCACGTAACAAAAAAAAAAAAAAATTATTATTCCTAAATAGCAAAAAATGAATATAGTTCAGTCTGAATGCCCGAAAATTTTCAATAAAACCCGAGCCAAAAAAACTAGCTTAAAAAAAAAAAAAACAAAGCCAAAAACGAATGCCCGATAATGTGTTACAGAGGAGGGGGTCAAAGGGGGGTTTTTCGCTGCTGCAGCAGCACACTCCCCTTGAATAGATCTAACAAGCGCACGGGAGTGATTTAAGGCGTACCGATCAGACAGTTGACAGACCCCCGGGAGAAACGAACCCCTCTTTTGATGTTTCTGTGACACATACAAGGCTCGGTAACTGATAACCCCAAAATTGATGAGCGCGGCAAGCTCAAGGTTCATCGCTCTGTCCCGTCCCTTTGGCCGGGCCCCCCGGTCACAGTAATCGCTACCCTTTCAAAAAAATTCTCACTATCCACGTCTGATTTGCTGGGATGGCCCCCTTCCCGCGGACAATTATTGGAAACTTACCCAAAAACAAAGCTTCTCCCCTTACTTGATTTAGGGGAGGGCCCCCCAGGGTGAAAGTTTACTGAGAAATTAACCGAAAAAAGCCCTCGCTTCCACAACTGGGTTTTTTGGGAAACCTCCCCCCAATGTGTGAAAAATATCTGCGGGGGACTTATCCAAAAAAAAGCCCCCGCCCCCACGTCGATTTGACTGGGTGGCCCCCCGTGGTAAAAAGTTTATGGGGGAACTTATGCAGCAATTTGTCTTTTGTATACACCCCCGGGAATCCAAGAAAAAAAACACAGTCCCTTTCCCAAACTTTTTCCCGGTTCACTAAAACATGAAACTTTAAACAGCACAGCAGCAACCAACCGGTTTATACCCCGGGGTTTTGGTAAGGGTATGGACTTTTCAAAACCCTGGGAATGCGGTGATGACCACGCCCGCCCGGCTGGAAGGTAGGTGGGGATAGGAAAGGGGAACATTTTAGGGTAAGATGCAAATTTTCTTACCTTACTGATGGGGCGCGTCTCCGTCCCCTGTGCCAAGGCCCGGGCCCAACACCCCCGTCTCTCCCCCGGTCGCGAGTCCCCGTGCGTTTCGTCCAATGCCCCCCGGGGCAGGGGCCAAATGATTTGGGAAAATTTATTAGGATAAAAAATCCTGTGTTTGTGCTTGCCCTGTCCAAATTTTTTAAGTCTTTTTTAGCGTCAGAACGAAATAGGACTGTCCACACGAAAATGTCAGTATAACAGTTCGTCAAAGCATACTTTATTATTGTTCAAGGTTTTTTCGTTTACAAAAAGGGGGGTTAGTCAAAAAACAACAATTAAAAGCTGCTAGATTATGCGGCAGGAAAATGATATTAAAGAAAAAAGTGAATTTCAGATTATTTTTTATTTCTTGTCCCATGCCTTTATAATAAAAGTAAACAAAAAAGATATCTAATAGGACTTTTTTACTTCATGCATTTGTTCCCTTTTCGAAGGGCTTATGGGGGGCCAGATTTCTTAAAAGATGATTTATCTGCCTAGAATATGTGGCACAAGGTTTTTGCAAATGAAATCTATCTAAAATGTAACTGTGAATAATATATGTGATAACTTTGAATATATGGAATACATAATATTTCCCTGACAGACGGCGGCTCAAAATCCCGGGTGACAGAGTAGGGGATAGGGATTGTCCCGGGGGAAGAATGTGGAGAAAGTTTGTGCTAGGAAGTAAAGAATACAAAGTTTTGGCTCTATTTCACTGTCACAATCTGGTTGACTGAACGACCAGTAAGCTTCTGTTTGTTAAAAACTTAATTCCCTGGTTTGTGTCGGCTCCTTAAATGTGCGCAGTGTCAGGGTTGTAACTTTTTAACAAGGAAAATTTTGGGGGATGAGAAAAAAAAATTTCTTTTTTCCCCAACCAAAAATTTCATTTGGAGGAATAACAAGGGGCCTTTATGAAAAAACAAAAAAATTCCCCACTGGAAAGGACAGAAGTGGACGTGATATTTGGGGGGTTTTTTGAGCTATAAAGCACGGAAATTGGGCAAAGTTGAAGAAAGTGAATACAGCACGTTAACTCAAAAACTGTAGGCAAATTGCAAACATCACCCGGAAACTGCGCAGGGGGCTATTGGAATTCCCAAATTGACAACGATCCCAAAAAACAAAACCAAATGTCAACCTGTCATTGGTACGCAGAACAAAGTGAAGGTTTGGAGGGCCCTTCAGTCTCCCGCCCAATACATTGGGGCCTTCTGGGGGGACCCCAAGCGCGCAGTTTTTGTAGACAGCCCCCGGGAAATTTTTAGAACTGAGGCTTTTTGCCAAGAAGACGGGAGCTTTTCCATTGGAAAATAAACCCCATCCAAACTACACAAAAAAACTTCAAAATGTCATTGATGTTTTGAGGGGGCAATTACAGATTTAAGAAAGGGGTATGGGGAACTTTTTATCGGGGCATTTGGATGTTTTGGGTTTCATTATTATTTACACAGTGATTGACAATAAAACACAGAGTTTGACAAAAAATGGATTCACCCCAAACCCCTACCTGAGTGGAGAAAACATTTTGGGGTTTATTATATTTCTGAAAAAAGGACAAGAAAGCAAAAAAATTTGCAGGGGTATGTAAAAATTTTGAGCACAAGTGTAAATGAAAAATACAAAAACCACAATGGTGGGTAGCTGCTTTTTACGCAGCAGCAAAAAAAAAGGGACAAATCCCCCCCCTTTGTAGGTTTTAAATATAAAAATATGTTTTAAAAAAATTGCGCTCAAGTAAAAAAAATATATACTAGATTGCATTATAATTAACACCAGTAGAAAAACACCACCGTAATACTCGGATAAGCGAATTTTTTAGCCCAAATTTTTAGGGGTGAAGTCCCCCCCCTCGGTTATACGGAGTTATCGGGGGTCGGCGGGGGAGGGGGAGCGGGGGGTCGGATCAACCCCCACCCGGCGGCCCTCTGCAGCCCCCCCGCTTCTCCAACGATCTCCGGCTCCTTTCCTGCAGGGTCCCCTGGTACCCCTCATTAAATTTTGAATAGAGGAAGGAAGGCTGCGGGGACCCCCGGGAAAAGGAGACCTGCGAGACGCGCCCGGGAGGGGGGAGAAAAGCGATATTTTCCTGCCCCACCACCGTTGCGCTGCTTCCCTCGTCGCTCCTTGGCGTGAATGTTCAGGCGAGGCGCGTGAGTTGTTAGGGGACGCCGCGCCCTCTGCCTGTCATTATGCCGAGGGCCAAAAAAGGGGGCACGCGGGGGGGACCGGGCCGGTGACAGGTTAAAAATCTCAGGTGGGGGTCCTGAGCGAGCGGTGACACCGGGATGCCCCCCCTAGCGCGCCCGGGTTGCACCCCTGCTCGGAACCCCGGGACTGGCCCCCCGCGATGAGAGGTGGTATGTCATTTTTTTTGCAGCAGCAGCGCGGCAGCAAAAAGGGATATAATAACATGGGGTATAATCTGTGGAGCGGGGTAATTGGCAGCATAGGGGGCTAATCTGTGGGAGCATATGGGGGCAAAATTGTGCGCTAGGGGGGCTAATTGGGGATTTTTGGGCATAATCTGGCAGCATAGGGGGGCAAAAACTGTCCCGATAGGGGGGATAATCTGAGCTTTGGGGGGCATAATTGTGCAGCATATGGGGCATAATCGGCCAATGGGCATAATCTGGAGCATAGGGGGGCAAATCTGCAGCATAGGGGGGATAATCTGTGGAGCATAAATGGGGGCAAAAATTATGGAGCATAGGGGGCATAATCATTTTTAAAACCTGGCTTATTGGAGTCAAAAGTTTTCCCCAGTTTTTTGTGGAAAAATTAGGGGGGTCGGTTTTTAAACAGGGGGTCGGTTTTATAATTGGGTATATCGGTAACTACAAAATTAACAGTTTAAAATAACATTTTTTAATTTTAATAAACAGTGCAGACCAAAAAGTTTGGACACAATTTCATTTAAAGATGTTCGTATTTTCATGATATGAAAATTGAAATTCACTTTAAAGGGCATCAAAACTATGAATTAAACTGGGAATTATTACTTAAAAAAGGTGAAAAAACTGAAAATATTTTTTATATTTTAGTTTTCAAAAAAAGACCTTTTGCTTTATGACGCTTTGCACCCTTGGGATTTCTGAGGGCTTCAAGAGGTTCACCGGAAGTGAAAACCAATCGAATGGTTTTTGGGGGTTAGCTGGAACAAAAAGTGAAAGGGAAAAGGGCCAACAAGTGTAAGCTCTCTGGGGAACTCCTTCAAGACTTTGGAAGACCCTTTCCGGGGACCTTGAACTCATCAAGAGAATGCCCAAAAGTTGCAAAGCTCACAAAACAAAAGGTGTTACTTTTAAGAAAACCAGACTATAAGAAATATTTTCATTGTTTTACACTTTTTTGTGAAGTATATACTCTAATTACCCCTGTGTTAAAAAGTTTTGATGCCTTCAGTGTGAAATTTTTAATTTTTATAGTCATGAAATACAGAAACATCTTTAAATGAGATGGTGTGTCCAAAATTTTGGGTTTTACGAATGTATTAAAAATTTTTTCTGGGGGGTACATAATGTCATCCATACACAAATCCCCAGCACCCCCAGGCTGAAGGACTTGATCAAGAGATCAACTCCCTGGTTTTTTTGTTGTACCCCAGTCACGTGTGGTTTTGGACCTGTGTAGATTTTCCTCGTACGTGGGGGGGGTGTGCCTCACTGTTGGGGTCAAG
>JARQOD010000005.1:497400235-497416134 GCA_033576555.1 Oophaga sylvatica
GTGACAACCTGCCGCCTGGTCACTTGCCGTGACAACCTGCCTGCCCTGGTCACTTGCCGTGACAACCTGCCTGCCCCAGAGATTGCCCTGGTCACTTTCCGTGACAACCTGCCTGTCCCAGAGACTGCCTGGTCACTTGCCGTGACAACCTGCCTGCCCTGGTCACTTGCCGTGACAACCTGCCTGTCCCAGAGACTGCCTTGGTCACTTGCTGTGACAAACCTGCCTGTCCAGAAACTACCTATATCCCCTGCCGTGATTCCCTGCCCTTTTCCCAGGTGCCACCCCGCTCTCTTGTCCTGCCGGTTCCTTCTTGGTCTACCCTGTGATGACGTCTGTCCTGGGTCAGTGTCTGATGTTCTCCTGCTGAGCCTGTGCTACGCCTGAGGCCTGAGAGTGAGGCCATACTAGTATGCCCGTGCCAGATGATCCTGGACTTCATCAACCCGTGATGACCCCGCCATCGTCTGAAGTCTGTCTGAGGTCGGTGTCTGATGTTCTCCTGCTGAGCCTGTGCTACGCCTAAGGCCTGAGAGAGAGGCCATCCAAGTATGCCCGTGCCAGATAACCCTGGACTGCATCTACCCGTGATGTCCTCCAGCACTCGTCTGTGATCCTGAGTCGTGTACCCTTCTCTGATGTGCGGAATCGGAGCCCGGTCTTATGTTTCTGTTTATGTACTTTGTTTCTTTAAGTAAACTTTATGTTTCTTCTTACCTGAAGTTGTGCGGTGTTGTCTAGCCCTGCAGGTCGCCACCTTGCCCACATGCTCAGCTGCCACGGATCCCGGTCGCTGCCCTTCCCTAGTCCGGGCAGGCCCGGGTCTCCCTCCGTGGTCCAGTGGGTCCACATTCTCTTATCATCTGGGACCCATGCCTCACGTCGTCGTGGACTGGCGGCGTGGGAGCATTGGCTAGCTAGGCAAGCTATGCCATGTCCCGGCGCCCCACAGCCGTGGGAAGCGCCACACACAGCACTAAAACTTTTATTCTTTTTTTCTGCACAGTTACCGAGCATTCATTTTTTCCCACACCGTATAGAGCTGTACGCTCCTCACACACTACCGTGTACCGGCTGGTATCACGGACAAATACATGCTCACTATCTGTGTGTGACTCCGGAAATATATACGGAGATTTAAATTTTCCCCTACACTATATACACCAAGTATCTTCTGATACAGTACCTTTTTTCTGCCTTTTGTATTACGGTCAAATCCATACTGAGAGAGCGTCTGTGTGTGACTCCGGAAATATATACGGGGATTTAAATTTTCCCCTACACCGTATACAGCTGTACACTCCTCATACAGTACCGTATATCTGCTGGTATTACGGTCAAATACATACTGAGTGAGCGTCTGTGTGTGACTCTGGAAATATATACGGAGATTTAAATTTTCCCCTACACCATATACAGCTGTACGCTTCTGATACAGTACCGTATATCTGCTCTTTGTATTATGGTCAAATCCATACTGAGTGAGTGTCTGTGTGTGACTCCGGACATATATACGGAGATTTAAATTTTCCCCTACACCATATACAGCTGTCCGCTTCCGATACAGTACCGTATATCTGCTCTTTGTATTATGGTGAAATCCATACTGAGAGAGCGTCTGTGTGTGACTCCGGAAATATATACGGAGATTTAAATTTTTCCCTACATCGTATACAGCTATACGCTCCTCATACAGTACCATATATCTGCTGGAATTTTTGGTACATTTTCCCAAACATGAGGAAGTATGGTGGAAGAGGCCGCGGACGTGGGCGGGGTGGGCCAGCTGGTACTGATGGTGGTGGTGCATCTGCTGGTAGTGCCAAAAGCACAATAGCACCTAAGGCAGGAGGTGTTGAGCCTGCGTCATCGTCTGGCTCCAGAAGGCCTGGAAGGCTCTTTTTCTGGGAGTCGGTAAACCGCTTTTAAAGCCGGAGCATCAGAAACAGGTTTTGGCTTACATTGCCGAAACAGCCTCCAGCTCTATCGCCTCCTCTTCTGAAGTTTCAAAAAATGCAAGCACTGAGTCGTCAGTGCAGGCTCCTGGTCAGGAACAACACCTTTCCTTGTGTCCTTCACCCAAACCAAAAGTGAAGGATGCGGCAGGCCACACTTCAGATTACTCCCTGGAACTCTTTTCACATACCATGCCTGGGTTATCAAGTCAAATCCTGAATTCCCAAGTCCAAGATGAATATGACATGGAGTGCACTGATGCACAGCCACTGCTATATGATTCTGCTGCTACATTCACCCAGAGCATTCTACTGAGCCAGATTCTGACCCTGATGAAACTCAGGTGTCCCTTCCCGCATACTATACCACCTTACGCGGTGACACAGAGGAAGGTGCAGATGAAATTGAAGAGGAGGTGATGGATGACCCAGTTATTGACCCGGATTGGCATTGGGGAAGAGGGTGCCGCTGGAAATAGCTCAGAAGAGGAGGGGTATCCGCAGCAGGCATCGACATCGCAGCTGCGGTTATCTGGCAGGCCCGTAGCAGTCCAAAAATGTGTTAAAAAAACAAAAAGAGTTGCAGGACAGCTTGGCCAGACGGTCAAATTAGCACAGCGTGCAAGCCCTGAAAATTTATCCCATAGTAGGAAGAGTGCAGTGTGGCACTTTTTTGACCAAAATCCTATTGATGAGGCAAAGGTTATCTGTAAGAAGTGCGGAAGCACCTTTAGCCGAGGGAAAAATCTCCGAAATTTGAATACCAGTTGCATGCTTAGACATTTAAACACCATGTACTTGCAAACGTGGATGGACTACAAAACCTCAGGTAGCACACGTGCACCTGCACTGAATGAAGGTAGCCAGTATCGCTACATTACTTCCCCCACTGTAAGCCCACCGGTTAGCACACCACCAGCAAGAAATTTTGAGGTGTCGTCGCAAGGGCAAAGCAGTCAGGGAATCCCAATGTTTTTCCAACAAAAGACTGAATCACCACCATCACCAACCCCCTCTCAGTCCGCCATGTCCACCGCTAGTTCCCCCATATGCAGTTCTCAAGTCCAGCTCACCCTAGCAGACACTCTGAGTAGGACAAGAAAGTACTCATCCTCTCATCCACGTACACTGGCTTTGAACGCCTACATTGCCAAACTGATCTCTTTAGAGATGATGCCCTTCCGTTTGTTTGAAAGCGCAGCATTCCGAGAGCTCATGGCCTACGCTGTCCCACGCTATGACCTACCCAGTCAGCACTTCTTTTCTAGAAAAGCCATCCCTGCCCTCCACCTGCATGTGAAAGACCACATTGTCCATGCACTCAAACAATCAGTGAGTGGAAAGGTGCACCTAACAACAGATGCATGGGCCAGTAGGCAAGGCCAGGGCCGTTACGTGTCCATCACTGCGCACTGGGTTAATGTGGTGGATGCAGGGTCCACAGGGGACAGCGGCGGTGGGCCAGTGCTGCCTAGCCCACGGTAAAGGCAACAGTTGACTGTAAGCGTTCAACCCTCCTCCTCCAGAAGCAAAAGCTCATCTACAGAGCGCAGTTGCACGAGCACTCCATCCGCAGCTGCAAGTGTTGCACACGAGGTGTCCCACTATCGAACAGCTAGTGGTAAGCGTCAGCAGGCTGTTTTAAAGATGATGTCTTTGGGCGACAACAGACACGCCGCGGAGGTACTGGCCGATTACTTGCAGCGAGAAACTGAGTCATGGCTGGGCAGTCTACAACTTGAGCCAGGCAAGGTAGTCAGTGATAATGGCCGTAATTTTGTGGCAGCCATAGCCCTGGCAAAACTCAGACACATACCTTGCCTGGCTCACACCTTGAACCTGGTGGTGCAGTGCTTCATAAATAATTATCCGGAGTTACCAACCCTGCTTCATAAGGTGCGAAGACTGTGTTCGCACATCCATCGCTCGCCCGTAGACTCCAGTCATATGCAGAGGCTGCAGCAATCGCTCCACCTCCCCAAGCACCGCCTAATCATAGACGTTGCAACAAGGTGGAACTCCACCATGCACATGGTTGAGAGGCTTTGCGAAAAGAGGCAGGCTGTAATGCATTTGTGGGAGGATACATGGGCAGGCAGTTTGAGGGCAGACATCAAGTTGTCGAGTGTGCAGTGGTCAAACCTGAAAGACCTCTGTAAAGTCCTTCAGTGTTTTGAGGAATGCACACGGCTGGTAAGCGCAGACGATGCCATCATAAGAATGAGCATCCCACTTATGCGTCTGCTCATGCAAACTTTGACGCACATTAAGGATCAGGCGTCTGCAGCAGAGGAGGAAGAGGAGGAGGAGGAGGGAAGCCTTGATGACAGTCAGCCATTGTCTACTCAGGGAACTGTCCTGGACGAGGTGGAGGAAGAAGAGGAAGAGGAGGAGGAGGAGGATGAGGGGGATGATTATTTTGGGGAGGAGGATGCTTCTCAGGGGGCAAGAGAAAATGTTGGCTTGCCAAGGTCAGGTACAGGGTTTGTGCGTGACTGGAGGGATGTGGATTTGGCAGAAAGTACTCCTCCACCCACCACTGGCAGTGCATCATTGACACCTGGAACATTGGCCCACATGTGTGATTATGTCTTGCGGATCCTAAAAAGGGACCCCCGCATTGCCAAAATTATGAAGGATGACGACTACTGGTTGGCCAGCATCCTCGATCCACGCTATAAAGGCAAATTACAGAACATCATGCCACAGGAGAACCTAGAGCTAATATTGGTGAACAAACAAGCAACTCTGGTAAACCGTTTGTTAGAGGCATTCCCAGCACACAGCAGCGGTGCAGGTTCTATCATAAGCCGTACTGGGCCAAATGGAAGAGGTGTTCGTGGTGCACACAGCCGAAGTGGCGTTGGAGACAGGGGTTTCATGACTATGTTGTGGTCTGATTTCTCGAGTAACGCTCACACGACTGGTAATACTGGTTCAAAATTACCTCTCTTCCCCTATCGATGTTCTCCCTCACAGTTCATTCCCCTTTGACTACTGGGCCTGTAAACTGGACACCTGGCCTGAATTGGCACAATATGCCTTACAGGAGCTCGCTTGCTCTGCTGGTAGTGTGCTATCAGAAAGAGTCTTCAGTGCTGCTGGATCAATCCTGACAGAAAGAAGGACCAGGCTGTCGACCAAAAATGTAGGTGATCTCACCTTCATTAAAATGAACCATGTGTTGTGAATGAGCAGAGGCTCCCTCTGGTGGTTACAGACAGTACTGAACCTTCCAGAGAGGAATGGCAATCTGGGATCACGAACTGGACTGACATAAGGGAGGTTCCCTCCCATGATGGTCGCCGGTGATCAATTGTTCTGGTCTCAATTGTGGTTCCTGGTTCATTTGGAAGTTTGCTGGTGTCTTGCCTGCATCTCCTGCTTTCAGATAAGATATTTTCTGCTTTTCTTTTTGTGATTGCTATTTGCATTGTTTTCTGCACATTTGTGGAGGACAGCCAGGTTCCCTCCTGGGGCCTGAGCTCCTCACAGTTTGTCTGTAGCCACTGATGTTTTTTCATTTGCTTTTTCCTGCTTTTTCAGCGGCTGCAGCTTGGTTTTGTTCACACTGAGATCTGATTTAGTGGGTGGCAAGATCGTGTGATCTCAGTATTTTTGTAATCAGAATTGTTGGATTTTTGTAGGGTTTTCTGGGTTGCAGAAAGTAATCTCTCCTGTCCTTTCCTATTTAGTCAGCTTGTGGCCCCAGCGTTTGCTCAATCTGTTTTCTGCCTGCTTTTGTGTTTTCATCTTGTCTAACCGCCATTATATGTTTGGGGCTGCCTATTCCTTTGGGGCTCTACTCCAGGGCAGTTAGCTTTCCTGTTTCTATCTTTAGGTATAGCTAGCTCTCAGGCTGTGACGAGGCGTCTAGGATCAACGTAGGAACGCTCCACGGCTACCTCTAGTTGTGTGGTTAGTTCAGGTTTCTGCAACCCATTAGTTACCAACATCTCAGGTGTTCGGCTGCCCTGCTGTTGTTCCTGTCCTCCTCAGCTACCGTACATAACAACCATGCCTGGGTTTCAAAGGATTTTGTACCACCTTCCCCTGATGACACATAGGTTGCCAGCAAAATGGCTCGCTTTGTCCTCCTCTTCCTCCGACTTCTCCAATTCCTCCATTTGCAGCTGTTGAACATCCAGCCTACACCTCAACACAGGGTCGGCTCCAGGTTTTCGTGGGCCCCGTGTGAAAGAGTCTCAGTTGGCCTCTTTAACACATACCACAATTCATGATGCACAGATACGGCAGAGAAATATAGGTATAGTACAATGCCAAAGATTTCACTTACTTCATACATTACATGAGTGATATCTATTGTAAATTCTACAATAGCTCAAAAGACAAACAGTATAGTCATCCATACAGTATTATGGGCACCACATAGTGCTCCATACAGAATAATGAGCTCCATATATTGCTCCATACAGTATTATGGGCACCCCATAGTGCTCCATGCAGAATAATGAGCCCTGTTATGTTTTGGTAGCTGAGGAGAGCAGGCAAAAACGGCAATACACCAGAGAGGTTGGAATCTATTGGATTGCAGTACCCTGACTAACCACCACAACTACAGGCAGCCGTGGAGCGTTCCTACGTTGGTCCTAGACGCCTCGTCACAGCCTGAGAGATTAAATACATCTAAAGATAGAAAGAGGAAAGCTATCTGCCCCGGAGCAGATCCCCAAAGAACATAGGAAGCCCCCAAACATGTAATGGCGGTTAGACAAGAGGAAATACAGACACAGACAGAAAATAGTATGAGCAAACGCTGGGGCCCAATCTGCCTAGACAGAAAAGGATAGAAAGGATACTCACTGCAATCCAAAAAAAACCTAAAAAAATACCAATTCTACTGACTGCAAAAACACCTGAGATTACACAACCTCTACCACCTAAATCACTTCTCTGGTGTAACAAAACTAAGCCGCAGCCACTGAAAAAAACTGGAAAAGGCAAATGAACAAATAACAATGGCTCCAGCGGAACTGAGAGGAGCCCAAGCCCCCCAGCGGGGGGGGGAACCTGGCAACCTCACAGAAATGCAGAGAAATATGCAAATGGTAAGCACAAAAACAAAAACAGAAAATATCTTATCTGAAAGCAGAAGAAGAGGCAAGACACAGCAAGATTCCAAGTGAACCAGGAACCACAGTTGAGACAAGAACAATTGATCACCGGCAACCATGATAGGAGGGAACCTCTCTTATATCAAGCCAGTCTGTGAGTCCTGATTGCCAATCCTCATTGAATGGTTCAGTACTGTTTGTAACCACCAGAGGGAGCTTCTGCTCAGAATTTATTTCCAAAACATTCACAACAGTACCCCTCCCCTTGAGGAGGGGTCACCGAACCCTCATTTGTGCAACCAGGTCGGTCAGGATGAGCTCGGTGATACGCACGGATCAGTCTCCTAGCATGGATGTCTGAAGCAAACACCCAAGAATTGTCCTCCTGACCATAACCTCTCCACTTAACCAAATACTGGAGTTTCCGTCTAGAAAAAACGAGAATCCAATATTTTCTCAACCACATACTCCAGATTGCCCTCAACCAAAACAGGGTCAAGAGGCACAGCCATAGGAACCACTGGCTTGACAAACCTCTTCAATAAGGACTTGTGGAACACGCTATAGATCTTAAATGTCCCTGGAAGAAGTAAACGAAAGGAAATAGGATTAAGAATCTCCATGATCTTATAAGGTCCAATGAACCTAGGCTTAAACTTAGGAGATGCAACTCTCATAGGGATATTTCTTGAGGACAACCAGACCAAGTCCCCCACTTTAAAAGGAGGACCATCAGTCCTATGCCAGTTGGCAAACCGCTGGGCCTTCTCCTGAGAGAAGGACAACCTCTCCACTACCTGGTTCCAAATCTGCTGCATACGCTCCACAACAGAGTCGACACTCGGACAGACAGAAGCCTCCGTCTGTCCCGAAGAAAATCGAGGGTGAAACCCAAAATTGCAGAAAAATGGAGACATCAAAGTGGCAGAGCTAGCCCTATTATTAAGAGCAAACTCAGCCAAAGGCAAAAAAGAGACCCAGTCATCTTGATCAGCAGACACAAAGCATCTCAGATAAGTCTCCAATGTCTGGTTTGTTCTCTCAGTTTGTCCATTGGTCTGAGGATGAAAAGCAGAGGAGAAAGACAATTGAACACCAAGTTTAGAACAAAAAGTCCTCCAAAATCTGGAAACAAACTGGACTCCTCTGTCAGACACAATGTTCTCAGGAATGCCGTGTAACCGAACCACGTGCTGAAGGAACAAAGGCACCAATTCGGAGGAGGAAGGCAACTTAGGTAATGGCACAAGATGTATCATCTTGGAAAACCTATCACAAATCACCCAGATAACGGTCATTCTCTGAGAAACAGGGAGGTCGGAAATAAAATCCATAGAGATATGGGTCCATGGTCTCTTGGGCACAGGCAATGGCATCAACAAACCACTAGAGCGAGAGCAAGGCTTGGAGCGAGAGCAAGTCCCACAGGACTGCACAAACTCCCTGACGTCACGAGACAAAGTAGGCATCCAAAAGGACCGACTCACCAAGTCTCTGGTACCAAAAATTCCGGGATGACCGGCCAATGCGGAACAATGAATCTCAGACATCACACTCTTTTTCCACCGGTCTGGGACAAACAATTTCCCAATAGGGCAGCGCTCGGGTTTATCCTCCTGACACCCTTCCAGAGCCAGTCTCAAATTGGGCGAGATGGCGGAAAGAACTACACCCTCTTTCAAAATAACAGCAGGATCAGATAACTCAGGAGAGTCCGCAAGGAAACTCCTCTAGAGGGCATCCACCTTAACATTCTTAGTACCAGGAAGAAAGGAAACCACAAAATTAAAACGTGTGAAAAACAAAGCCCACCTGGCCTGTCTAGGATTAAGTCGCTTGGCTGATTCCAGATAAACCAGATTCTTATGGTCCGTGAGGACCACCACCTGATGTTTGGCTCCCTCCAGCCAATGTCTCCACTCTTCAAAAGCCCACTTCATGGCCAATAACTCCCGATTACCCACGTCATAATTACGTTCACTTGGAGAAAATTTTCGAGAGAAAAAGGCACAAGGGTTACTTTTAGAGGTCTCAGGATCTCTTTGGGACAAAACGGCACCTGCCCCAATTTCAGAGGCATCAACCTCCACCTGAAATGGCAGAGAAACATCAGGCTGCCGTAGAACAGGAGCAGAAGTGAATCTCTGCTTAAGTTCCTGAAACGCAGAGACTGCCTCAGGAGGCCAATTCACCACATCAGAACCCTTTTTGGTCAAATCAGTAAATGGTTTAACAATAACAGAGAAATTACCAATAAATTTACGATAAAAATTGGCAAAACCCAAGAATCTCTGAAGAGCCTTTAATGAAGTAGGTTGGACCCAATCACAGATGGCCTGAACCTTGACCGGGTCCATTTCAATAACAGATGGAGACAAAATGAATCCCAGAAATGAGATCCTCTGTACGCCAAAAAGACACTTTGATCCCTTCACATACAGTGCATTCTCTCTCAAAATCTGGAACACAGTCCGAACATGTTTCACATGAGAGTCCCAGTCATTGGAAAAAATCAAGATATCATCCAAATAAACAATCAGAAATTTATCCACAAAATCCCTGAAAATGTCATTCATGAAGGACTGGAAGACGGAAGGAGCATTAGTGAGCCCAAAGGGCATCACTAGGTACTCAAAATGCCCCTCTGGGGTATTAAACGCCATCTTCCATTCATCCCCGTGTTTAATGCGAATAAGGTTATACGCCCCCCTGAGGTCAAGTTTGGTAAACCAAGTAGCACTTTTCACCCTGGAAAACAGGTCAGAAATCAAGGGTAACGGATATTGATATTTCACAGTGATCTTATTCAAGAGATGATAATCAATACACGGCCTTAATGAACCATCCTTTTTGGCCACAAAGAAAAAACCGGCACCCAAGGGTGAAGAGGATGGTCTGATATGACCCTTCTCCAATGACTCCTTGATATAAGACTACGTAGCGTCATGTTCAGGTACAGACAAGTTAAAAGGCGACCATTAGGGAATTTACTACCAGGCACTAATTCAATAGCGCAGTCATAGCTCCTATGGGGGGGGCAAGGATGCAGATTTACTTTCGCTAAACACATCAGAAAAATCAGTCAAAAAGTCAGGAACATCCTGAGACTGGGGAGAGGCAGAAAAAACAGGAGTGTTGGCATTAACACATTGGCAGCCCCAACTGGTTACAGACACAGATTTCCAATCCAAAACAGGATTATGAGACTGTAACCAAGGGAAACCTAGTACAATAATGTCATGCAGATTATACAGTACCAAAAATTTGCAACTCTCCTGATGATCAGGTTCAACCCTCATTATCACCTGAGTAGAAAACTGGGGTTTATTCTCAGCCAAAGGGGTAGAATCAATCCCCAGTAGGGGAATAGACTTCCGTAGGGGTATCAAAGGAAACTCACAATGTTTGGCAAAATCAAAATCCATCAGGTTAATAGCTGCTCCCGAATCAACAAAAGCCTGAGCAGAAAATGTGGACAGGGAGCAAATCAGGGTAACAGTCAACAGAAATTTAGTCTGAACACTACCCAAGACAACTGAGCGTGCAAAACGTCTTCCCCGCTTAGGGCAGACTGAAATAGCATGAGAGGCATCACTACAGTAGAAACATAACCCATTGCGTTTTCAAAACTCATGACGCTGTGCCCTAGAAGCCACTCTATCACACTGCATGGGTTCAGAAGCTGGCTCACAAGGCAACACTATTCCACGCATACCTCTACACTCACGCAAACGTCTGTCAATTTGAATCGCTAATGACATAGAATCATTAAGACCAGAGGGAGCAGGGAGACCCACCATAACATCTTTTACATTCTCTGACAGCCCATTCCGAGAAAGGGCTGCCAAAGCATCATCATTCCATTTGGTTAGGACTGCCCATTTTCGGAATTTCTGACAGTACAACTCAGCGTCCTCAAGCCCCTGATTTAATGCCAACAAGGATCTTTCAGCTTGATCAGTGACATTAGGCTCATCGTACAATAACCTCAGTGCCAGAAAAAATGCATCAACATCACTCAAAACAGGGTCCCCAGGTGTCAGGGAAAAAGCCCAATCCTGAGGATCGCCGTGCAGGAGAGAGATGACAATTTGAACCTGCAGTGCTGCGTTCCCTGAGGACTTAGGTTTTAAGGCAAAAAACAACTTACAGTTATTTTTGAAATTCAGAAATTTGGCCCGATCTCCCAAAAACAAATCTGGCATGGGAATACTAGGTTCCACAATCGGCAACCCAGCAAGATAGACAGCAATACTCCGAACCTCAGTGGCAAGCTGATCCACAGGGCCAGACAGCTGTGCATGCTCCATTGAGAGAAAAAAAAAATCCTCCTCAGCACCCAGAGAAAAAGAGGGAAAAAAATGCAAGAAACAGAAAAAAAAAAAAAATCTCTGACAACTCTGACAACTTTTTTCTTTCCACACTATTTTTCCCTTCTGTGAGTACCATACAATTTTCAGTTTGGCCGGTGATACTGTTATGTTTTGGTAGCTGAGGAGAGCAGGCAAAAACGGCAATACACCAGAGAGGTTGGAATCTATTGGATTGCAGTACCCTGACTAACCACCACAACTAAAGGCAGCCGTGGAGTGTTCCTACGTTGGTCCTAGACGCCTCGTCACAGCCTGAGAGATTAACTACATCTAAAGATAGAAAGAGGAAAGCTATCTGCCCCGGAGCAGATCCCCAAAGAACATAGGAAGCCCCCAAACATGTAATGGTGGTTAATATCAAAAAAAAAATTTTATAACTCCGGCACACTAGAAGAATTTATAATGAATGTTTATTCAACAAAAGTAAACAAGTTCGTCATCAAAATATTTTTTACTTTCTTCAGACAAAAAAGTATCCAGACAAATAATTGTGTTATATCAACGTTTTGGCTGGTTAGCCTTTATCAAGAAAATATGTCTGTAACTAGAAAACAAGACAGAAAAACAGTAACATGTTTCTATACATAAGAAAAACAGTAGCATTTGATATGGTAACATATAATAATTAAATGTAACTGAGAGGAAACAAGAGAGAAGTGGTATAAAGCAAAATAAGCCAAAATAACCATCACCCCATATCAGTGATATAAAATGATCTAATCTCATTATCTAATCAAACGAAAAAAGACCTATCCGAGGAATAGAACCACTATGAAATAAACAGTATAACTGATAAGCTGGGATTAGCCGATGTGAAACCCCAGAATTTATCATATTAACACTAGAGAAAAGAGACCTACATAGAAAAAGCTTGCACTTTCTCAATAAAAGAGGGGTTATGGCCATTTAGGCTCTAAGTTATTGCCTGCTGAATATAAGCCCATCAGTCATAAGAATACAAGATATTATACACACAAGTAACCATCTGTGTAAAAAAGAGAAAAGAGAGTAGGTTGTATCTAGTAAACATAAGGCTTTCAGCATTATATGGATCCAGAATGTGACCGAAAAAATCAAAAAAAAGGAAAGAAAAAAACAGAAAAAAAGAAAGTAAAGAAAATAAAACATACTTTACTATCAAATTGTGTCCTTCTGCCGTCTGCAAGCAGAGTATCACATATCTAGCTGTAAAAGATGGAACAAGCCAGACAAATTACTTTGGAAAGAGATAGAGTGCATATAGAAAGGCACTACAGAGTCTTTGCATGGGACAAAAACATAATGCGATAGAACGCTCACTATAATACCTTATAAGCGAACCAGAGGAATCACAAAAGATCCGGGTGTAAGACACCAACGGCGAGGGAAATGTCCGGTATAGAGGCGGCGTCTTGCCGATGTTGCAGATGTAATCTGACCGCTAACGCGGCTCTATATAGTGTCCCAGCGTGTACTACCTGATAACTTCCGGGTTGTGACTCCAAGGGTGAGGGATGTAGTGCGCAGGCGCTGAACGGAACTAGCCGAGTGTATCCGAAGTGCGATGAAAGACTTACAGTGCGCATGCGTCCCCGAGTTCAGTGAGCAGGAGGTTATTTAGACTCCGTACTGGCTTGCTGAGAGAAGGGGAAAAAGAGAATATAAAAATAAGAACAAAGAGAGGATAATTGAACAGTTAACAGACTCATAAGTATTAGGGATAAACATACGATTATAATTATCAGGTCACAGTTTGGCGGAATATACGATATTGAAAAGGAAACCTATCACAGCAGTGGAAAAAATTATTTAGAATAATAAATACACACAAACCCAGAGATCTTAGGGAAAAAAACACAAAGGGAAATTCATGAGTATTCATAATCTCTATTTAGACCCAAGGGGGAGAGAGTCTGCAAAGTATGGATCCAGAACGACTCACGATCTTTTAAGAGACTGACCCTATTGCCGCCTCTTCTATTTAAAGGAACATGATCTATGATCTGAAATTTAAGCTGAGAGATATTGTGTTTACTCTCACAAAAGTGAGCTGGAATGGGAAGGTGAGTACGTCCACAGCGTATGGTGGATTTGTGCTGTGAGATGCGGTCTCGGATATGTTGTGTAGTTTCACCAACATACCCGAGACCGCAAGGACACTTAATTAAATAGACCACATAAGCAGAATCACATGTAAAAAAACCTTTGATGGGATATCTGCGGCCTGAACGTGGATGAGTGAAAGAGTCACCTTTGCTTACATTTGAACACTGTAGACAGTTGAGGCACGGAAAGGTGCCATTACGTGGTGTGGAAAGGAATCTCTGGGTCAAATCCCTATCAATGGTCCTATGTCCGCCCTAACCAGATGATTTTTGATATTAGAGCTCCTCTTATTACAAACAAGTGGCCTATTCCTAAATTCAGGAATCTGGGGATAAGCGCTCCGTAAGATATCCCAATGCTTAAAGAGGATTTTGTTAATCCGATAATTGAACGGATGAAACGTTCTGACAAATGGCAATCGAGGGGAGCCCACCAGTCCTGTTGATACGGTACGTGTCACATTTTGTGAATCTAGAATCGAGCTTGGGTAACCCCTATTCCTAAATTTGAGATTCATCTCCTGATGTCGAGTGTCACGATTATCAGGATTAGTGACAATTCTGTCAATTCTACAGTGTTGGGATTTTGGTAAGGCCCTTTTGATATGGGAAGGGTGACAACTGGAATACAATAACAGACTATTTTTGTCTGTCGGTTTAACATACAGGTTGGATTCAAAGTTACCACCATCATGTATAGTAATTTTAGTGTCCAGAAAACTAACAGATTGTTGACTATATTGGATGGAGAAGGTAAGTCCTGTAACATAAGAATTCAGATCATTGAAAAATAGAAGAAGCGTATCAACATCCCCTGTCCAAATGAAAAAAATGTCGTCTATGAAACGTTTCCAATAGATGACAAATCGAGTAAAGTTGGGATGTGTATATACGTAGGTGGTCTCAAAGTCCCCCATGAAAATGTTGGCGTAAGGGGGTGCCATATTTGAGCCCATAGCAGTCCCTCTTTTTTGTATAATGTATTGATCTCCAAATAGAAAGTAGTTTTTAGTTAGTATCAAGGTCAGTAGATCTCTACAGAAATTGATCTGACTAGACGAGAAATTAGCATGATCTGAGAGGAATTTAATGACAGACTCTATGCCCTCTTGATGTCCAATGCTTGTGTACAGACTATTAACGTCCATAGTAACCAATAAGCAGTTCGAGGGTAAGATACCCACAGATTTAAGAGAGGTGAGAAAGTCCGTGGTATCCTTGATGAATGATTGGATACCAGGTATAAGAGGGGAGAGAATTTTCTCCAATGTTATAGCTAATGGGGACAAGATTGAATCTGTCGAAGCGACAATAGGTCTGCCGGGGGTTTAGTTAAATTCTTGTGAATCTTAGGGAGTGTATAAAACACTGGGATGACTGGGTGCAAATTGATCAAGAATTCTCCCAATTTGTTATCAATTGTGCCCAAACGTTTATGATGATCCACCATTTCCTGGATGGATCGAGCAATATCAAAAGTTGGATTGTTGGAAACAGGTAAATATGTGTTGGAGTCGCTCAGTTGTGATCTAATCTCATCTATATAGTAAGACCGGTCCAGTACCACAATTGCGCCCCCTTTGTCTGCTGGTTTAATAATAAGTTCTCTATTGGACTGTAACGAGAGCAGAGATCTGTGTTCCTCAATAGTGAGGTTGTTCTTAATATGCATTTGACCTTGAGAAATGGAATCTAGGACAGTTTTTACTTCTCTACGAGCTATGTCAATATAAGTCTCCACCGGGTGATATACATGGGGTGGTTGATAAGTGCTGGGAATACGTAAGCCCAATGAGCGTAATGAAAATTGGGTGTCCATAGAAGTCACAATAGTATCATCATTCAATGGTTGATTAGAAAAATGAGCTTTCAACCTAAGAGACCTGAAAAACCGAGACAGTTCTTGGTCAAGAAGAAATGTGTTGAATCGAGGTACTGGACAAAATGTAAACCCCTTTTGTAATAAAGTTATTTCGGAAGGCGAAAGACATTGTGATGAGATATTGTAGACAATGTTGGTGGTTGATGTACCTGTGACCGAGTCGTCATCCTGTATTGATCGGCGCTGGCTCCGCTTGCCGCGCCTCCGCCGCGTCTTCCCCTGTATGGTCGATATTGGCGCTGTTCTAAAAAAGGATGGCGTGTGGAGCCAAAGTCGCTGTCCGAACTGGTAGAGGCAGGACTGTAACCTCGTCTTGGAAAACGTCGACTTCTGTAGGTGCCAGTACTGTGCCATCGATACACTTGGTTATTCTTGTAATCTTCGGTGTCACGAAGAAATTTATTCTTCTTTTTACTTTCCAAGTTATCTCTGAGATCAGCAATTGTTTTATCAAGTTTCTCCTTAAGCTTTTTGAAGTCGTCAGATGAGTAAGTATTAACCAATTGTTGTTCTGTGGTGGCAATCCGATT
>JARQOD010000005.1:497416234-497433039 GCA_033576555.1 Oophaga sylvatica
CCGTGCCTCAACTGTCTACAGTGTTCAAATGTAAGCAAAGGTGACTCTTTCACTCATCCACGTTCAGGCCGCAGATATCCCATCAAAGGTTTTTTTACATGTGATTCTGCTTATGTGGTCTATTTAATTAAGTGTCCTTGCGGTCTCGGATATGTTGGTGAAACCACACAACATATCCGAGACTGCATCTCACAGCACAAATCCACCATACGCTGTGGACGTACTCACCTTCCCATTCCAGCTCACTTTTGTGAGAGTAAACACAATATCTCGCAGCTTAAATTCAGATCATAGATCATGTTCCTTTAAATAGAAGAGGCGGCAATAGGGTCAGTCTCTTAAAAGATCGTGAGTCATTCTGGATCCATACTTTGCAGACTCTCTCCCCCTTGGGTCTAAATAGAGATTATGAATACTCATGAATTTCCCTTTATGTTTTTTTCCCTAAGATCTCTGGGTTTGTGGGTATTCATTATTCTAAATAATTTTTTTCCACTGCTGTGATAGGTTTCATTTTCAATATCGTATATTCCGCCAAACTGTGACCTGATAATTATAATTTTATGTTTATCCCTAATATTTGAGTCTATTAACTGTTCAATTATCCTCTCTTTGTTCTTATTTTTGAATTCTCTTTTTCCCCTTCTCTCAGCAAGCCAGTACGGAGTCTAAATAACCTCCTGCTCACTGAACTCGGGGACGCATGCGCACTGTAAGTCTTTCATCGCACTTCGGATACACTCGGCTAGTTCCGTTCAGCGCCTGCGCACTACATCCCTCACCCTTGGAGTCACAATCCGGAAGTTATCAGGTAGTACACGCTGGGACACTATATAGAGCCGCGTTAGCGGTCAGATTACATCTGCAACATCGCCTAGACGCCGCCTCTATACCGGACATTTCCCTCGCCGTTGGTGTCTTACACCCGGATCTTTTGTGAGTCCTCCGGTTCGCTTATAAGGTATTATAGTGAGCGTTCCATCGCATTATGTTTTTGTCCCATGCGCAGACTCTGTAGTGCCTTTCTATATGCACTCTATCTCTTTCCAAAGTAATTTGTCTGGCATGTTCCATTTTTTACAGCTAGATATGTGACACTCTGCTTGCAGACGGCACAAGGACACAATTTGATAGTAAAGTATGTTTTATTTTCTTTGCTTTCATTTTTTCTGTTTTTTTCTTCCTTTTTTTGTTTTTTTTGGTCACATTCTGGATCCATATAATGCTGAAAGCCTTATGTTTACTAGATACAACCTACTCTCTTTTCTCTTTTTTACACAGATGGTTACTTGTGTATATATATCTTGTATTCTTATGACTGATGGGCTTATATTCAGCAGGCGATAACTTAGAGCCTAAATGGCCATAACCCCCTATTGTTGAGAAAGTGCAAGCTTTTTTCTATGTAGGTCTCTTTTCTCTAGTGTTAATATGATAAATTCTGGGGTTTCACATTGGCTAATCCCAGCTTATCAGTTATACTGTTTATTTCATAGTGGTTCTATTCCTCAGATAGGTCTTTTTTAGTTTTTTCGTTTGATTGGATAATGAGATTAGATCATTTTATATCACTGATATGGGGTGATGGTTATTTTGGCTGATTTTGCTCTATACCATTTCTCTCTTGTTTCCTCTCAGTTACATTTAATTATTATATGTTACCATATCAAATGTTACTGTTTTTCTTATGTATAGAAACATGTTACTGTTTTTCTGTTTTGTTTTCTAGTTACAGACATATTTTCTTGATAAAGGCTAACCAGCCGAAACGTTGATATAACACAATCATTTGTCTGGATACTTATTTGTCTGAAGAAAGTCAAAAATATTTTGATGACGAACTTGTTTACTTTTGTTTAATAAACATTCATTATAAATTCTTCTAGTGTGCCGGAGTTATAGAATTTTTGCCAGTGTAGACAGACGCCCCTTTTAGAGTTGCTGAGCTCACTTATTGGCTGCTGCCCTGTTAACCTAATGTCAGTGCCGCAGGCAATGCCAGACACTGGGAACAGATGCCGAGAGTTGGCAGTGGACCCTGGAAACAGCGCTGTTAGGTTTTTGCTTTGTTTTTTTTTGTAGAAAACTAAAGCCGGTAGAGAAATTTAATTGAAAGTGAACAACCCCTTTAATACTTTGGAAGAGAAAGTGTTATGTCTCACCTCCTTAAAGCTCCTGATACAGATGAGCAGTTGTCAAGCAGCACAGACAGGTGGCACTGGTACAACAGAATGACTTACTCAGGTTAAAGTTGTGAAGAAGATGTAAGATGCTGCAGAGTAGATGTCGAACAGGTGTAGCAAAACTGGCCCAGTGGAGTCTGATGTAGCAGAGCTGGATATGCTGTGAGTGATGTAGCAGGGGTAGAACTCAATAACTGCTGTTACAGAGCTGGCCCAGCAGATTGTGATATAGTAGAGCTGGCCCAATGGAGTCTGATGTATCAGAGCTGGATCTGCAGTGAGTGAGATAGCAGGGGTAGAACTCAATAACTGCTGTTACAGAGCTGGCCCAGCAGAGTGTGATATAGTAGAGCTGGCCCAGTGGAGCCTGATGTAGCAGGCTGGATCTGCAGTGAGTGAGGTAGCAGGGGTAGAACAGCAATAACTGCTGTTACAGAGCTGGCCCAGCAGAGTCTGATATAGTAGAGCTGGCCACAGTGATGGAGTCTGATGTAGCACAGCTGGATCTGCAGTGAGTGATAGCAGGGGTAGAACTCAATAACTGCTGTTACAGAGCTGGCCCAGCAGAGTCTGATATAGTAGAGCTGGCACAGTGATGGAGTCTGCTGTAGCAGAGCTGGATCTGCAGTGAGTGAGGTAGCAGGGGTAGAACTCAATAACTGCTGTTACAGAGCTGGCCCAGCAGAGGTGATATAGTAGAGCTGGCCCAGTGGAGCTGATGTTGCAGGGCTGGATCTGCAGTGAGTGATGTAGCAGGAGTAGAACTCATAAC
The DNA here is from genome assembly GCA_033576555.1 of Oophaga sylvatica. Classification (NCBI taxonomy): domain Eukaryota; kingdom Metazoa; phylum Chordata; class Amphibia; order Anura; family Dendrobatidae; genus Oophaga; species Oophaga sylvatica. The sequence continues at coordinate 497,419,190 of JARQOD010000005.1, forward strand.
TGCTGTTACAGAGCTGGTCCAGCAGAGTTGATGTAGTAGAGCTGGCACAGTGATGGAGCCTGATGTAGCAGAGCTGGATCTGCAGTGAGTGATGGTAGCAGGGTAGAACTCAATAACTGCTGTTACAGAGCTGGCCCAGCAGAGGTTGATATAGTAGAGCTGGCCCAGTGGAGCTGATGTTGCAGGGCTGGATCTGCAGTGAGTGATGTAGCAGGAGTAGAACTCTATAACTGCTGTTACAGAGCTGGTCCAGCAGAGGTCTGATATAGTAGAGCTGGCCCAGTGGAGCCTGATGTTGCAGGGCTGGATCTGCAGTGAGTGATGTAGCAGGAGTAGAACACAATAACTGCTGTAACAGAGCTAGCCCAGCAGAGTCTGATATAGTAGAGCTGGCACAGTGATGGAGCCTGATGTTGCAGGGCTGGATCTGCAGTGAGTGATGTAGCAGGAGTAGAACACAATAACTGCTGTACAGAGCTGCCCAGCAGAGTCTGATATAGTAGAGCTGGCACAGTGATGGAGTCTGCTGTAGCAGAGCTGGATCTGCAGTGAGTGATGTAGCAGGAGTAGAACTCTATAACTGCTGTTACAGAGCTGGCCCAGCAGAGGGTGATATAGTAGAGCTGGCCCAGTGGAGCCTGATGTTGCAGGGCTGGATCTGCAGTGAGTGATGTAGCAGGAGTAGAACTCTATAACTGCTGTTACAGAGCTGGTCCAGCAGAGTCTGATGTAGTAGAGCTGGCACAGTGATGGAGTCTGATGTAGCAGAGCTGGATCTGCAGTGAGTGAGGTAGCAGGGGTAGAACTCAATAACTGCTGTTACAGAGCTGGCCCAGCAGAGGGTGATATAGTAGAGCTGGCCCAGTGGAGCCTGATGTTGCAGGGCTGGATCTGCAGTGAGTGATGTAGCAGGAGTAGAACTCTATAACTGCTGTTACAGAGCTGGTCCAGCAGAGTCTGATATAGTAGAGCTGGCCCAGTGGAGTCTGATGTAGCAGAGCTGGATCTGAAGTGAGTGATGTAGCAGAGGTAGAACACAATAACTGCTGTAACAGAGCTAGCCCAGCAGAGGGTGATATAGTAGAGCTGGCCCAGCAGAGTCTGATGTAGCAGGCCTGGATCACCAATGACTTATTTAACAGGGCTGGAACAGCGATAAATAATGTAGCAAAACTGGACCAACGGAGTCCGATGTAGCATAGCTGGCACAGCAGTGACAGCAATAGCAGACTTGTAGCAGCTGGGGCTGAATAGTGACAGCCCAAGCATTATAATGGCAGGACTTCAGCTACCTTAATACTCAAGTGGCATCCCCCAACTTATTAGACAACTCTATAAAGCATTATTTTAGCAAGGGTCCTATGTTCTGTTTGGGGATATCATTGTATCGAGCATTCTTCCATGGACATGAATATACAGCGGACCATCGTTCTGTCTGACTCTTTGCATAGTCTACTTTAATCCTGTTGTATCTCCGGCGCCAACAAGTCTGGACGATTTCATTTTTTTTAAATGAAAGTAATAAAAGATGTTTGCATGATACAAAATGCAATGGCTAAAAATGACAAAAGATAACAGCTGTTTATCTTTAACCTATAAAGTGTATGTAGTTGTGATCTGAGAAAACATTACATGTAAGGGCTTCTAAGGGCAAACTGTTAATTACCTACTTCATTACTGTCAGAGTTAATTCAGTGTGTGGGAAGTGGAGCCGTTTTTCATCTTCTGAACCGGAGTAGGAGCAGACAGCTGTTTTCACAGCTAGATCCATTATAGCTTATCACTGGAGGACAGACCACAGAGGCACACCGTGAAATATGGCTACTGTCATGGCCACTGGGAACCATTCAGGAAGCCGGAAAATAAAAAAAATGTAGCAAACATGAACTGGATGTATTTTACGTGCAAAATGCTCGTTTCTGTAAGTCAAATGTAAATATAATCTGTAGTATTTAAAAGGCTTGTTCAAACACAGCGTTTTTGATGCGTCTATTTTTTCTGAGCCTGTTTTCAAATGGAAAATCGCAGCATTTTACAGTAACAGTGGTACGAGTTACATTTCTGAAAATGTCATTCTCACGGTGCATTTTTCATTGTTTTTTTTTTTTTTTACTGTTTGTGCATTTTGTTTTTATTTGGGTAACTTGGCATGTCAATTCTTTTCCCCATTGAGGTCATAATGCCTAGGCATCAATAATGCATTAAAATGTGAGTGATTTCTGTTGTCATTTTCTGGCCACAGTTTGTTTTTCAGAACAAAAAAAAAGCATTAAAAAAGCTACGCTTGAACATATACTAAGGGTAGTTTTATTATTATTAGTACAGTTTACAATGTTTATGTTTCACATTATTTTTTATTGCTCTTTGTGTTCATACAATTGATAATGGTATTACCGTATATTTTAGTCCAGGAGGGACGTATTTTTCATAAGGCTGACTAGGCTGAATCCTGGGGCTCTGCAGTTACTAGGTGTCGTAATATATATTTTTTTTCGCTGAGGCACTGTTACCTGCACCCCAGGGTTCCAATGATTAAAGGCTCTTTATTTTCCGCCCCGTACCAAAACATATAGCGGACGTACAGATTTATCACAGTGGATCAATAGCACACTGGGGTCAGAGTTGCGATGTTATGCCTCCTCCCTCATTACACCTGCATGAGCAATACAGACTTGTCGAGACATTGATTATTTGTGCTCAAAAGTTCTCTCGTACCATGAGGAACAGCGAAAACATTATTTATAGGGCTATACAGGATATAATCTGCACTTTGTCTATGAGCCAAAAAACTAACAGGCAGATAATAGCTAACTACCGTAGCTATCAACTACCTTCCTGTTCTATCCACCACCAGCTCAGAGAGGTCACGAACCGCTCCTGCTGGCGATTCAGCTGCTCCACATCAACACAGCAGCTCTACCTCTTCTGGGCCGCTCTGTCGATAGGGCGTGACTGCTAACTTCATGCTGATTGACAGCAGGCTTCCTGCAGTCAGGCAGCAGGGAGCTGGCTATCAATCAGCATAACCATGGCAGTGACAGCCCATCAGCAGAGCGGAAGAGAAGCCACTGCTCTGTAAATGCGATATCAGTGGAAGCCACAGAGTTGCCGGCTAGAGCCATCAGTGACCCTCTATGCCAGTAGTGATTAGCGCTGAGCAGAACAGGCAGATAGTTAGCAACTACCTGCCTGTTCGTTCTTGAGCCCCTAGTGAAAAAATGGTATAGGATAACTGCATAACCCCATTTAAATATGGCTGCACAATGTGACTATGCATTATATGGCCACCCATTCATTTGAATGGATGCTGTGTAATACTACATTTCACCAGCAGTGGCCGCTGTAGGGAAAAGGAGCAGCCATTCAGATCTGGCAATGAAGTCGGATTGTCACAGATTACTGAAGCCGGAAGGAGAGAACTTTCTAAATCCATAGTACAGTAGTATTGTACAGATATGCAGGAACAGTCTCAAATTCGTGGTGGCCATGTATTGGAAGGTGTTGAGGTCTGGATTTGGCCACCACTGGGCTAGAATGGTATGTTAAAGTGACTCTCTGGGGGAATATTACATGTATGTCCATGTAAGCACATGTATGTTATGGACACTTTTCAGATGAACTGTACTTGGCCAGCTCTTAGGAATCCTTAATGGCATCTATGAAGGGGCTGTTAGGGTTTTATCCTCCAGATCTTGCTTTCTATTACTACTGTGACATATCTGTTACTGTTAGCAGCTAGATGGGGTGCTCATGTGAACCATGAGAACTTGGGAGAAAATAATAAAAATATTAAAAGGATTGTCCGGTACTTTGTATTGATGGCCTATCCTTAGGTCACGTTCACACGTTCAGTATTTTACATCAGTATTTGTAAGCCAAAACCAGGAGTGGAACAGTCACCACTTCTGTATTTATCACCCAATCCCAGTTTTGGCTTAGAAATACTAATGTAAAATACTGATCAAATACTGAACGTGTGAACGTGGCCTTCAGATAGGTCATCAATATCAGATCAATAGGGATGCAACACCCGGTACCCACACTGATCAGCTGTTCTCGGTGGTGGCGGTGGTCAGAAGTCCACATGTGTTCATTGTGGAGTGGAACTACACATCTATTAACTATGTAGTGGCCACGGCTGGGTACTCCACATCTACGCTTAGTCATCACCGCTGTGCAGTTGACGGATCTGTGTCGTTTCGATGCGCACCTGAGCACACCCTGTCACTGTTGGTACAGAAAACAGCTAATTGGGGTGTGCCAAATGTTGCATCCCACCGATCTGATATTGATGAGATATCCCAAGGATAGGCCATCAGTATAAAGTACCTGACAACCCCTTTCACCATAATGTTGAAAATATTTTGATTTCTGTGTTTTAGGACACGCCGTGATTTACAACCGTTTGACTTTTTTTAAACACATTAAATAACACAACCATATTTTTTCCTACTTTCTTTTTCTTCTGTAGACGATTGTCAGAGGCAGTAAGAATCCACTAGATGCTTCCATCAATGGCTTGCTAGAAGACTTTGACAATATATCTGTAACACGCTCAAATTCCCTTAGAAAAGAAAGTCCACCTACTCCGCGCCAGGGGTATTCCAACCATTCGAAGAGTTACCCTGAAGAAAATGGCTTCTTTACCTTCTCCCACTACAGTGAAACAGAAATCCCCAGAAGCAGTGTTTGTGAACGATACAAAGAAAGGAGCCTGAGTGCAGAAGAGGCTGAAGGCTACTACCGGGCAAGCAAGCCCACCAGACATAATGGCCATCCGGTTAAAATGAGGTCTTATGAAGCGTACTTTCCGGAAGTAAAAAACGTGAAGGCTGATATGTTGAGTTATCCCTCAGAATACCACCCACACCTGGAAGCAAAAAGTAAATCTGTTGATCAGTGTGGAACGTCATGGGACTACCACAGGGTCACTGGTGCATCTCTTCAGGACTACAGGGACTACTTTCCACCTTCTATTACAGGGACTGTTATGTTAAGCGAGGGCTCAAAAGAAAGACTAGAGTACAGTGAATGGGGAGATGGGCTTCTCAAAGACGATTACGATAAAAGGCCGAAGTCATCATATGTAACCCAAACGAGCCCTCAACCAGCCATACGACAAAGGTCAAGATCAGGATCAGGCCTTCAAGAGCCAGTCATACCCTATGGTGCACTAAAAACCAACCAGCAAGGGCACACGTTTGCTTCATACACTTACCCCCGTTTGTCTGAAACTGCAGCATGCATCCCAAAGGTAATCCACTCCCTTCTATCAGCTATTGACTTGTATTATTTCCAGTTACCCTATACATTTGTAATCCATAGCACTTAGACAATTCTCATATGATAGTTAATGTTAATTACTGGTTTATAAAAGACAAGAATGTACTATAGAAATAGTTGCTCCCAATTGTTTCACATTTTTGTGATAATTATATGTCTTTGTTTTAAGGATGTTGCTGGATCCATCACGTAACGATCTATATGTTAAGCAATCTGCGAAGACTATGATCACTCCTTATTGTTATTCACAGCACAGTGGCTGTCAGTACATAGTTATTAGCCCTTAAACTGATGCCTTTTACTTTTATTAGAAAGTTTAGCTGTTATAGAGATGGTAAAAAAATAACTATTCACGTCATCACTCAGCTTGAAGTTCTTGCACTCAGAATCTACTCCACTATCTGATCCCTGAAGTCAACCCAGTATGATCTCAAGGTGGCCATAAAGGTTAGATGGACGTCAGCAGAATTGGTCGACCACCTCTGTGTGTAATATAGTCCTGACACTGGCCAACTGCAGCTGTTGGAGGAAAATATTGGATTGGGCAGGTTAAATTTTAACATACCAATTCTTTGTTCTCATGGGAGATAAGCCATCAGAGGTGTTTGGCAGTGGCTTCTTCTTCTATCTCCAGAATCTGAACCAAGAACCTGGGAGAAATAACTGTTGTCAGCTGTCTAAGGTGTCTGAACACCTGTAGTGTGACCCTTATTGAGGAACTGACACGTGATGTTATTCCCGTCTGGTGCTTTTATGGTAGAGCCACAGAATATGCCAGAAGTGTCTGATAGAAGCAGGAGACCCCCAGTGCTGGCTCTCTTAAGAACGGGCCATTTTGTTAGCAGGAATAGACAGGTGGCCTTGCATGCTCTGCTGTCCATTCATTTGGTTGGGACGTCCACATAGTGTCCTGTACCCTTGGTCAGCAATTTTTGGGACTGTGACTGAAGTGAATAGAGTGTGCCAATCATGCAAGGCCACTAGCAGCACAGGATGTTCTCCAGATCAATGCAGGTCCTTATTACGGTGTCCACATCTATGGAACAAGTATTTCCAAGATGGATTTAACCCTTGAACATTTAAGTCGGTTCTTACTAGGAAACTTAGAAAGAGAAAAATGCAAATCCCCAGTACAACTTGGCAGCAATGCATAGCACTCTACAAAGAGTGTGGACTAATTTTGTCTAACGGTGAGCACTATGCAATAAGTAATGTGGAGCCCCAGAATTGTCAATTCAAGACAATTTTGTCAGAATTTCGGTACACAACTTCATTCAAGGCAATACTGCCAAAAAAAACACATTAAAACTTGTTCACACATTGCGTTTTTGCTGCTCATTTTTGCCACATTAAAAATGCAGTGTTTTAAACCCTTCACCCTAAAGCCTGTTTTCACCTCCCTGACTTGGCCACATCTTCCAATTCTGAACAGCGTCTCTCTAAGGCCTGGGACAGACATGCGAGCAACTCGCACGAGTAATGCATGTCAATACCCGGCACTGCCGCCGGCACTGGGACCGGAGCGTGCGGCTGCATAGAAATACATGCAGCCGCACGCTCCGGCCCGAGTGCCGGCAGCAGCGCCGGGTGTTGATGCGGGAGACTTGCGTGAGACTCGTGCGAGTTTCTCTCAAGTCTGACCCCGGCCTAAGTGGTAACAACTCTGGAACACTTCAACAGATCCCAGTGATTCGTATATTATTTTTTCATGACACATTTTACTCTATTGGAGTGGTAAAGTTAGGTCAATAGTTTTTGTGTTTATTTGTGAAAATATTGGAAATTTGGTGAAAATTTCACAATTTTCAAACTTTCTATTTTTATTCCCTTAAACCTGAGAGTTATGTCACACAAAATATTTAATAACATTTATCATACAGTACAGACCAAAAGTTTAGACACACCTTCTCATTCAAAGATTCTTCTGTATTTTCATGACTATGAAAACTGTAGAATCACACTGAAGGCATCAAAACTATGAATTAACACATGTGGAATTATACATTACACTTTACAAAAAAGTGTGAAACAACTGAAAATATGTCTTATATTCTAGGTTCTTCAAAGTAGCCACCTTTTGCTTTGATTACTGCTTTGCACGCAGAAAAGGTGAATGGATGGACTCTACATGCCTGGTTCCCACCGTGAAGCATGGAGGAGGTGGTGTGATGGTGTGGGGGTGCTTTGCTGGTGACACTGTTGGGGATTATTCAAAATTGAAGCGGTGAGCGGTCCAGCTCACCCCAAACCATCTCGATTGGGTTCAGGTCTGGTGACTGTGGAGGCCAGGTCATCTGGCGTAGCACCCCAACACTCTCCTTCTTGGTCAAATAGCCCTTACACAGCCTGAAGGTGTGTTTGGGGTCATTGCCCTGTTGAAAAATAAATGATGGTCCAACTAAGTGCAAACCGTATGGAATAGCATGCTGATGCAAGATGCTGTGGTAGCCATGCTGGTTCAGTATGCCTTCAATTTTGAATAAATCCCCAACAGTGTCACCAGCAAAGCACCCCCACACCATCACACCACCTCCTTCATGCTTCACGGTGGGAACCAGGCATGTAGAGTCCATCCGTTCACCTTTTCTGCGTGCAAAGCAGTAATCAAAGCAAAAGATGGCTACTTTGAAGAACCTACAATATAAGACATATTTTCAGTTGTTTCACACTTTTTTGTAAAGTGTAATGTATAATTCCACATGTGTTAATTCATAGTTTTGATGCCTTCAGTGTGAAAGTACAATTTTCACAGTCATGAAAATACAGAAAAATCGTTGAATGAGAAGGTGTGTCCAAACTTTTGGTCTGTACTGTATGTCTGCTCTATATCTGCATCATTTTTGAAACATTTTTTTGTTAGGAAGTTAGAATGGTTAAAAGTTTATCAGCAATTTATAATTTTTCCAACAAAATTTACAAAACCATTATTTTAGGAACCATGTCATGTTTGATGTGACTGATGGGCCTATGTGTCAGAAAATGTGCAAAGTAACACCATTTTCAAAACTGCGCCCCTCAAAGTGCTCAAAACCAAATTCAAGGAGTTCATTAAAGGAATCTGTCACCCTAAATTGGCGGGATATTTAAATGATGGCAGTCAGGTCAGATGGGCGGTGTTTTGGGTACTTGCCTTAACATGTTGTTCGCCGCTGTCTCCATTATTTCTGGGAATTGTAGTCGTTGCCCTCCATATAACGCGCCTGCGCATTGCAATCTTGAATTGGGCATGCGCAGTATGCTTTGCCCGCAGATTGCAATGCGCAGGCGCGTTATATGGAGGGCAACGACTACAATTCCCAGAAATAATGGAGACAGCGGCAAACAACATGTTAAGGCAAGTACCCAAACACCGCCCATCTGACCTGACTGCCATCATTTAAATATCCCGCCAATTTAGGGTGAAAGATTCCCTTTAACCCTTTAGGTGTGTCACGGGAATTATAGCAATGTGGAATGAAAATATTACATTTTCCCACAAAAATGTTGCTTTAGCCCCAAATTTTTCATTTTCACATGGATAAATGGGAAAATAAAGGTACAATTTATTGTGCAAAGTCTCCGGAATATGCCAATAACCCATATGTGGTCAACAACTACATTTGCGGCACAGTACAACGCTCAGAAGGGAAGGACTGCCATATGATATTGTAGATTCTGCTGTTAGGGTTATGCAGCCATGTCAGATTGGCAGAGCCCTTGATGCCAGAACAGCAGAACCGTCCCATAAGTGACCCCATTTTCCTAACTACACCCCTCAATAAGTTCATGTAATGGTGCAGTGATCATATTGACACCACAGGTGTGTCACAGAACCTTATACCATTGGGTGATGAAGAAAGAATAATGAATGGGAAAAATAGCAAAATCCCTTTAAGAAACGAACCCTGAGCTGCAGCTCCACCTCTGAATACTGGCCATGCTAGCAGTGTCACATTTTGAGGAACAATAGGAAGAAGTGAAATTATGACAGAGCTGGCATGTGTGGCCTGGCAAAACAGCAAATAATTTGGGCAGATTGTAGATAATTAGCAGTGTAGACTAATTAGTGATTGCGGTGACGTCACAGTGCGTCTAGCGGACAGGGAGACAGCACTGAGTCTCAATTGTCTTTAATAGAGCAATGAGTAAAAAACATCTGATCCCATAATTGTAATGTCTCACGGCTTTAGTATGAAACGCTTTGCACATGTCTGTGCACTCCCATCTGGGAAAATAGTTTTTAAAGCAACAGATAAGTGATAGAGTTCATCATAGCATGCTACATTGGTGCCTAGTAATATTTGCATCTTTCTCCTTGTTGGCACTCGAAATTGTACTAACTGTCTGTCTGTGTGCTTGTGCCTAGGATAGCCAGGAGACAGTCACGAAGGAAAATCACATGATCAATCGCTACTTTGACTCGTGGACTTAAGGATCCCAATGTAAAATGTTTACATGTCCTGTTTATGGTAGCGGGGGCCCCTTAAATGAAGGCATTTGATAATAAATTAGGAGGCCTGTAATAAAGCAAAATCATTTATAGCATATTAAATGGAACCTGGCAGTTGATACACGAAGCATCTGAGGAACATATTGGAGGTGCTTGAATTTTCTATATTTCTGCAAAAATTTAATCTACAACTGTACAACTGCATCAGATTTTCACTCAAGGTAAAGTTCGGGGTCCATACCGGACACCTAGTGTCCGTACACGGACCCCGAAAAAGGATTTCTCCCGGAAAGCCCAAACAAAGCTTGTTGAAAGGCTGCACCGCAGCCAATCAAGAAGCTTTTCCTGTGTGGACACTTCAGATCCATCACAGCCATGTGAAGTATTGGCATGGCAGTTTATGGCCGGCGAACAATGTAAAAAAAAAAAAAGACATGGGTTCCCCTCTATTTTTGTTAACAAGCTCAGGTAAAAAAGACAGCTGTGGGCTGTGGCTCTCAGCTGTCTGATTTATCTTGACTGTTTATAAAAAATAGAGATTCCCTCACACTGTTTTTTTTTATTTAATAAATAATTTAAAAAAGCGGCGTAGGGTCCCCCCCATTTTTAATAACCAGCCAAGCTAAATCAGACAGCTGGGGGCTGGTATTCTCAGGCTGGAAAGGCCCATGGATATTTGGTGATCACCAGCCTGAAAATAGCCCACAGCCGCCCCCGAAAGGGTCCATCCATTAGATGCACGAGTTCTGGCGCTTAGCCTCGCTCTTCCAGCTTGCCCTGGTGTGTTGGCAAGCGGGGTAATATTTTGGGGTTGATGTCAGCTTTGTAATGTCCGCTGATATCAAGCCCAGAGGTTAGTAATGGGGTGGCTTCTATCAGACACCCCCCATTACTAACCCCTTAAGTAAAAACAGAAAAAAACACAGAAAAAAAATCTTTATTTGAAAAAAAACTACCCAACAATTTCCATATTTCCCCCATTTATTTAAAAAAAGTAAAATAAAAAATTTATAAAATACACACCAGTCCGCCGCAGTCCAAATGGAGGTCCCACGAAGATCCCTGTCTTCTTCATCCAGTCTTTGGAGCTCCATTCAGAAGATGCACCATTTCTTGGGCGGCTGCTGGTGAATCTTATTAGTCTGGGAGAGGCCATGGATATGTATGCACCATTTCTGGGGCAGCTGAGGTCTGGGGGTTATTAGTCTGGGAGGGGGCAAATATCTATGGACCCTTCCCAGCCTATTAATATCAGCCCGCTTCTGTCTGCTTAGCCTTTGCAGGTTTTTAAAAACAGGGGGAGACCCCACATCATTTATGGGGAAGTCCCCCCTTTTTAATAACCAGTAAAGGCTATGCAAACAGCTGTGAGCTGATATTGAAAGCCTGGGAAGCTCCATGTTTACTGCCACCTTCCCAGAATAATAATAACACCAGCACCAAGCTGTCTGCTTTCCCTCAGCTGGTTATTAAAAATAAGAGGGACACAACCCCAATTTTTTCTTTTATTTTTTTATTAGCTAAATACATGTACAATAAGCTGCACACACAGTGCACTAATCCTATATCTCACTGACATCTTTCTTACTATGCTCAGGCGGCGGCTGTTGAATACTCTCATCAGCCGACACCTGGCCGGCGGTAACCTTTTCACTGCAGGTCACAGACGCTGGCTCACATGCTGTCCTCTGTGTGACAACGTGGGGTCCGCAATGCCCAGCGGGTGTGACCGGCGTTGAGTTCAGTAAGGTTACTGCCGTTCTGAATCGGTGTTTCCCGCACTGTCACACAGATGTTTAGACCCCTATTCACTTGAATGGGGTCTGGGTTCAGGTTCAAGTTCGGGTACTGTTATAGTAATCGAACCAAACTTTTTTTTTTATAAAGTTCGAACGACCTCACTCACATTAATTACTGTTAACATTCATCTTCAGGAGTAGACTGAACAATAATGGGCATTGCAGGATTACAAAGAGAAAATGACTGCTTTCCAAATGGAACATTACTACGCGTCTGCAGTTTCCTAAATCCACCTGTATGAACAAAGAGGCTGTTGGATCAATATTTTGTGGTTGCATAAGACCAAAATAGAGCTTTTTTGGTTTAAATAAGAATTGATACTTTTTAAGAAAGGAAAATACTGCATTACAGGCTAAAAACGTGAAATATGGGAGGGGGGTGGTAATATCATGGTTTGGGCCTGGTTTGCTGCAGCTGGGCCAGGACTGCTTACCATTATTGATGGAGCAATGAATTTTGAGTTATATCAGGTCTAAGGGGTAAGGTTTCTCCTTGTGGAGAGTGACATGCCAGCTCTGGCTTGTCAAGTTAAAAGTTAAGGAGGCTTATTCGCCGTGCAATGCAAATTATAAAGGAAAATATCAGGATGTCTGTAAGTTGAATCTCAAGAGAATGTAGGTTATGCAGCAGGATAACAACCCAAAGCACAAAAGTCATTCTACAAAATAATGGTTAAAGATGAATAAAGTTTTGGAATGGGCAAGTAAATGTCCTGACCTTAATCCTATAGAATTGTTGTGGAAGGACCTGAAGTGAGACAATCCACCAACATCACATGGTTAAAAATGGTTTGTTAAACAGGAACAGGCTAAACACCCTCCAAGCCGATGCTCAGGTCTGATGAACAGCTAGTGAAATGATTCAATCTAGTTATTGCTGCACAAGGGGATCACACGTAATACTATCAAGGTTCACATACCTTCACCACTCAGACATATTGACATTTTGGCAGATTTCTGTTCTGTTTTCTGTTCTGTTTATCTACTTTTAAGACTTGTGTGAAAATCTGATTTTGGATTAGGTCAAATTTACTCAGAAATATGTAAAATTCCAAAACATTCACAAACTTTCCAGCACCAGTGTAGGAGATCCACATTTGTCTCACAACCGAGGACTTGAATCTTTAGAAAAAACTCCTAGATTTTCAATGGCTGGCATAAGAAGGCCTGTGCTGTCTACTAATCATACAAAACTGTACAATGACCACAGACAGTCTCTATAACCTCGCATCTGACTCTGCTCACTGACCACCTGGAGTGCCGTATGTTTACCCATATGGACAGAGCAAACCTAATCCTGCCGCTTTTGCCAATGATCAAATCATGCGTTAATAGCAAGAGCAAAGTTGGATCCTACATAACAATTGTAAGATAAAAAATCTAAAAAGGAAGATAGAAGAAGAAGCACAGTTTGTATCGATACAATAGATGGAAATGAAAAGTGACACATTCATTATTAAACCCTAATGAGCTTTATGTGATCTAAAATTAGCAATTGGCAGGTCAGTGTCAGCGACTCGTTGCCAAAGTCATGAGCGATAATTCCCGGCTACAATCAGCAAATCTCTGTGTCGTCATGAGCCGTCCCTCTATCCTGAAAGGCTTAGTTCAAAGCTTCAACTCAATGATTGCCTACTAAATATATATTTCCTTTCAAACCACACTGTGAAATACTCTCTGTGTAATATAGGGAACGATGCTCTTGAATTTTTATGTATAATCTCTGACCAATTTGAGCAGTTCACTAATGAGCTTACATAGAAAAGCAAAGAGCTCTTGAACATCTCGATTTTGAAAAATTCTAAAATTCATCTAAGTGTAAAAACCAAAAGAATTGTGCATATGTGAGAACAACATGTAAATGGGTTGTTGTCTACTATTCGGACAGCCTCTTCTTAAATAATAATAAATAATGTGTAAGATAAAAATAACAGATATGCACCTCCTACACAGCTGCTGTTCCCGCGGTGTTGGCGCTTGTCTCAGATTGTTTTGCCACATGAACTTGAGTCGGTTACAGCAAGTGCAAGTTTCATATGAGGGACGCGGCTTCTGATTGGCTGCAGCTCTTTCATGACCTAATAATGTCAAAGGAGCACCAACATCATAGGAATAGAGATGGGCAAACCCGAACAGTAAAGTTCGGCATCCATACCGAACACCTATCGTTCGGGCATGGACCCCAAACACGGACTTCTTCAGGAAGTTCATGTTACTGTTCGGGTTCGGCACCCCGAACACCGGGTGTTTCTCGCGCTGTCATCTGCATGAGAGCCGCGTCTCCCACGCCTTCAGATGACAGTGTGACCCCACAGCTGTGACCGGAGGTAAAAAGTTTA
>JARQOD010000005.1:497433139-497469291 GCA_033576555.1 Oophaga sylvatica
GGAAAAACCACTGTTTAAAACGACAGTAAGCGTTTTATCCCGGGGAAAGGGCCCGTCGGGGTTTTCCCAAAGCGTCAAATGACAGGTGGGGCCCGCAGCTGTGATCGGGATGTAAAAGGTTTCCCCGGGGTACCGGCGTTGGGTGATGGGACTACTGCCCCCCATCACCGCCCCGCTGCTGCAAAATTAACCCGTTAGAGAGGGGGCAGAAAAATAGGAGTTTTTCATCAGCCAGCGCCTGTGCTCTAAATGAAAAATTTTTTAATAAAAAAAAAAAAAAAAATTTTACTTGGGTTCCTCTGTATTTTTGATGACCAGCCCCAAAAACTGAAGCGGGGGCTGTAAATATCAGCTGTCAGCGTTAGCAAGGCTGGTTATAAAGAATAGAGGGCCCCCACGCTTTTTTTTTAAATTATTTAAAAAAATTTTTTTTTAAAAAAACGGTGTGAGGTTCCTCCATTTTGACAACCAGCCTTGCTAAAGCAGACAGCTTGTGGCTGGTATTCTCAGGCTGGTAAGGGGCCATGGATATTTTTGGCCCCAGCCTAAACATAGAAGCCAGCAGCTGCCTAGAAAAGGCGCATCTATTAAATGCATACATTTTGCCCGAATCTTACCACTTGCCCTGTAGCGGTGGCAAGTGGATTCCTATTTGTGGGGTTGATGTCACCTTTGTATTATCTGGTGACATCAAGCCCACGGATTAGTAATGGAGAGGCGTCTATAAGACACCTCTCCATTACTAATCCTATAGTTGTACTGTAAATAAACACACAGCCAGAATAAAGTATTTTATTAAAAATAAAAACAAAACACACGTTTTCATTTTTTATTTAAAAATAACAAACACAGTTATACTCACCTAACGCCCATTCCACTGAAGCCCTCGTCTCCTGTAATAAAACAAAAATTAAAAACAACAATATCCCTCATCTGTCTGATGTTCTATCCCACGCCTTAATCCATGTCTGGGGATTAATAGTTTTCAACCTGGACGGTGACAAGATGCGACCATGCAGGCTGAAAAACCACTGAGGAATGAGATGCTTTGAGTGCAGCATCAGTGAGCAGCGGTGACATCATCGAGGTTACCGCAGGTCACTGAGGCTACGTTCCCATCCGAACCAATGAACTGCAGTGATCTCCCTCCAGGGAGATCACCACTAGCACACTGAGAAAAAGTCTCACGGCGCAGAGGTGAGTTTACCATAGTTCACCGGGAGAATTTCACCTCTGTGAATTTGAACTGCGGTGAACTCACCACCTCTGCACCGTCAGATCAATCCATCATGCTGATGGAAGCATGGGCGTACCCACCGTGGGGCAGGGGGGCAGCTGCCCCCCCTAGAAGCAGGGGGGCGCACAGTGAAAGAACCGGCCCCACTGACAATGAACTGACAGTTCATTGCCGGCGGGCGGCGGGCCCTTTAATCGCGGCGGGCGGAATGTGCAGCACAGGCGACATGATCGTCATCACGCCGCCTGCACGCCCTGATGACGTCACACCGCCTGTGCCAGGAGAAGACGGAGTCCAGCGCGCGCTTCTTCAGAGCTGCGGGGGAGATAGGTGAGTACTGGTATTTTTTTTTTTTTTAACGCCGGGCCCGCCCTATAGGGGATTCTGCTGGCTATGGGGATTCAGCTGGCTATGGGGGATTCTGCTGGCTATGGGGGATTATGCTGCCTATTGGGGCCTATGCTGCTTATGGGGGATTATGCTGCCTATAGGGGATTATGCTGGCTATGGGGGATTATGCTGGCTATGGGGATTCTGCTGGCTATGGGGGATTATGCTGCCTATTGGGGCCTATGCTGGCTATGGGGATTATGCTGGCTATTGGGGCCTATGCTGCTTATGGGGGATTATGCTGGCTATGGGGGATTCTGCTGGCTATGGGGATTCTGCTGCCTATTGGGGCCTATGCTGCCTATGGGGGATTATGCTGCCTATGGGGGATTATGCTGGCTATGGGGATTATGCTGCCTATGGGGGATTATGCTGGCTATTGGGGATTATGCTGGCTATGGGGGATTATGCTGCCTATGGGGGACTATGCTGCCTATGGGGGATTATGCTGCCTATGGGGGATTATGCTGGCTATTGAGGATTATGCTGGCTATGGGGGACTATGCTGCCTATGGGGGATTATGCTGGCTATTGGGGATTATGCTGGCTATGGGGGATTATGCTGCCTATGGGGGATTATGCTGCCTATGGGGGATTATGCTGGCTATTGGGGATTATGCTGGCTATGGGGGATTATGCTGCCTATAGGGGACTATGCTGCCTATGGGGGATTATCCTGGCTATTGGGGATTATGCTGGCTATGGGGGATTATGCTGCCTATGGGGGACTATGCTGCCTATGGGGGATTATGCTGGCTATGGGGGATTCTGCTGGCTATGGGGGATTCTGCTGGCTATGGGGGATTTTGCTGCCTATGGGGGATTATGCTGGCTATTGGGGATTATGCTGGCTATGGGGGACTATGCTGGCTATTGGGGATTATGCTGGCTATGGGGGATTCTGCTGGCTATGGGGGATTCTGCTGGCTATGGGGATTATGCTGGCTATTGGTGATTCTGCTGGCTATGGGGGATTATGCTGGCTATTGGGGCCTATGCTGCTTATGGGGGATTATGCTGCCTATGGGGATTATGCTGGCTATGGGGATTCTGCTGGCTATGGGGATTCTGCTGGCTATGGGGGCCTATGCTGCCTATGGGGGATTATGCTGGCTATGGGGATTATGCTGCCTATGGGGGATTATGCTGGCTATTGAGGATTATGCTGCTATGGGGGATTATGCTGCCTATGGGGGACTATGCTGCCTATGGGGGATTATGCTGCTTATGGGGATTATGCTGGCTATTGAGGATTATGCTGGCTATGGGGGACTATGCTGCCTATGGGGGATTATGCTGGCTATTGGGGATTATGCTGGCTATGGGGATTATGCTGCCTATGGGGATTATGCTGCCTATGGGGGATTATGCTGGCTATTGGGGATTATGCTGGCTATGGGGGATTATGCTGCCTATGGGGGACTATGCTACCTATGGGGATTATCTTGGCTATTGGGGATTATGCTGACTATGGGGGATTATGCTGCCTATGGGGACTAATGCTGGCTATGGGGGATTATGCTGCCTATGGGGACTATGCTGGCTATGGGGATTATGCTGCCTATGGGGACTATGCTGGCTATGGGGGATTATGCTGCCTATGGGGGTATGCTAGCTATGGGGGATTATGCTGCCTATTGGGGACTATGCTGCCTATGGGGGATTATGCTGCCTATGGGGGGTTCTGCTGCCTATGGGGATTATGCTGGCTATTGGGGATTATGCTGGCTATTGGGGACTATGCTGGCTATGGGGATTATGCTGGCTATGGGGGATTCATGCTGGTATGGGGGATTCTGCTGCCTATTGGGGCTATGCTGCCTATGGGGGATATGCTGCCTATGGGGATTATGCTGGCTATGGGGATTATGCTGCCTATGGGGGATTATGCTGGCTATTGGTGATTCTGCTGGCTATGGGGGATTATGCTGGCTATTGGGGCCTATGCTGCTTATGGGGGATTATGCTGCCTATGGGGGATTATGCTGGCTATGGGGGATTCTGCTGGCTATGGGGATTCTGCTGCCTATTGGGGCCTATGCTGCCTATGGGGGATTATGCTGGCTATGGGGGATTATGCTGCCTATGGGGATTATGCTGGCTATTGGGGATTATGCTGGCTATGGGGGATTATGCTGCCTATGGGGGACTATGCTGCTTATGGGGGATTATGCTGGCTATTGAGGATTATGCTGTGTTATGTTACGGTAGCTGAGGAGTGCAGGTAAAAAGGAAATACACCAGAGCAGTTGGAATCTATGAGATTGCAGTACTCTGACTAACCACCGCAACTAGAGGCAGCCGTGGAGCGTTCCTACGTTGGTCCTAGACGCCTCGTCACAGCCTGAGAAACTAACTACACCTAAAGATAGAAATAGGAAAGCTATCTGCCCCGGAGCAGAACCCCAAAGATAATAGAAAGCCCCAAACATGTAATGGCGGTTAGACAAGAGGAAATACTGACACAGAAAGAAAATAGTATGAGCAAACGCTGGGGCCCAAACTATCTAAATAGAAAAGGATAGGAAGGGTACTTACTGCAATCTCAGAAAACCCTGAAAAAACACCAACTCTACTAATTTCAAAATCACCTGAGATCACACGACCTCTACCACCTAAATTAGTTCTCTGGTGTAACAAAACAAAACAGCAGCCACTGAAAAAAAAACTGGAAAAAGCAAAAGTACAAAACACAGTGGCTGGACTAAACTGAGAGGGCAAAAGCCCCCGGAGGGGACCCTGAAGGCCCCCACAGAAGTGCAGGACAAAATGCAAAAATATAGCAAAAACACAAAATAAGAAATTGTCTTATCTGATAGCAGGAGATGCAGACACGACACAGCAGGCTACAAGGGAAACTGGAAAGAAGGATTCAGACCAGAACAATTGATCACCGGCAACCCTGATGGGAAAATGACTCCCTTACATAAGACCAATCAGTAACACCTGATTCCCAGTCCTCACTGGAGTCTTCGTCTAGAAAAACGAGAATCCAATATTTTCTCAACCACATACTCCAGATTGCCCTCAACCAAAACAGGGTCAGGAGGCACAGCAGCAGGAACCACTGGCTCAACAAACCTCTTCAACAAGGACTTGTGGAACACGTTATGGATCTTAAATGTCCCTGGAAGAAGCAAACGAAAAGAAACAGGATTAATAATCTCCATGATCTTATAAGGTCCAATGAACCTAGGCTTAAATTTAGGAGATGCTACTCTCATAGGAATATTCTTTGAGGACAACCAGACCAAGTCCCCCACTTTAAACCGAGGACCATCAGTCCTATGCCGGTTAGCAAACCGCTGGGCCTTCTCCTGAGAGAGGGACAACCTCTCCACTACCTGGTCCCAAATCTGCTGCATACGCTCAACAACAGAGTCAACACCTGGACAGACAGAAGCCTCCGTCTGTCCTGAAGAAAATCGAGGGTGAAACCCAGAATTACAGAAAAACGGAGACATCAAAGTGGCAGAGCTAGCCCTATTATTAAGAGCAAAATCAGCCAAAGGCAAAAAAGAGACCCAGTCATCCTGATCAGCAGACACAAAGCATCTTAGATAAGTCTCCAATGTCTGGTTTGTTCTCTCAGTTTGACCATTGGTCTGAGGATGAAATGCCGAGGAGAAAGACAATTGAACACCCAGTTTAGAACAAAAAGTCCTCCAAAATCTGGAAACAAACTGGACTCCTCTGTCAGACACAATGTTCTCAGGAATGCCGTGTAAACGAACCACGTGCTGAAGGAACAACGGCACCAATTCAGAGGAGGAAGGCAACTTAGGTAATGGCACAAGATGTATAATTTTGGAAAACCTATCACAAATTACCCAGATGGTGGTCATTCTCTGAGAAACAGGAAGATTGGAAATGAAATCCATAGAGATATGGGTCCATGGTCTCTTGGGCACAGGCAATGGCATCAACAAACCACTAGAGCGAGAGCAAGGCTTGGAGCGAGAGCAAGTCCCGCAGGACTGCACAAATTCCCTGACATCGCGAGACAAGGTAGGCCACCAAAAGGACCGACTAACCAAGTCTCTGGTACCAAAAATTCCGGGATGCCCAGCCAATGCGGAACAATGAATCTCAGACATCACACTCTTTTTCCATTGGTCCGGGACAAACAATTTTCCAACAGGGCAGCGCTCGGGCCTATCCTCCTGACACCCCTCCAGAGCAAGTCTCAAATTGGGCGAGATGGCGGAAAGAACTACACCCTCCTTCAAAATAACAGAGGGATCAGATAGCTCAGGAGAGTCCGCAAGGAAACTCCTCGAGAGGGCATCCGCCTTAACATTCTTAGTGCCAGGAAGAAAGGAAACCACAAAATTAAAACGTGTGAAAAACAAGGCCCACCTGGCCTGTCTAGGATTGAGTCGCTTGGCAGATTCCAGATAGACCAGATTCTTATGGTCCGTAAGGACCACCACCTGATGTTTGGCTCCCTCCAGCCAATGTCTCCACTCTTCAAAAGCCCACTTCATGGCCAATAACTCCCGATTACCCACGTCATAATTACGTTCAGTAGGAGAAAATTTTCGAGAGAAAAAGGCACAAGGGTTACTTTTAGAGGTCTCTGGATCTTTTTGGGACAAAACGGCACCTGCCCCAATTTCAGAGGCATCAACCTCCACCTGAAATGGCAGAGAAACATCAGGCTGCCGTAGAACAGGAGCAGAAGTGAATCTCTGCTTAAGTTCCTGAAACGCAGAGACTGCCTCAGGAGGCCAATTCACCACATCAGAACCCTTTCTGGTCAAATCAGTTAATGGTTTAACAATAACCGAGAAATTACCAATAAATTTACGATAAAAATTGGCAAAACCCAAAAATCTCTGAAGAGCCTTTAATGAAGTAGGTTGGACCCAATCACAGATGGCCTGAACCTTGACCGGGTCCATTTCAATAACAGATGGGGACAAAATGAATCCCAGAAATGAGATCTTCTGTACGCCAAAAAGACACTTTGATCCCTTCACATACAGAACATTCTCTCTCAAAATCTGGAATACAGTTCGAACATGTTTCACATGAGAGTCCCAGTCATTAGAAAAAATCAAGATATCATCCAAATAAACAATCAGAAACTTGTCCACAAAATCCCTGAAAATGTCATTCGTGAAGGACTGGAAGACGGAAGGAGCATTAGTGAGCCCAAAGGGCATCACAAGGTACTCAAAATGCCCTTCAGGGGTGTTAAATGCCGTCTTCCATTCATCCCCGTGCCTAATGCGAATAAGGTCATACGCCCCCCTGAGGTCAAGCTTGGTAAACCAAGTAGCGTTTTTCACCCTGGAAAACAGGTCAGAAATCAAGGGTAACGGGTATTGATATTTCACAGTAATATTGTTCAAGAGACGATAATCAATACACGGCCTTAATGAACCATCTTTTTTGGCCACAAAGAAAAAACCGGCACCTAAGGGTGAAGAGGATGGTCTGATATGACCCTTCTCCAATGATTCCTTGATATAAGACCGCATAGCGTCATGTTCAGGTACAGACAAGTTAAAAAGGCGACCTTTAGGGAATTTACTACCTGGCACTAATTCAATAGCGCAGTCATAGCTCCTATGGGGAGGTAAGGATGCAGATTTACTTTCGCTAAACACATCAGAAAAATCAAACAAAAAGTCAGGAACATCCTCAGCCTGGGGGGAGGCAGAAAAAACAGGAGTGTTGGTATTAACACATTGGCAGCCCCAACTGGTTACAGACACAGATTTCCAATCCAAAACAGGATTATGAGACTGTAACCAAGGGAAACCCAGCACTATAATGTCATGCAGATTATATAGAACCAAAAATTTGCAGCACTCCTGGTGATCAGGTTCAACCCTCATTATCACCTGAGTAGAAAACTGGGGTTTATTCTCAGCCAAAGGGGTAGAATCGATCCCCAGTAAAGGAATAGACTTCTGTAGGGGTATCAAGGGAAACCCACAACGTTTAGCAAAATCATAATCCATCAGGTTAATAGCTGCTCCAGAATCAACGAAAGCCTGAGCAGAAAATGAGGACAGAGAGCATATCAGAGTGACAGTTAATAAAAACTTAGTCTGAACACTACCCAAGACAACTGAGCGTGCAAAATGTCTTCCCCGCTTAGGGCAGACTGAAATAGCATGAGAGGCATCACCACAGTAGAAACATAACCCATTGCGCTTTCGAAACTCATGACGCTGTGCCCCAGACACCACTCCATCACACTGCATGGGTTCAGAAGCTGGCTCACAAGGCAACACCACTCCACGCATACTTCTCCGCTCACGCAAACGTCTGTCAATTTGAATCGCTAATGACATAGAATCATTGAGACCAGAGGGGACAGGGAATCCCACCATAACATCCTTTACATTATCCGACAGACCCTTCCGAAAAAGGGCCGCCAAAGCGTCGTCATTCCACTTGGTCAGGACTGCCCACCTACGGAATCTCTGACAGTATAACTCAGCGTCATCAAGCCCCTGATTTAATGCCAACAAGGCTTCTTCAGCTTGATCAGTGACATTAGGCTCATCGTACAATAACCCCAAGGCCTGAAAAAATGCATCAACATCACTCAAAACAGGATCCCCAGGTATCAGGGAAAAAGCCCAATCCTGAGGATCGCCGCGCAGGAGAGAGATGATAATTTGAACCTGCTGCGCTGCGTTTCCTGAGGACTTAGATTTTAAGGCAAGAAACAATTTACAATTATTTTTGAAATGCTGAAACTTAGCTCGATCCCCTAAAAACAAATCTGGCATGGGGATCCTAGGTTCCACAACAGGCAACCTAGCAAGATATGCAGCAATACTCTGAACCTCAGTGGCAAGCTGATCCACACGGCCAGACAACTGTGCAAACTCCATTGGGAGAAAAGATCCTCCCCAGCACCCAGAGATACAGAGGGAAAAAAAAAAAAAATGCAACAAACAGAAAAATATCTCTGACAACTTTTCTTCCTTCAAAATATTTTTTCCCTTCTGTGAGTACCATACAATTTTTAGGGCCGGTGATACTGTTATGTTACGGTAGCTGAGGAGTGCAGGTAAAAAAGGAAATACACCAGAGCAGTTGGAATCTATGAGATTGCAGTACTCTGACTAACCACCGCAACTAGAGGCAGCCGTGGAGCGTTCCTACGTTGGTCCTAGACGCCTCGTCACAGCCTGAGAAACTAACTACACCTAAAGATAGAAATAGGAAAGCTATCTGCCCCGGAGCAGAACCCCAAAGATAATAGAAAGCCCCCAAACATGTAATGGCGGTTAGACAAGAGGAAATACTGACACAGAAAGAAAACAGTATGAGCAAACGCTGGGGCCCAAACTATCTAAATAGAAAAGGATAGGAAGGGTACTTACTGCAATCTCAGAAAACCCTGAAAAAACACCAACTCTACTAATTTCAAAATCACCTGAGATCACACGACCTCTACCACCTAAATTAGTTCTCTGGTGTAACAAAAACAAAACAGCAGCCACTGAAAAAAAACTGGAAAAAGCAAAAGTACAAAACACAGTGGCTGGACTAAACTGAGAGGGCAAAAGCCTCCGGAGGGGACCCTGAAGGCCCCCACAGAAGTGCAGGACAAAATGCAAAAATATAGCAAAAACACAAAATAAGAAATTGTCTTATCTGATAGCAGGAGATGCAGACACGACACAGCAGGCTACAAGGGAAACTGGAAAGAAGGATTCAGACCAGAACAATTGATCACCGGCAACCCTGATGGGAAAATGACTCCCTTACATAAGACCAATCAGTAACACCTGATTCCCAGTCCTCACAATCCTCACTAGTACCGCTTGTAACCACCAGAGGGAGCCCCTGCTCAGAACTCATCTCAAACCCATTCACAACAATGCTGGCTATGGGGACTATGCTGCCTATGGGGGATTATGCTGGCTATTGGGGATTATGCTGGCTATGGGGATTATGCTGCTATGGGGGATTATGCTGCCTATGGGGATTATGCTGGCTATTGGGGATTATGCTGGCTATGGGGGATTATGCTGCCTATGGGGGACTATGCTGCCTATGGGGGATTATCCTGGCTATTGGGGCTTATGCTGGCTATGGGGATTATGCTGCCTATGGGGGACTATGCTGCCTATGGGGGATTATGCTGCCTATGGGGATTCTGCTGGCTATGGGGGATTATGCTGGCTATTGGGGATTATGCTGCTATGGGGGATTATGCTGCCTATGGGGGATTATGCTGGCTATTGGAGATTATGCTGGCTATGGGGGACTATGCTGGCTATGGGGGATTATGCTGCCTATTAGGGACTATGCTGCCTATGGGGGATTATGCTGCCTATGGGGGATTATGCTGCCTATGGGGGATTATGCTGGATATTGGGGGATTATGCTGCCTATTGGGGACTATGCTGGCTATGGGGATTATGCTGCCTATGGGGACTATGCTGGCTATGGGGGATTATGCTGCCTATGGGGATTATGCTAGCTATGGGGGATTATGCTGTGCCTATTGGGGACTATGCTGCCTATGGGGGATTATGCTGCCTATGGGGGATTATGCTGCTATGGGGGATTATGCTGCCTATGGGGGATTATGCTGGCTATGGGGGACTATGCTGCCTATGGGGGATTATGCTGCCTATGGGGGATTATGCTGGCTATGGGGGATTATGCTGGCTATGGGGGATTATGCTGCATATTGGGGACTATTATGCTGCCTATGGGGGATTATGCTGCCTATGGGGGACTACTATGCTGCCTACTGGGGACTACTACGATACGATACACTTTATTGATCCCGGGGGGAAATTACTATGCTGCCTATTGGGGACTATTCTGCCTATTGGGACATTTACCTGCCTATTGAGGACATATACTGCGTATTGGGGACCTATGCTGCCTATTGGGACATTTACCTGCCTATTGGGGACCTATGCTGCCTATTGGGGACTATGCTGCCTATTGGGACATTTACCTGCCTATTGAGGACATATGCTGGGTATTGGAGACCTATGCTGCCTATTAGGACATTTACCTGCCTATTGGGGACCTATGCTGCCTATTGGGGACTATGCTGCGTATTGGGGACCTATGCTGCCTATTGGGGACCTATGCTGTCTATTGAGGACATATGCTGCCTATTAGGGACTATGCTGCCTATTGGGGACCTATGCTGCCTATTGAGGACATATGCTGCCTATTGGGGACCAATGCTGCCTATTGGGACATTTACCTGCCTATTGGGGACCAATGCTGCCTATTGGGGACATTTACCTGCCTATTAGGGACTCTCGCACCACACCAGTCTGAGCCTGAGCTAAAAGCGGAGTTACGCCAATATGTGCACTGATGAGGATGAAATGATATGGATTGGCAAGGCTGCATTGATGGGCAGTGCAGGCTGTATGTCTCTGTGTGGGCAGTTTGATTGCTGGTATATTGTTTTTGTAGCGCTGTATATATATTGGTATTTTACTAATAGCAATTTGGAATCCCTAGGAAATAATGATATCAAGAAAGAGAAAAATTGCTTCACTTGTGACAAATATGGAACGGAACATTGACCATCTCATTAGCCAAAAGCAGGCCCATAGTTCCCATTGAAATACCAGTAGGTTTGTTGATTTTTAACTTTACTTGTTCTTTATTTTAAGTATTGTATTTGTTCCTGTTTTGTTTTTTTTTTTTTACTTCAAAATAAGAGTGTAGTATATGGTGTATACATGGTCATACACATCGTGTGCGGTATACAGGGCTGCCACTAGGAATTTCGGGGCCCCATACTGGCAAACTTTTCGGGGCCCCCTTGAGAATCCGCCCAGGCTCCACCCCAGCCCCGCCCACCCCAGCCCCGCCTCCACCCCTTGAACTATCCACAGTCAAAAGATTTTTTAAGCCACCACCACGACAAGGTAGATTCTTTTGGCCGGGCCCTAATCTACTCTAACCCATTAAACATTTGTTCAAATATCCAATACAATTTAGGTATATTTTTATTTATTTTTCAATTTTTAAAATGACCAATAATATCACATACAGTGGACAAATACCACCACACCATGACTAGACACCATATTACCAGCACATAGTGACCAAATAATAGCACATACAAGGAACAAATACCACCACACAATGACCAGACCACATATTACCACCATATGGTGACCAATAATATCACATACAAGGAACAAATACCACCACACCATGACCAGACCACATATTACCACCACATAGTGACCACATAGCACATACAAGGAGCAAATACGGCCACACCATGGACGGACAACATATTACCACCACATAGTGACTGAACACTACAATACTGATGCAGTGTCTGTGTACAAGTAATAGTGATCACCAGTGACATTATACACAGGAGCTCTGTATATAGTGTATAATGTAAAGGTAATACAGTGATCACTGGTGACATTGTACACAGGACCGCTGTATATAGTATACAGTGTATAGTGTCAGTGTATAGGTAACACACTGACTCACCAGTGACGTCTCTAGGTGAAGTCTTTCATCTTCGCTTTTAATCTTCATCCAGCACAGACCGCCATCACTTCTTCCAGCCAGGGCTCATCTCTGCAGGAAATAACACAGTTATCTAGAGAACCGCTTGCAGAACACATTACTTATTTTTTCCCAAATTGTAAACTACACCAGATGAAGAAAAAAAAGTCAACAGTGTCGCCCTGCACAGCAACAGGACCGCCCTCCCATTTATAACAGTATCCTCAAAAAATAAAATAAATACATCACTGCAGTAATAATATCCCTAAATTAGACCCTATTGTAATAATATCTCCCATCCTGGCCCCTGTGTGTCTCATTTCTGGCCCCAGCCATATGTTCTCCTATCCTGCCACCATGTGATGTCCCATCCTGCCCCATGATCCTGTCCCATCTGTCCCCATTGTATCCATCCAGCCCCATGATCCTGCACCATCTGTCTCCATTCTGCCTCATGATCCTGCCCCAGACCATCTGTCCCATGATCCTGCCCCATCTGTCCCCATCGTATCCATCCTGCCCCATGATCCTGCACCATCTGTTCCATCTTGCCCAATGATCCTGCTCCATCTGTCCCATGATCCTGCCCCAAACCATCTGTCCCATGATCCTGCCCCATCTGTCCCCATCGTATCCATCCTGCCCCATGATCCTGCACCATCAGTCTTCATCTTGTCCCATCTGTCTCCATCTTGCCCATGATCCTGCCCCATCTATCTCCATCCTGCCCCAGGCCATTTGTCCGATGATCCTGCCCCATCTGTCCCATGATCCTGCCCCATCTGTCTCCATCTTGCCCATGATCCTGCCGCATCTATCTCCATCCTGCCCCAGGCCATTTGTCCCATGATCCTGCCCCATCCTACCCCATGATCCTGCACCATCTGTCTCCATCTTGCCCTATGATCCTGCCCCATCTGTCTCCATCCTGCCCCATCTGTCTCCATCCTGCACCATGTCTCCAATCCTGCCCCGTGTCTCCATCCTGCCCCCGTGGCTCCAATCCTGCCCCCGTGACTCCATCCAGCCCCAGTGACTCCATCCTGCCCCCGTCATTCCATCCTGCCCCCGTCACTCCATCCAGCCCCCTGTGACTCCATCCAGCCCGTGACTCCATCCTGCCCCAGTGATTCCATCCTGCCCCAGTAACTCCATCCTGCCTCCCTCGTGACTCCATCCTGCCCCAGTGATTCCATCCTGCCCCCAGTGACACCATCCTGCCCCCCCAGTGATTCCATCCTGCCCCCCAGTGATTCCATCCTGCCCCCCAGTGATTCCATCCTGCCTCCCAGTGATTCCATCCTGCCCCCCCAGCGATTCCATCCTGCCCCCCAGTGATTCCATCCTGCCCCCCAGTGACTCCATCCTGCCCCCCCAGTGACTCCATCCTGCCCCCCGTGATTCCATCCTGCCCCCCAGTGATTCCATCCTGCCCCCCCAGCGATTCCATCCTGCCCCAGCGTCCATCGATTCCATCCTGCCCCCCAGCGATTCCATCCTGATTCCATCCTGCCCCCCCGTGATTCCATCCTGCTCCCCAGTGATTCCATCCTGCCCCCCCAGTGACTCCATTCATCCCCCCAGTGACTCCATCCTGCCCCCCCAGCATTCCATCCAGCCCCCAGCGATTACATCCTGCCCCTCCAGCAATTCCATCCTGCCCCCCCAGTCACTCCATCCAGCCCCCTGTGACTCCATCCAGCCCCAGTGACTCCATCCTGCCCCAGTGATTCCATCCTGCCCCATGACTCCATCCTGCCTCCTCGTGACTCCATCCTGCCCCAGTGATTCCATCCTGCCCCCCAGTGACCCATCCTGCCCCCCAGTGACACCATCCTGCCCCCCCAGTGATTCCATCCTGACCCCCAGTGATTCCATCCTGCCCCCCAGTGATTCCATCCTGCCCCCCCAGCGATTCCATCCTGCCCCCCAGTGATTCCATCCTGCCCCCCCAGCGATTCCATCCTGCCCCCAGTGACTCCATCCTGCCCCCCCAGTGAATCCATCCTGCCCCCAGTGATTCCATCCTGCCCCCCCAGCGATTCCATCCTGCCCCCCCAGCGATTCCATCCTGCCCCCCCAGCGATTCCATCCTGCCCCCCCAGCGATTCCATCCTGCTCCCCCAGCGATTCCATCCTGCCCCCCCAGCGATTCCATCCTGCCCCCAGCGATTCCATCCTGCTCCCCCAGCGATTCCATCCTGCCCCCCCAGCGATTCCATCCTGCCCCCCCAGCGATTCCATCCTGCCCCCCGGTGATTCCATCCTGCTCCCCAGTGATTCCATCCTGCCCCCCCAGTGACTCCATCATGCCCCCCTAGTGACTCCATCCTGCCCCCCGCCAGCGATTCCATCCAGCCCCCCAGCGATTCCATCCTGCCCCCCAGCGATTCCATCCTGCCCCCCAGTGACTCCATCCTGCCCCCCAGTGACTCCATCCTGCCCCCCCAGTGACTCCATCCTGCCCCCCCAGTGATTCCATCCTGCCCCCCAGCGATTCCATCCAGCCCCCCCAGCGATCCATCCTGCCCCCCCAGCGATTCCATCCAGCCCCCCCAGCGATTCCATCCTGCCCCCCAGCGATTCCATCCTGCCCCCCCAGTGACTCCATCCTGCCCCATCCTGCCCCCGTGACTCCATCCTGCCCCCCCAGTGACTCCATCCTGCCCCCCCAGTGATTCCATCCTGCCCCCCAGTGATTCCATCCTGCCCCCCCAGCGATTCCATCCTGCCCCCCAGCGATTCCATCCTGCCCCCCAGCGATTCCATCCAGCCCCCCCCAGCGATTCCATCCAGCCCCCGAGCGATTCCATCCTGCCCCCCCAGCGATTCCATCCTGCCCCCCAGCGATTCCATCCAGCCCCCCAGCGATTCCATCCAGCCCCCCCAGCGATTCCATCCTGCCCCCCCAGCGATTCCATCCAGCCCCCCAGCGATTCCATCCTGATTCCATCCTGCCCCCCCGGTGATTCCATCCTGCTCCCCAGTGATTCCATCCTGCCCCCCAGTGACTCCATCATGCCCCCCAGTGACTCCATCCTGCCCCCCCAGCGATTCCATCCAGCCCCCCAGCGATTCCATCCTGCCCCCAGCAATTCCATCCTGCCCCCCCAGTCACTCCATCCAGCCCCCTGTGACTCCATCCAGCCCCAGTGACTCCATCCTGCCCCAGTGATTCCATCCTGCCCCAGTGACTCCATCCTGCCTCTCTCGTGACTCCATCCTGCCCCAGTGATTCCATCCTGCCCCCCCCAGTGACACCATCCTGCCCCCCCAGTGACACCATCCTGCCCCCCCAGTGATTCCATCCTGACCCCCAGTGATTCCATCCTGCCCCCCAGTGATTCCATCCTGCCCCCTCAGCGATTCCATCCTGCCCCCCAGTGATTCCATCCTGCCCCCCAGCGATTCCATCCTGCCCCCCAGTGACTCCATCCTGCCCCCCAGTGAATCCATCCTGCCCCCAGTGATTCCATCCTGCCCCCCCCAGCGATTCCATCCTGCCCCCCCAGCGATTCCATCCTGCCCCCCCCAGCGATTCCATCCTGCCCCCCCAGCGATTCCATCCTGCCTCCCCCCAGCGATTCCATCCTGCCTCCCCCCAGCGATTCCATCCTGTCCCCCAGCGATTCCATCCTGCCCCCCCCAGCGATTCCATCCTGCCCCCCCAGCGATTCCATCCTGCCCCCCCCGGTGATTCCATCCTGCTCCCCAGTGATTCCATCCTGCCCCCCCAGTGACTCCATCCTGCCCCCCTAGTGACTCCATCCTGCCCCCCCAGCGATTCCATCCAGCCCCCCCAGCGATTCCATCCTGCCCCCCAGCGATTCCATCCTGCCCCCAGTGACTCCATCCTGCCCCCCAGTGACTCCATCCTGCCCCCCAGTGACTCCATCCTGCCCCCCAGTGATTCCATCCTGCCCCCCAGCGATTCCATCCTGCCCCCCAGCGATTCCATCCAGCCCCCCCAGCGATTCCATCCTGCCCCCCAGCGATTCCATCCAGCCCCCCCAGCGATTCCATCCTGCCCCCCAGCGATTCCATCCTGCCCCCCAGTGACTCCATCCTGCCCCATCCTGCCCCCGTGACTCCATCCTGCCCCCCCAGTGACTCCATCCTGCCCCCCCAGTGATTCCATCCTGCCCCCCAGTGATTCCATCCTGCCCCCCCAGTGATTCCATCCTGCCCCCCAGCGATTCCATCCTGCCCCCCCCAGCGATTCCATCCAGCCCCCCCAGCGATTCCATCCAGCCCCCGAGCGATTCCATCCTGCCCCCCCAGCGATTCCATCCTGCCCCCCAGCGATTCCATCCAGCCCCCCAGCGATTCCATCCTGCCCCCCCAGCGATTCCATCCTGCCCCCCCAGCGATTCCATCCAGCCCCCCAGCGATTCCATCCATCCCCCTCAGCGATTCCATCCTGCCCCCCACGATTCCATCCAGCCCCCCAGCGATTCCATCCAGCGATTCCATCCTGCCCCCCAGCGATTCCATCCAGCCCCCCCAGCGATTCCATCCTGCCCCCCCCCCCCCCCGGCGATTCCATCCTGCCCACATTGCTGATTTCAATAAATAAATTTAAAAAAAAAAAAGTTCTTCTTACCTGGCCGCGGCGCTCCCGCGGCGTTGTTATGTCCTGAGTCCCGACGTTTCAAGCGCGCACTTGCCGGCGAATGACAATGACGTCATACGCCGGCGCCGTGCGCGCTGACGTCAGCTGCCAGCCTCCGATTGGCTGGCGGCTTTAACTATTGACTTGCGGGCCCGCACGGGCCTGCAACTCAATAGAGTAACTGAACCTGCGTCTCGGACGTCACGCAGGTTCAGTTACTTCGCCTGTCACTGGGGCCCGAACAGCAGAGGGGGCCCGCATCGGGCCCGGTCTCTTCTGCTGGGGCCCGATCAGCAGAAGAGACGGGGCCCGATGCGGGCCCCCTCTGCTGATCGGGCCCCATACACCAGTCAGGGCTGTCATGCCCTGATGGCGGCCCTGGCGGTACATAGAGTGTATATACACTGCTGAATTATACTTTTCATATACAGGTTATAATGCCTCTTATTCTTTGTATAGAGGTGAGTGTGCCATGTATAATATATGGTATATACAGCGTAGTGTCATATACACTGCTGTATTATACAATATACAACAGTTCTAATGCTCCATACCTAATATGCAGGATAATGTACTGTGTATATGATGTAACCTGTATAAAATGCGACATTGGCTTGCCCCCCCCCCCTAGTTTTGATCCTGGGTACGCCCATGGATGGAAGAGTGAAAATTTGGCGCAAGAAGCATGAATTGTTGAATCCTTCCTGTCAGGTGTCAACAGGTCATGCTGGGAATGTAAAAATGTGCAACATAGCCTTATATGTTACCTGTAATTTTTCCGTTGTCTTTTAATACACATGTCCTACTGCACATGGCCTTAGTTTTTCAACAATGAGCCTTCATCATAACCAGTTCAGGACCGGGACATTTTCACTCCGTTCCTGACCAAGCACATTTTCGAGTTTTATCATACATGCACCTTTCACGGCTCTAAAATTTTATCTTGATTGGATATTCAAGTAATTTTTGCCTCTTTTTTTGTGATACATGGGCCTTAATTTTTATGTCATTTTTTTTATGTATTTTTTTCTGATATTGGATTTTTTTTAATTTATTTACCGTATTTACTTTTTTTACAGCGGCAAAAAAATTGAAAAAAACATTTTAACTTGCATTCCCATTGCTGTATAAATTATTTTTATATATTGGGGTACTTTAATACAGTATCATTACATTAATTTTATTCGCTGATTTTCCCTGGCATATTAGCCCCAGTCACAGGGAAAATTTTGATTCCTGGCCATATAGTGTAGAGCTGACTGCATCTCCTAAGACCCAGTAGCTCCTGCTCTCACCCTAAACCCAGTGATCACATGACCACTGGGTATGGGGGAAAAAGCATGGTCAGTGCTTTCTAATCTGTGTACACAAGTGTTGGTTCAGCACTATGTATGCAAAGATAAAATAGGTAAGCATGTAATAAACCATGCTTATCTCCTCTGTGGGGAGTCTGGCTGTATCTGACAGCCAGCTCAGCACCCCCATAGCTGCACGATCACCTGCAAGTTGTTTTTGTTTATACTGGATTGACATTTTAGAAAGTCAGTGCAGAGTAAAGTGTGGACCGCCCTGACGTTTATAGCCTGTGGGCCTGTGGGCATTCCAGAAGTAGTTTAGGGTACATACAGGCAAGATCAATGCAATGCAATGCAGGAGGAAAAAAATTTGCAACAAAATTTGATGTAACCAAATACAATTTTGTTGCAGAAACTCTTTACTGCAGGTTAATTTTCGCTACAGTTTTTTTTTTATACGGCATGTGGAGGAAATACGGAAAAATCTCATCCACAGCACTTTTACTATAATATACAATGGAGTTTTTAACTTTCGTGCACATCCTGTAAAAGAGAAGAACCTCTGTTACTTATCAACATTACATATAAGTCTGCATAATCTTTAGCACTGTTTGCTGCATTTTTACAGAGCATCAAACATAACAAATCTTTAAATTTTTTGGAAAAAGCTTGAAAATTATTCATACAGTCCCACACACTGAGCCGCGCACTAGTATGGGCGGTGAGTCAGATACCTATCAATAATGTATTTTATCTATGTTCAGCACAGATCCCACTCTCACTGAAGGATAGATGAAAATCTCAACAGCGAGTTAATGTTCATATCCAGTAATACCGCTCTAATCCTGACTGTAAATGCCTTGATTCACATTAGTGGGAGGACACAGATAAAAAGCTCCAGTGATTCACTCACCCTCATTTTCAGATCAGAAAGCTCTCTCTTGGTACAGTAAGCTTAATGGGTCTATTTAATCTGACATGATAATTATTTCACTATTTTATATGGAGGGTAGTTTATAACATACTTTACCATAATGAAACTTTAAAAGGTACATTAAACTGACTGTTCAAAACAAGCACAGCTGCTCACTGCACCCTTTTCATGGCTGACCAGTTCAGTGCATCTTCAAACCCTATTGTTTTAAATTTTTCTTGCGCTCATCTGTCAATCAAGTCAGAGTTCTCAATCAAAGGAGAAGAGGTTGGAATAGGTGGGAAAGGTCAATAAACTGCTTGGCCATGCCAAGAGTGCACTAAGGGCCTGAGCTTGGTTTGAACAGTCAATTTGTATCTGTAAGAAAAGGAATTGTTAATAGGTTGGCTGGGTCATTCACTGGGCTTTATGCCGTAATTTTGATAAAAACACTTGACACTGTCGCTCCCGTGAGGTGAACGCGTGGTGCCATTGGGTGGCTATGGCAGTCAGAGGTCTGCTGAAGACCTCTGCGCTTCTCATGACGATTCTCCTGTGAAAGCCAGCCTGTAGCTGCATTCATGAAAGATTGTGATTTTAGCTATACATATGAGTGCTGATGCACCGCTAAGTATAGCACAAGTGGTCAGATGATCACAGCTTCAAGGGGACTATTAAATACAGTAAAAAAAATTTTAAAAAAAATTTTTTTTTAAAAAATGAACCCCCCACAAAAGTTCAAATCACCGCCCTTTTAACCCATTAAAAATAAAACAATTAAAAAAATACATACATCTAAAAAATGGAATTCTTTATCTTTATCATTTGTTCGACTGTGGCAAAAGAAGGGCAGTATAATTTCCTGTGATCTGTGGAAGTCTGAGACCACCTTGGGTCTAGCAGGAGAACAAGTCTATTATCCAATATTCTCAAATAGGGTTCTTTGATTGCGAGGGCCTGACGTTCACCCACTCTCCTGAAGTTGCTACCATTAAGGAAGTTTTCCAGGATAGTTTGTCTAGGTCTATTGAGGATATGGGTTAGACCCTTGAGGACGATATTCAGATCCCAGGATGGGATTAGTTTGGTCAATCTTGGACATACAAGGGAAGCAGCAGTCATAAATCTTTTTACCCAACGGTGATCTGCTAAACTTTGGTAAAAAATGAGCTTAGGGCTGCAATCTGAACCTTGAGGGTGCCAAGTTTGAGGCCTTTTTCCAGACCTTCTTATGGGAAGTCTAGTATTTGGGGACATCCAGATAATGGGAGTTTGGAGGACTAGACGCACACCAAGATACAAAGGTTTTCTATATTTTATGGTAAATGGCATTTGTTATTAGTTTTCCACTTTTCTGGAGGGTCTGTATTACTTTATCTGAGAGGCCTTTCATTTTTGGAATTGTGAAGCCAAGCAGCCAGACACATGCTTTCAGGGTCTGGGTGGTAGATCGGATCTTGGTAAAGAAGGTTTCTAATTGGTGGGACAATCAGGGGACCTTTTAACCTCAAGTTGTTCAAGGTGTCGAACCAGCTGCTCTTTGGTCAGAGAGGTGCTACTAGGATTATTTTGACCTTCTTGGTTCTTATCTTTTGTAGTGTCTTTGGCAAGATCGGAATTGGAGGTAATGCATAAGCCAGGTTGAATCTCCAGAGGTGAGAAAACGCATCCACTTCTAGGCAGGCATCGTTTGGGTTCAGGGAGAAGTACTGGCCCACTTTTGCATTCTGATAACCTGCAAACAGGTCTGTTTCTGGATGACCACATTTTCAGGTTATCATCTAGAAAACCTCTATATTTAGGCTCCATTCGCCTGGATTCACATCTCTTCTGCTCACAAAGTCGGCCTGGATGTTGGCAGAGCCTCTTATGTGGAGAGTAGATAGGGAGAGAAGATGATCTTCTGCCAAAAAAAGATACTTGTTGATACTGCTTTTAGATCTTCATGCTTCTCGGATGACGGAGGTGAGCAACCGTGGTCATATTGTCTGAGTAAATCCTTACGTGGGTGCCTTGAATTATGGATGTTGCGGACCTGACTTCCTCCTCTACTGCCTTCAGCTCTCTGAAATGGGAGGATCGCTGGCTGATCTCCCTTGTCCAGAGGCCCTGGAAGGAAGTGTGGGAGATCATAGAACCCCATCCTCTTCTGCTGGCATCAACTCTTATTGTCTATAGAGTGTTCTGAATCCAGGGGACTCCTCTCCTTAAGTTCCCTGGATTGAGCCACCAGGTCAGAGAGGACTTTACCTGATCGGGTACCGGAATCTTCCTGCTTAGGGATTCTGGCGATCAGTCCCAATTTGAAAGGATGCAAGTCTGTAGAATTCTGGTATGGGCCTGGGCCCAGGTAAACTGCCCAGGATTCACATTGCAAATCTTACGGACACTGATTTCTGCCTCCGTAGGAAGGTTATTTTGGATATTAATTAGATTTGTTTCTACTTTGGTAAGAGGGATGTTTGTCTCTTGGAGTTCAGTAGAATACCTATAAAGATTTTTGTAGTGGAATAGACTAAAGGGGCTTTCACACATAGCGAGATCGCTAGCAATATCGCTCAAGCGTCACCGATATTGTGACCAACAGCGTTATCGCTAGTGATCTCGCTACGTGCGAAATGTAGCGGCGACCGGCCTCCCCCGCTGGCTATCGCTAATGTGCTCGAATGCACTGGTCCATTTTTCCATCGTTGGCGTCCCGCTGGCCAGCACTAATCGCTGTGTTTGAAGCTTAAAAATGACGAGCGACCTCATTAGCGACACAGAGCTCAGCGACGCAGGCGTGACAAAGCTATGTTATAGGTCACACCCCCTCTGCCTCTATTGTTGAGTACAGCGCTCCCAATGTGTGAAAATTGGGCGACACAACGCTGTAGCGCCTCCTTCCATTCTTTGTTCCTGTGCACTGTGGATGGTATTAACCGGTTTGCCTTCTGCGTTCCCGTGTGAGTCGCTATAGCGTTGATATTTTAACGGATTTCACACCGCGGTTGCTTCAGCGTCCCTGTCTGAATCGCTATTGCGCTGTTATTCGTGGATTCATTTTATTCATCAAAGGACTGCTCTGTCTGCAATGTATGTTTTCCAATTTTAACGAAAGTAGCGTTCCCCTTTTAGTTTTCATTGTACCGAAAGTAGCATTGGGGGGCCAATCAGTGCTGGGGGGCGTTGAAAGGGAAATGCTGAAGCACGCCCACCGAGGTCGGAATCGGTTACAATAAAGTAGTGTGACAAGGACTCAATGACCGACAAGGTCGTTATGCAAATCGCTGATCTGTCTTGCGTCGTTGAGGAGATCGGACTGTTTGAAAGCTAATTAGCGATCCTGTAACGACGCACCAGCGATCTTTGCCTGGTCGGATCGTTATAGTGATCGCTGGGGCGTCGCTATGTGTTAAAGGGGTCTTAAGTCTGACTTCTCATGGTTCACCACCAGCCATCCAAGGGATGTCAAAATCTGAATTGTCTTCTGTAGATGTTATCTGAGCAGCGGTACCAGACGGAGCCACAAATAGGAAGTCGTCAAGATAAATGATTATGCAGATATTCTATTTCCTGATGAAAGCTATGACCTCAGTAAATTGGGTGGATAATAGGTGTCCATTAAATCGATGGTTGACATGACAAAGTTCTGCCCTAACAGGGGGACAGTAGACTTTATGGACTCCATCTTGAACCTTCTGTAAATTATGTATTTGTTCAGAGGTTTTAAGTATGATTGTTCTGTAAACAACACCTTTTTTACAAGGAAAAGCCGAGAGTAATGACCCCTGCTTCTGGAATTGGACAGATTACTTCCGAAGACAGTAAACTTTGCAGACTGGCTATCAGGGTGTTTTGAAATTTGGGGAAGGTGAGTCATTCTCAGTCTTCGTAGAGGGTAGGAGGAGAACTCAATCTTTACTCCTTCCCAGTCAGACTTTATGATCCATGGACTTGAACAAATAATGTGCCACTGAGGGAGGAATTCTGAAATAAGACCTCCTAATATTCTGGCGTCATTGCTTGTTTGGTCGGTGGTTCTGGCAGAGCAAAATAATCTGCCCGGTCCCGTTTTTGGGTAACTATATCGGCCTGACTTTCCTTTCCCTTTGTATTGAGGGAGTTGTTTTTTCGTAGGCCGAAATAATATTTTCCTGAAGTTCCTGAAGGCTGAGGCAAAGATTTTTTCCTATCTGAGGCCATCTCCAGTAAAGCATCCAGAGTCAGTCCGAACATGTATTCTCCCCAGAAGGGAATGGAACAAAGCTTAACTTTAGAAGACACATCTCTGCTCCATGATTTTAGCCAGAGTGAACGTCTTACAGGGTTAGACAGAACTGAAGACCTTGCTGCCATTCTCACAGAATCTCTAGATACATCCACCAGGAAACCAGAGGCTGTTCTGGAGAACAGGTAAGGAAGCCAATATATCCTCTCTGGAAGTGCCCATTCTAAGATGATATTCCAATTGATCTAGCCATCGGGACATAGATCGTGCTACAAATGTAGAGATGACAATTGTCTTCGGTAGGGTTGCTGAAGTCTCCCAGGATTTTCTTAACAGCTTGTTCATCTTCCATTCAAACGGTTCCTTAAGCTGAGAGGAATACTCGAACGGTAATGTTGTTTTCTTTTATACCAACATCTAGAAATTTCTACT
Organism: Oophaga sylvatica; assembly: GCA_033576555.1. Taxonomy (NCBI): domain Eukaryota; kingdom Metazoa; phylum Chordata; class Amphibia; order Anura; family Dendrobatidae; genus Oophaga; species Oophaga sylvatica. The sequence continues at coordinate 497,456,717 of JARQOD010000005.1, forward strand.
GGGAACCAGTCTTTTAGCTCACCAGGAATACTTAGCCATTTCTCAGGAAATTCCAACTCAACCAGGATTAGGTTTTGGATGTTTTCGAGTATGGGAAACACCATGTTCTCTTTTGATCGGAGGTACCCAAACAGTTCCTCCTGAACTGTTCAGGTGGTTTTCGCCTCCTCTATTTCCATGGTGTTCTTTCCACAGAAAGGGGTTCTTCCATATCTTCGGAAGGAAAATAACATTTTTTATTTTTCTGGCTATATCTGGGGTTAAGGTTAATTCCCCCTCTTCCAGTGGTTATTCCCGCATAGACATGTGATCCTCATGGAAATCCGAGTCTAACTCCTCTAGCCTAATTTTCCTTTTCTTAGCCTGTGAAGGGATCATGGATGTGGAATGGGAAAGGGAGGCTAGGGCATATTGGATCTCCTGGCGAACCATCCCCTTAACTTCTATTATGGAAGGCCGCTCCTCCTTAATTTTATCTGTGCATCCCTGGTCCATAGATGGGAAGATGAAAGCCTCTTAGTACATATTGCATATTTACGGCTTGACACTTTGGCTTTACTCTTTGGTGCCAGATCCTTGTCCCTCCACAAAGAGAGAAGTGAAAGAGAAATAAGACTAATACATACATATAACCTGCTCTAATTAGAGGGACCTACCAAAGCTAGAAAAACTTACTGGGACGGGATTAGCACCGGGCTCTGCAGATGCGGAGCAGAAAGAACATAAACCCTCCATGGTATCAAAACCAATCGGTCCTACCTTAGGGTGTGTTCTGTTCAGGGCACTTACATAAGTGACCGGATCCAGTGCCTTCATCTCATTACATGAGACTCCTTCCCCTGGTCCAACTGTGAAAACAATGGGTGGGGGCTCTTGTAGTCTCTGGTGGCAAGGCGGTTATCCCATCGCCAATTCCGAGCTTGTAACCAGTCACCATACTGCAACATGCGTTCCAGGGTGGAAAGCAACCGGAAGTGATGCTGTAAGGGAGCGCCTGGCATCTGACATCACTTCCGTCAATGCAAGTGTGCATTGAATATGCGTTCTAGAGTGGAACACAACCAAAAGCGACGTTGCATGGAAGCACCCGGCGTCCAACATCACCTCCGGTTGTGCGTTCCGGCACGCAGGGGAGGGAGAGGAGTGAGGCTGGGGTGTTCTGGGAGGCCCCAGCCAGAAAACCATCCAACTTAACTGGAGGGTACAGAAAGGATGGGAAGTCATGAGTCCAAGGAGACAGGAGCAGCTTGGAGAGGAGAGGCAAAGCAGTCGTTCTCTGCTGCCCAGCTTAAATCAGGTAACATAGCAGTCTATGCCGCCGGACACAGAGCACCACACGTATGACCTCTTCATCCCAATAGGGACAGAAAAACACTGGAGAGAGGATGTAAGAGGAGCTATTTGATCTCTTTGTGTTCTTGTCCCTATCAGGGTGGGGTGAAATCCTCCTGTGGTGCTGTCATGGCTTTTTGGCTGCGACAACAATACAATAAAACACAATAACAGGAGATCAAAACAATGTATCTACCTCAAAATTATATAGTTAAAAACATCAGCCCAGGGTGCAAAAAGTAAGCCTTCACAAAGCCTCAGATCCCAAAAATTGAAAGAGTCTCAGTCAATGGCAACACAAGCAAAGTTGCTTTTTTTCCTACAAGTTTCAGATTTTTTTCACTACTTGAATAAAAAATACAAACCTATACGTTTGGTATCTGCTTATCCGTACTGACCTAGACACATATATTGCCAGGTCAGTTTTATTGTATAGTGAACAAAGTAAATAAAATAAAAACAAAACCCAATTGTGAGATTGCTCTTTTATTTAAAATTTCGATTCACCTGGAATTATTTTCCCGCTTTCCACGCATCATTCAAAAGTATAACTTGTCCCGCAAAAATACAAGCCCCCATACGGCTATTTGGACGGAAGAATAAAAAAGTTATGGCTCTTGGAAGAAGAGGAGGAAAAAACGAAGACGTAAACACAGAAGGGGTTAAAGGACCTAAAACCACCTTGAATGAAGAGATGAAGAGACACAAAATCATAGCTAAAAAAAAAAATAATGAAAGCAATAAAACCTTATAGCTAATAATGTAGTATTTTATGTCAGTTCATTCAGTGTTTTCTCATTTACATATCTCATCAGGAAATATTTTATTAGGATTATCCATTTGTGAGGCTCTGGTCTCTAGTGATAAGTATCCAGCGAAGCAGATAAGAATGGTAAGACTGATGTCCCCGTGAGACAAGCAAGACGCCATAGTTCATGCTGTTCACTAGAAAATCTTTTATGAAAGGTACAGAGTTCTGTATCCTGCTGGAAAATAAAACCTGCGTGTTTCCTGTGTGCAAGGATCTCTGACAACGTTACAAAGCTGATACCAAAGGAATATTAACGACTCAACGTGCCATTAAAAACATCATTTTAGGGACAAATCAAACCTACTGTTCTATGTTGATAATCAGGTAAGACACGTAAAGTTCCTTGCTGAGCAAAATGATAAGAGAATTTGTATTAATCAGGATTAGGAAGTACATAACTTTATAAACTAACAGAGGCAAGTGCAGTAAGCCTTACCACCTCTTACCAATGTAGGGGCTCATTCATGGACAAGGTCGATCTGTGGTTTTTACAGATATAACTCATACCTACTATTGTCTATGGTGCTGTTCACATGTCCATGTATTTTCACAAACTGAGTGAAAACACAGAAACATGTCTGATTTTGAAGGGAGTCTTGGATAAACCTCACCAATGCAAGTCTATAAGTCTGAAAAAGATCGGACAGCTCTCAGAAGCCATCCGTGTGCTGCCCGCTTTTTACAATGTGTGATATGAGAAGGTTGAGAAGTCTTCAAAATTTTTGTTTTCACCCGAGAAAAACTTATGAAACCCTGACCAAACTCTGATGGATAAAACTGACACTGACCAAAGTCTGATGAAAATTACTGATGAAACCAAAACTCACTGATGTCTGAATGAGCCCTAATCCTCTACTTATTTAAAGTAATTGTCTATGTGTAATTTAATGTACAAGTTCTAACATTGTAATAAGACAGATATACAAGAACAGCTAGCAGGAAGTGAGGCAGTGTGTGGCTGCAGCCATACGGCAAGAGAAGGGTCCTGAGAAATGATAAACCTCAGAGGAGTCTAATAAACACACGTCTGGTACAGAGCAATATGCTAGTAATGAACTGGTTCCATAAAACGCCAAGTCAGCCCCTGTGAGACGAGCCTGATGAGATTGACTTGTAGATGTGCCATGTATGGAGTGTTTTACTCTGAAAGATTGTGCCTTCATTTCCTCAGCACTTTTTGTATCTAGTTGATTTAGTTTGGTTACTTATATAGCACCCAATATTCCACAGCACTTTACAGACATTATCACCCATTGGGGCTCACAATCTATATGCTCTCTATCAGTATGTCTTCAAAGAGTATGAGAAGAAACTCATGCAAATACGGGGAGAACATAAACAATCCTCGCAAATGTTGTCCTTGGTGTGGTTTGAACCCAGGACCCCGGTGATGCAAAATGCTTACAGTGCTAACCACCAAGCCACCGTACTAGTTAGATGTCGGTTGAGCAGTTGAGCTCCTTGGCAGCGGCACCATGGCCTATCTGCAACAGCAGGTACCAAAATCTGGGAGGGCTCTAGAAGAGTCTAAGACGGAGATAGTTGGAAGGATTGTGGGGGCAAACGCTGCACAACAGCAAAGTTGTAAGGGTGGAAATAAATGTAAAAAGATAGAGGTTTTGACAATAAGGGGAGAAGGGAAGGTTAGGCAGCATGGTTATTGACGTATGTAATTGTTAGGTCTGAGCTTGGGCTTGCCCACTGATTGGATATTAGTGTGCAAGTGCCTGGAGATAAAAGAAAAGCGTAATGTGTTTTTAGGAAATCCAGAAGCAAGAAGAGCCATTGTGATGTCACCTAGCAATGTCTCGGGAATTTACTGGGGAGCAGATGGGGAGTGGACATAGATAATTGCTCTACCTTACAGTAGACGGTCAAGGTAGAGAATAGTTCTGGAAATTCTTATGGGGGCTGTGGGGTAGGTCAGCCTGGAGGGAGCCAAGGAATTGAGGTTGTGGAAGACTTCAACCCCAGAGGTTATAACTGGGTTAGGGAGTGCTAAATTGAAATTCAGCTGGGGAGAAACTAGTGACCATTGTAAAGCTTATTACTGGCTGCCCTGAGGTCAGTGAAGTCGGCAGGAAAAGTTGGTGAAGTTAGGTGCGTGCAATTAAGTTTATTTAACGGAGTTAACTTTTTGCTTCTAGTTTATTTATTTATTTTGCTTACTTATATAGCACCATAATATTCCACAGCGCTTTACAGACATTATTCCCCAATTGGGGCTCACAAGCTAGATGCCCTATCAGTATGTCTTAGAAGAATATGAGAAGAAGCTCATGCAAACACAGGGAGAACACAAACAGTCCTCGCAAATGTTGTCCTTGGTGCGATTTTAATCCAGGACCTAACCTCAGTGACTGTTTCACTAAGTTTGACAGTGACCAGTCATGGGTGAAAGTAAGTGTGTGTATAAGTGTGTATATTAGTGTGTATATATTAATGCGTGTATATATGTGTGTATATAAATGTGTATATATGTGTGTGTATGTGAGCATATTAGTGTCTGTATATGTGTGTGTGTGCATTTGTTTGTATGCTTGTGTTTGTGCGTGTGTGTGTGTGTGTGTGTGTGTAAGGATGTTGACAACAAGCTTTAGCTTGTTCCGGTGTTTTGTGCCACAAATTATGGTAGACAACCATCAAGCACAGTGCTACCTAGAGTGATCCGCAACCACTAAACATACAGCGTCACTTATTAGAACCATAACTGCCCTGAATATTTTGTTTTATCAATGTTAAATGTAACTACTGAACATAATGTTCCACTTAACATTTTTGCCACTGTCAAGAATTTGTGCTAATGTGTGAAAAAGTCCTTTCTATACCTGTTATAGTCTGCTATCTCCTTATAGGAAAAACCACTATACTACAACTAAATGGGCTATTTCCATCTCCCGATTGCTAATATGCCGTCAGTTAAAAAGGGTTTTCCACTTTCTGCAACGTGGACCCCTAATGCTTGCAGGCATGCAAAATAAAAAAACCAGATGGTACTAAGCCTTCCCAACTCCAATATCGACTCTTTGTCGCTCCTCCGGTCTCTGTCACATTAACAGCACACATCACCTCTGTGCCTATTAAGCTCAGCACTGTCTACATCTGCATTGTTCTGAGCTCCAAGATTGGCTACAGCGATGATGTGAGCTTTCGGCATGAGATTACCACTGCAGCCAAAACTGGTGCAAAACACTATGTTGCAATTTTTTTGTGCAACTCGAGGTTAAAATATTAAAAATCTCTGAAGTCACTCACATCCCCCCTCCTTTTTCTTATCAGACAGATTTCCAGTTAGGAAACAAGAGCTGACAGTCTCCTAGATTTCCAAAATAGACTAATACAAGAAGGAAATTGGATGAGGATGTCATTTGGTGTGTAGACAAGAGTTAGAATTTGAACAGGTAATTGAGATTTAAAATAGAGAACTCTTTTCAAGGGGTTGGACAACAATAGGGCACCTGTGTTTACACATAAATAGCAAAGTGGAAGGGTCTTTGTCCCCAGAAAATACATTTTGAATTCAATGGACACTGTGGTTTCCTGCAGGGGTTACATTTACAATAGATAGCCTAGCCTCTGTGTCTCTGAAAGAAAATATGTAATATTGGAGTTTGGACAAATCTGATACTGATAAGACATAAATTTTCAGCGCAAGGGTGAACTAGGGAAGAATATGCATATTTATCCCTAACGGAAACCCATGCCTTTAGGCCACAAATCGATAATGGGCAAATACAGTCAGGGCCAGAAATATTTGGACAGTGACACAATTTTCGCGAGTTGGGCTCTGCATGCCACCACATTGGATTTGAAATGAAACCTCTACAACAGAATTCAAGTGCAGATTGTAACGTTTAATTTGAAGGGTTGAACAAAAATATGTGTTAGAAAATGTAGGAATTGTACACATTTCTTTACAAACACTCCACATTTTAGGAGGTCAAAAGTAATTGGACAAATAAACATAACCCAAACAAAATATTTTTATTTTCAATATTTTGTGGCGAATCCTTTGGAGGTAATCACTGCCTTAAGTCTGGAACCCATGGACATCACCAAACGCTGGGTTTCCTCCTTCTTAATGCTTTGCCAGGCCTTTACAGCCGCAGCCTTCAGGTCTTGCTTGTTTGTGGGTCTTTCCCTCTTAAGTCTGGATTTGAGCAAGTGAAATGCATGCTCAATTGGGTTAAGATCTGGTGATTGACTTGGCCATTGAAGAATGTTCCACTTTTTTGCACTCATGAACTCCTGTGTAGCTTTGGCTGTATGCTTGGGGTCATTATCCATCTGTACTATGAAGCGCCGTCCAATCAAGTTTGCAGCATTTGGCTGAATCTGGGCTGAAAGTATATCCCGGTACACTTCAGAATTCATCCGGCTACTCTTGTCTGCTGTTATGTCATCAATAAACACAAGTGACCCAGTGCCATTGAAAGCCATGCATGCCCATGCCATCACGTTGCCTCCACCATGTTTTACAGAGGATGTGGTGTGCCTTGGATCATGTGCCGTTCCCTTTCTTCTCCAAACTTTTGGCTTCCCATCATTCTGGTACAGGTTGATCTTTGTCTCATCTGTCCATAGAATACCTTTCCAGAACTGAGCTGGCTTCTGGAGGTGTTTTTCATCAAATTTAACTCTGGCCTGTCTATTTTTGGAATTGATGAATGGTTTGCATCTAGATGTGAACCCTTTGTATTTACTTTCATGGAGTCTTCTCTTTACTGTTGACTTAGAGACAGATACACCTACTTCACTGAGAGTGTTCTGGACTTCAGTTGATGTTGTGAACGGGTTCTTCTTCACCAAAGAAAGTATGCGGCGATCATCCACCACTGTTGTCTTCCGTGGGCTCCCAGGTCTTTTTGGATTGATGAGTTCACCAGTGCTTTCTTTCTTTCTCAGGATGTACCAAATTGTAGATTTTGCCACTTCTAATGTTGTAGCAATTTCTTGGATGGTTTTTTTTCTGTTCTTGCAGCTTAAGGATGGCTTGTTTCACCTGCATGGAGAGCTCCTGTGACCGCATGTTTCCTTCACAGCAAAACCTTCCAAATGCAAACACCACACCTCAAATCAACTCCGGCCCTTTCATCTGCTTAATTGAGAATGACATAACAAAGGGATTGCCCACACCTGTCCATGAAATAGCCTTGGAGTCATGTGTCCAATTACTTTTGGTCCCTTTAAAAACAGGGTGGCACATGTTAAGGAGCTGAAACTCCTAAACCCTTCATCCAATTTTAATGTGGATACCCTCAAATGAAAGCTGAAAGTCTGAACTTCAACTGCATCTGATTTGTTTTGTTTCAAATTCATTGTGGTAATGTCTAGAACCAAAATTAGATAAATGTTGTCTCTGTCCAAATATTTATGGACCTAACTGTAACTGACAACAGCGTTGCCATGTTTGATCTCTGAGGAAAGGTAAAATCCCAATGGAAAATAAGGCGGCGATCTCAAATTTATGCAAGTAGTTTAATCTATCGCATAAGTTGGGATTTTAATAAAATCCTGAAGGGCTGTGGACATCCCGTAACCCCGAGACTCCTCTTGCCCACAAGAACATGGTGCAACCCCAGTTGCTATACCTCCCCAAAGAAACAAAGACAAAAGCATATGGAAAGAGTCTGTCTAAAGTAGACATCCCTATTTCAATACATCTTCATTACTAAACACTATGGGGGATTTATTAAAGGGGTGGTCTGAAACTAACATTGATGCTGTGTGCATTAGCTCGGTATATTTTTTAAACTGACCCCTGCTCGACTGCCCTTCACCATTTCTCTTTATGAGCAGCCTGTTTTACTCTGCATGTGTCATATCCTGTAACTATCTCAATTGTAATTATCTGATAAAGACGAGTAGAGACCTCCCCTCTGCTTCACATCTGAATGCAGTTGTTCGAAAAAATACTGTTAGCATTCAGTCTGCATGACGTAGTTCTGCTCTGCATCACATAAGTGCATCATATAAGTTTGTTGCACTGAATTAGACCAGAATTGAATCAGAAGGGAACTGAGGGTACTTGGATACACAGTCACACTAAACAATGTTTCTGTTTGTTTTCACTCTCACCCCTATAGTCCTTCATTCTCTACTAACCCCCCTAATCCCAAAACCTAGTAGCGAACTGGTCATCTCTCCCTCTATCCAGCCCATTCATCTCACCTCCTCCTCAGATCTGTTCCTCAACATACAATCCTCTGTCTCCAACCACAGACAGCTCCCTCATGCCTCTCTCTGCTCCCACCTGCTAACACTTTCTCTGCTCCTCCTCACTGCTGGTGATATCCCTCCAAATCCTGGTTCTCCTCACCACATCCTCACAGTCACTAACACCTTCCATCAAAGTTCTATCTCAAATTTCCGCAACCTTTCTAACCTTATATCCATTCGCCTAGCCCTCACTTCCCAGTCCCTCTAACAGGAGCTCTATGGATCGCTCGCTCTGTCTGCCACAAACTTTCATACATCCATGATCTTTTCGTTACTAACAAACTTTCCTTCATCGCCATCACTGAAACCTGGTTCCCACCCTCTGACCCAGCCTCTCCATCTGCACTTTTGTAAGGTGGATTCCACCTTTCCCACATCCCCTGCCACAGCAGCAAGCATGGCGGAGGAGTTGGTTTTCTCCTGTGCGATAACTGCTCCTTCACCCAAATTCCACTGCGACCCTCCGTTACGCTCCCTTCTTTTGAGGTGCACTGTGTGTGCATCTACTCCCCCTCTAACCTCCAACTGTTTGTCATTTACCGCCATCACATTCTTCGATTACTTCACCACCTGGATACTTCATTTGCTTTCCGTTGACATCACCACTATCATCATGGGTGGCTTCAACATCCCCATTGAGACTTCCCCTCAGCTGTCTCTAAGCTTCTATCTCTCACTTCCTCCTTCGACCTCGCTTAATGAACTTCCGCAGCCACTCACAAAAATGGCCACACACTGGACCTCATCTTCACTCGCCTCTGTTCTTAATCTAACCTCCCTAAATCACCTCTCCCTCTTTCTGACCACAATCTACTTATATTCTCTTTCCTCTCCAGGTCCACAATCCTCACTCCACAAACTGGCACACCCTTTCAGAAATCTCAAACACCTAAACCTACACTCACTCTCTGAATCCCTTCTCCCTCTTACAGACATAAGTTCCTTACACAATGCAGATGCTGCTGCTGCTGCATTATATAAAACCACATCAGCTGCAGCTCTCGAATTGGTTGCCTCCCTCACACATACCAAAGTTTGCACAATTAAAAGGTAACCCTGGCACTCCAGCCTGACTAAAGAACTGAGGTGGGCTTTTAGAGTTGCTGAGCGGAGATGGAAAAGGTCCCATTCCAATGAACATTTCAATGCATTCAAACAGTCCCTCACTACTTTTAAGTCCACGCTCACTGCAGCAAAACATACAAACTTCTCATCTCTCATATCCTCCCTGTCTCACAACCCTAAACAGCTTTTCATCACTTTCAATTCTCTCCTAAATCTCCCAGCGCCTCCTCCCTCTCCTCTCATCTCAGCTGATGACTTTGCCTCATTCTTCAAGCAGAAGATAAATAACATCGGAGAAAGTTTAGGCCTGCAGCCCCCACAGCCCCAGCCCCTCATCATTACTCAGCCCTCCTCCTCCAAAACCAACTTCTCCACCATTACAGATTATCAAGTTTTCTCTTTACTCTCCAAATCACATCTCACCACCTGTGAACTTGACCCAATCTGGTCCCACCTCATCCCAAACCTCACCACAGTCTTCAATCCAATCCTAACCCATCTTTTCAACCTGTCACTAACAACTGGTGTCTTCCCCTCATTCTTCAAACATGCCTCGATCACACCCATCCTCAAAAAAAACCTTCCTTGACCAATCCTGTCTGTCTAGCTATCGCCCCACATTATTACTTCCCTATACCTCAAAACTACAGGAAAAACATGTCCATTTTGAACTGTCCTCCCACCTCTTCTCCCGCTTACAATCTGGATTCCGACCACACCATTCCACTGAAACTGGCCTGACTAAAGTCACTATTGGCCTACTAACTGCCAAATCCAAGTGACACTACTTTGTACTCCTCCTAATGGGCTTGTCATCTGCCTTCGACAAAGTGGACCATTCCCTAACACTACAGACCCTCTAATCTCTTGGGATCACAAACTTCACCTTATCCTGGATCTCCTCATACCTAACAGACCGGACATTCAGCGTCTCCAACTTACATACCACCTCCTCATCTCACCCTCTATCTGTCGGTGTCCCCCAAAGTTCAGTACTAGGACCCCTGCTCTTCTCCATCTACACCTTTTGCCTGGGACAGCTCATAGAGTCCCACGGCTTTCAGCATCACCTCTATGCTGATGACACATATATCTATATCTCTGGACCCGATATCACCTCCTTACTAACCAGAATCCCACAATGTCTGTCCGCTATCTCATCTTCTCTGCTAGATTTTTAAAACTTAACATGGATAAAACAGAATACATCATCTTTCCATCATCTCACCTTATCCCCCCAAAAGACCTATCCATCAAAGTCAATGGCTGCTCACTCTCTCCAGTCCTGCAAGCTCGCAGCCTCAAGGTAACCCTTGATCTCTCCTTCAAACCACACATCCCAAGCCCTTTCCACTTCCACTCAAAAATATCTACTGGAGCCGTACATTCTTCAACCAAGAATCTGCAAAATCACTAGTGAATGCTTTCATCATGTCCCGCCTCGACTACTGCAACCTTCTGCTTTGTGGCCTCCCTTCCAACAGTCTTGCAACTCTCCATTCTATCCTAAACTCCGTTGCCCAACAGATCCACTATTCCCTGGCCTCTCCTCTCTTTCAGTCGCTTCATTGGCTCCCCATTGCCAGACAGAGACTCAACTTCAAAACCCTAATTTTGGCCATCCACAATCTGTCTCCTCCATACATCTGTGACCTCGTCTCCTGGTACTTACCTGCACGCAACCTCAGATCCTCACAAGATCTCCTTCTCTTGTCCCCTCTTATCTCCTTTTCCCACAATCGCATACTACATTTTTCCTGTGCATCCCCCCTACTCTGGAACTCTCTACCCCAACATATCAGACTCTCGCCTACCACGGAAACCTTCAAAAGTAACCTGAAGACCTACCTCTTCTAACAAGCCTAAAACCTGCAGTAACCCTCGTTTCACCAACCCGCTGCATGACCAGCTCTACCCTCACCTATTGTATCCTCACCCAGCCCTTGTAGATTGTGAGCCCTTGTGGTCAGGCTCCTCTCTCCTCCAGTACCAAGTCGGTGACTTGTTCTGTTCAAGGTTATTGTACTTGTTTTTTGTTATGTATATCCCTTTTCACATGTAAAGCGCCATGGAATAAATGGTGCTATAATAAATAATAATAACAAAATAACCCTAAATAATATAACTCCATGCTAACATACTTTAATTAAAAAGTTTTTAGCGTTCCCACTCTACTCTCTTTCAGTTTTATTTTACTTATTTTTTATCTGCTTCTGGCTTGATGACTCAAATGAGTTGTCATCAGGGGCAAAGATTGCCATTACAGCTGTACCCTGTGTCCCCACTCTGAAACTTGACATTTATTTCAGGGGCTGGGTTAGTCCCAGCTCTACTGAACATGCGTCAGATGCTCAGTACAAGATCCCTTGTCACTGTGCAATATTATTTTTAATGCACAATGACAGTGCGCTCCCATCACCGACTCTAATGAAAAGTGATGAGCCGGCAAGAGCGTGCACTGTTAGTGCGCACTGTGAGAGAACACAGCAAGCAGGGAGAACAAAGATCAGCCGGACCCCTGAACATGATGTCCCTTTTGGGGACGGGAATGGTCTTTGCTTTTCCTGCTTACCATACATTAGGAGTTTGCTGCGATGTGCTGTGCAAGCTGCAATACTTTTTCACTTTTTCCTATCTTTCAAAGTTGGCAGATATACGCAATGCAATATGTCATTTGTTTAGTCATTTGTAAGCACACGTGTATGCTTTATAAACTTTATAAAAAAAAATGTTTGATAAACACAAAAAGCATGAAAAAAAAACGATAACGGGAACCTACCTAATAGTGTGAGGCGGGGAGCTATGTATGGTGAATGTAATCAAAGTCAGCGACAATCAGGTAAATAGAAGGCAAATCCTATCCTTCAAGACCTTTTGCTGCCATCTTGTGTTGAAATTTGAATTTGCAGGTGTAATTCAAAAATACACGAAACTGCTTTCTAACTGCGACTTTAACAAAACAAGGTCCGCTCCATCTACTACATTACTGCCATTTACACCTTGATGTATAATAATTTCTGACATATTTCCACAGTTTATAGTGCCCTCACATAGCTGGACCCATATCCTATGTTGCTCTACAATCCATTGTATAAGGAGCTTGCCCGCTATGCACCGATATGTTTCTTTTCTTTTTTTCTCTCCCTCC
>JARQOD010000005.1:497469391-497498683 GCA_033576555.1 Oophaga sylvatica
AACTCTGACTTCAACTTTACACCCGGCTGATTTTGTATAGGGCTTTCTATTTGAAGAACACAGTCTCTAATGGCTGTTCCTGCCAGACTCCTGTCTTCCTAACCCAGCCACGTATCAACACCTATGGGCTCCTGCGACTTGTAGTCCCGCAGGGTCTCCGGTATCTCCTGTTAGTCGTGAATGATCCAGCAAGCTCGGACCCGGTGTCCGGTTAATCAGAGTAGAGGTAAGCTATCAATGCTATTTCCACCTCCGTCACTCTCTTCTTATCCACTCGCCTTCCGTCCTACTCGACCCTCACATAAGCACACTCTAGCAGATGGTAGACTGCTTCTTCTCTTTCTTCACCGCTCTCAAAGCGTCGGCACGCTTGCTCACTGAACTGCACTCGGTTGACTCAGTTCTGACTAGGCTGGAGTGGCTTCCTTTCCACTTGTACTAGCCTCCACACGTTTGAACTAAGCTAGGAGCTGCAGATTTCAGGTTCTTTCAACAACAGCTGTTCTCTCTCTCTTCTCTCCAAGAGAACTAAACTCAGACTAATCTCTGAGAACTGATCTACTCTCCACGTAGACTCAGACTAATCTGCTCTCTGTGTCTTCACCATCCTTATATACACTACAAAAGGCTCCCTCTGGTGGCTCTAGGGATTGGTGAAGATGTGTGTATGCATATTGGGTCCTCTAGTGGTCATTACCTTCGGTGCATCCCTCTGGGAAGTAAGAATCCAGGCATAGCTGGGCTCTACACACACACAGAGCCACACACAGAGCCACACACACAGAGCCGCACACACAGAGCCGCACACACAGAGCCGCACACATAGCCGCACACACAGCCGCACACATAGCCGCACACACAGAGCCGCACACAGAGCCGCACACAGAGCCACACACAGAGCCGCACACAGAACCACACACAGAGCCCCACACAGAGCCGCACACAGAGCCACACACAGAGCCCCACACAGAGACGCACACACAGAGACGCACACACAGAGAGCTGCACAGAGACGCACAAAGAGAACCGCACAGAGCCACACACACAGAGCTGCACACAGAGCCTCACACACAGAGCCGCACACAAAGCCTCACACAGAGCCACACACAGAACCGCACACAGAACCGCGCAGAGCCACACACAGAGCTGCACACACAGAGCCGCACACAGAGCCGCACACAGAGCCACACACAGAGCCGCACACTGATCCGCACACAGAGCCGCACACACAGAGTCACACACAGAGCCACACACAGAGCCGCATTGCCAGGTTACATAACAGCACATCTCCAGGAACTCCCTGCTCAGCACCACCTGGCTCGGGACTATGGGATGGAGGATATGTATGACGGGTATATGGGCACTGGACTATGGGATGGAGGGTGTGTGATGGGTATATGGGCACGGGACTATGGGATGGAGGATGTTTGATGGGTATATGGGCACTGGACTATGGGATGGAGGATGTCTGATGGGTATATGGGCACTGGACTATGGGATGGAGGTTGTTTGATGGGTATATGGGCACGGGACTATGGGATGGAAGATGTTTATGGGTATATGGGCACTGGACTATGGGATGGAGGATGTTTGATGGGTATATGGGAACTGGACTATGGGATGGAGGTTGCTTGATGGGTATATGGGCACAGTACAGACCAAAAGTTTGGACACACCTTCTGATTTAAAGATTTTTCTGTATTTTCATGACTATGAAAATTGTACATTCACACTGAAGGCATCAAAACTATGAATTAACACATGTGGAATTATAGACTTAACAAAAAAGTGTGAAACAACTGAAAATATGTCTTATATTCTAGGTTCTTCAAAGTAGCCACCTTTTGCTTTGATGAGTGCTTTGCACACTCTTGGCATTCTCTTGATGAGCTTCAAGAGGTAGTCACCGGAAATGGTCTTCCAACAATCTTGAAGGCGTTCCCAGAGATGCTTAGCACTTGTTGGCCCTTTTGCCTTCACTCTGCGGTCCAGCTCACCCCAAACCATCTCGATTGGATTCAGGTCTGGTGACTGTGGAGGCCAGGTCATCTGGCGTAGCACCCCATCACTCTCCTTCTTGGTCAGATAGCCCTTGCACAGCCTGGAGGTGTGTTTGGGGTCATTGTCCTGTTGAAAAATAAATGATGGTCCAACTAAACGCAAACCGGATGGAATAGCATGCTGCTGCAAGATGCTGTGGTAGCCATGATGGTTCAGTATGGTTTTTCTGTATGAAAATACAGAAAAATATTTAAATGAGAAGGTGTGTCCAAACTTTTTGCAGGGACTGTATATGATGGGTATAAAGGCACGGGACTATGGGATGGAGGATAATCATTATAATTTGTTATAACTAACCACAGTTAGTTACTATGCCCGGGCAACGCTGGGCTCTTCAGCTAGTTTACTAAATAAATTTGTTACAGAAGTTACAGTTACACTAGCATGTGTCCAAGCTGACAGGGTGAACAGTAACACCCGGGGTGAATAGTAACAACCAGCTAAAATGAAAACAGTTAGTGATGCCCTAGTCATGTCAGGTGATTTTGGCAGTACAAAAATTATGACAACGGGGTTTTACAGAATTAGAAAAAATAAGTCAGTGCTACCCTTATTTATTGTCTATGTGAAGAATGGGCTGAAATACCAGGCACAACACATAGGTGCTGATATTTCATAAAAAGTAAAAAAAAATAAAAGTACTATAAAAACAGTAGAAACTTTTTTATTTCTAAATGTTCTAGGAATATTTGATTGTAAAGCCAAGAAAATAGAAATTGAGCCCACTTCTCGATAACTCATCATGTTCTGAATTCCCGTAAAATAATGTACTGCCAAAACATAATATAATAAGTTAAAAACATAATTTGTCACCATGGCTCTATGTCTATTGTGCCAAAACCAGTTAAAGGGGGTGTCCATCTGAGACAACCTCTTCTTTTTTCAGTTGATGGGGCAGAAGTGCAATACCAGACACAGAATACAGACACAAGCCACATTGTTTCTGGAAGAAAGCAACCATGTTTATCCAATTTCAAACAACCCCTTTAATTGTTCTGGGTCTTTAACAAAAAAGCATTTTCTAAGGGTTCATTCAGACGTCCATGCAAATTGGTTCGAGTATGGACTGGCTGCAGGTCTGCCGACCAGAGCGTGATCGGACCCAGATCCGCGGATGTCTGGATGAGCTGTCAGTGTTCCGCATTTTCAGCATGTGCTAGAAAATACAATTTCTGGCAGAGATAAATAAAACTGAGTTATTGTGGGTAGCCAAACTATTAAAGGGGGAGTATCAGATTTTATTTTATTTTTACAAGTACAAATTATATCATAAACTCTTCACCAATCAATGACTCAGACGCATATAAACACGTTGGGAAATAATTTTATTTTTTACTTAAATGTCTGTATATTGGGCTAAAATATGAGCTAAAATATGAGCACAAAGTAGTTCTGAAAAAGATAATAGAATTATCAGGGATGTGCACACGGCACAAGTTATGGGGACCTTGGTGACATCATCACAGGTCCTGCTGCACTTCTACACTGCTGCCTGCTTATGATTGGTCAGTGTCATAGAGGAGGCAGAAGCACAAGCCCTTGTTGAAAAATATCTAATAACACTCACTTGGATATTACCATCTCCAAGATCCTATCCCAATATGTAGTAGGTGTAATAATAATAATATTAGCAAATACCTCCAATTATAAATGTAGTATAGTTCTTCTGATTAGCTATGTCGCTTATACCATGTGCAGTAGATGAGGTGCATCATCTCACTATCACAAGCAGTGGATGGGTTAATGACTACTCGATTGTTCTACTGTTTAAGGCAACACTAGAGCCACAGATAAAGCCCAGGGTAAAAGCATAGGGTACATGCTGTCCTCCATTAATTCCCGGAGACTGTAAAGCCTATCAGAGCTCACTCACTTTACTGCCACTCACTTTAGACTCATACAGCTGCTGTGCTGACTACAGGGAAGAGCAGGAAGGACAAGTGTGTATGACCATCCCAAATAATACTCTACGTAACTGCAGACTTGTAAATCCTCACAGCGCGCACAGTGCATGCTGTGAGGATTCTCCGATGCCGGACACTTAGTCAAATGCAACCTCGATCTCTACAATTGAACTGAGCGAGGCCAGACACATCGGAATGTGGCCAGAAGCATGCAACAGGGCTGAAAATCAGAAAATCCTAACAGCAAGCGCTGCATGAATCTGCAGTTACGCAGAATAACTGCAGACTTGAGCCCCAAGCCTGGAGACCCCCTTTAATTTTTTTTCTGTCTATGAGGCTTAGCATTTATCAGTTGATAACTGCCTGCCCGTGCTGCCATGTGATGACCTCTCCTGCCTAGCAGCGATCTTTCAAGTTCCCTAGGGGGACTAAAAAATAAAGTAAAAACATAATCAAATTTGTTTTATAAATATAAGAAAACTATGGTAAATAAACATAAAAGTTTAAATCCCCTCTATTTTGCTCGATTCACAAATAGAGAAACTAAAAAATGAAAACATTTAAAAAACATATTTGGTATCACTCTGTCCAAAAAATCCTGATCTTTAAAAAAAATACAATAATTTAACCCGTACATTAAAAGATGAAAAGAAATTAAAAAAATGAAACATCAGAATTTATGTTTTCACAAGACTCAGAAATTGGTCACACAAACATTCTTTTTAAACAAGGTTCTGAATTTTTCTTTAACCATTAACATATCAAAAAGGCTTCTACGTATAGTGTCGCCGTAATAGATTTGACCTGGACGCTCCCTACTGCCATATAACAGCAACATTAACACTGTAAAGTCAAAACCTAACAAACAATGGCAATATTTTTTTTTTCACCATTTTACTCAGTTTGGAATTTTGTACCCACTTTACAGTACATTATATGGTAAAACAAATGGTGTCATTCATTATTATTTATATTATTATTAATATTTATTTATATAGCGCCATTGATTCCATGGTGCTGTACATTCATGATAACTCTTCCCACAAAAAAAAACAAGCCTTCATAAGGATATGCTAACTGAAGAGTACATAAGTGATGGCTCTTGTAACAAGGGGGGAAAAACTGAAAGAGCAAAATAGAAAAATGTCCGGGTCCTTAAAAGATCATTGTCCCCAGGTCCAGTATTGAGTCTCTGCTGTCGCTCCCGTTGTCTGCAGTGCTGACATAGACAGCGCTGCAGGCAATAGTCGAGCTCGACCATTCTACATCAACAGAGCCGCTGAGCTCAGTCACTGTCTGCAGTGATGTCGACGTGACAACAAACTCCAGGAGCGGCGGCTGAGACTCAGCAGTGGACCAGGGGTGAGTAAGTAAAGAACAACTTCGTTTTTTTACTACTGACAGAACTTATACGAAAAACTTTTTATAAAAGTGGACAACTCCTTTTACATTTTAATTATACCTCTGCTCCTGTTAGAAGTCGCTTAAAGAACAATATTTACAGAAATTTAAACATTTTAATAATTGCACAAAATCAAAGTTGAGAAAAAAAAATGATACTTCCCCTTTAATATTAGACATTAGGTTTTATAGGACATGGATGTGTTGCCTACCTTGGCAGAAGCTTCACGTTCCAGTTTTATGGGGCTCTGAAGGTGAAAAGATTATACACACATATCAGCATAGACTATGAAAAGAGAAGCTGTATATATGTTATAGACTATGCTATCTGATAAGTCAGTGCACCCCTCCTGGTTTAGGATTTCTAAAGACACAAACTGAAAATGCGGAACACTCATCTAACGAACGGAACGTCAGAACGGCTCAAAGTTCTTCATCTGACAGGCATTATTGAAGAATATTATGTGTCAAGTGTAAATCCCATCTAATAATGTGAAAGAAAAATGCCAAATTGGTAACATGAAAACAGAGAAACAAACATTTGGAGAGATTCACTAAGCAGTGGTCAGGGTGGGACAGAAACCCATGAGGAATAAGTCAACATCAAGGATTAAAGGGTTGTACCAACATAACATTTATCTGTGATCCACAGGTTAGTTCATAAATGTATGATCTGGGGGTCTGACCGCTTGGGCCCCCAATGGTCCCTGGTGTCAGTGGAGCAGTAGGACAAACGGATCTGCTATCGATGGAAGTGGTGGTCACACAATGTGCACTTTTGCTACCTTAGAGCCATAGGTGTGAATGGGGCAGTGGTTACACATGTGCACTACTGCTCCATTTACACCGAACCTCTGTTTTTGTGATTAGTGGGTTGGTGATAAATGTTATTTGTGGGATAACCCAATTATGTAATAACCTGTATTTATCTACATACAGGAGGACACACATACATTCATTTACACAAGGAAGAGTAGAAGAAGCCTCGGGAGGACAACTGGAGACCACTAGCAATCCTGGGAGAACCATGCTCCTGTGCAGTGGCTACCTAAACGGGAGTTTTCAAGAATTAAACAAAAATAAATGACTAATGAAAATGTAATTCTAAGAACATTCCTAAATACCTTAAATTGGTAAATCACACTTTTTTTGACAAGGGAATTAACCCTTTTAGAATGAAAATAGCTAGAAACAGAAACCTGAGAAGAATCTTCCTTCATGCACAGGAAGATATGCTCACATGGGTATTCTGAGCTAATCCTGGGGAAACCAGTAGCGCTGATGTAAGAAGAGGCTGCTCACACTGCTGTCCACCCTGTCTACCTGATCTAATAGTGGAAATACCAGGAGTGCTGAGGTAAGAAGAGGCTGCTCACACTGCTGTCCACGCTGTTGATCTGATCTAATAGTGGAAATACCAGGAGTGCTGAGGTAAGAAGAGGCTGCTCACACTGCTGCCCACCATGTCTTATAGATCTAATACAGGAAACACCATGGGAATTGAAGTAAGAAGAAGCTGCTCACAACACTGTCCACCCTGTTTTCTGATCAAATAGTGGAAATACCAGGAGTGCTGAGGTAACAAGAGGCTGCTCACACTGTGTCCACCCTGTCTTCTGATCTAATAGTGGAAATACCAAGGGTGTTGAGGTAAGAAGAGGCTGCTCACACTGTGTCCACCCTGTCTTCTGATCTAATAGTGGAAATACCAAGGGTGTTGAGGTAAGAGGAGGCTACTCACACTGCTGTTCACCCTGTCTTCTGATCTAATACAGGAAATACCATAGATGCTGAGGTAAGAAGAGGCTACTCACACTACTGTCCACCCTGTCTTCTGATCTAATACAGGAAATACCAGGGGTGCTGAGGTAAGAAGAGGCTACTTGCACTGCTGTCCACCCTGTCATTCTGCTCCAATACTGGAGATACCAAGGGTGCTGAGCTTACACTGCTGTCCACTCTGTCTAACTGGTCTAATACTAGAGATACGATGGAGCTGAGGTGAGCGGTTCATACTGCTGTCCACCTTGTCTATCTGGTCTAATACTAGAGATACGATGGAGCTGAGGTGAGCTGTTTGTACTGCTGTCCACCCTGTCTATTGGAATAACTATACAGGATATAAGCATCTCTAGATCACAGCAGTAGAGCTTACCACTGCACATGCTCACAGGCTGGTGTCCTATTATCATTCTAGTTCAGGTTTCCGGCAGATCAATAAGACAACGGCCATTTTAATTATATAACAATTTCCTCCCTCCTAGACAAAACAAGTTTGGATTTCTAATTAAAGGTATTTAAGAATTTATTTAAAGTAACATTTCCTTTAGTTATTCATTTTTCCCACTTCTTGTAAACCCCCTTTAAGTCAACTGATCAGTATAACTGCCTTATTCCCATACTTATCACTTTCCTGGCATTTGTATTTATAACACTACGTCATTTGTGTGGCCCAGCTGCGCAAGGCACACATGTCTCCTGGAAAATGCACAGGAAGGTAACTGTAAAGCCTGATATTCATTCACGCACACTTCTCAGCATTGCCACTAGAGGCATATTAGACTATTTAAGTAGTGTGACGTAGCAATAGTGATTCATTCTAGTCAGAGCTCAGCCTGAGCTAGACAGAAGTGATTCAAGTTCCTGTCTTTGGACAGAGCAGTTCAGTTCCTAGTCTTGGAGGGAGAGGAGTACAGACTAGTTCCTGACAGAGCGAATTGAGTTCATGTTTGAAGTGGAGGCTAGTAGGAGTGTAAAGAATCACTCTAGCCTAGTCAGAACTACATTTAACCTGTTACCTCAGAACAAGCTGCCTGTGTTCCTTAAGGACGTGGAAAGTGACTCTCAGAGCGTGCATTGAAATCAGTTTGACAGAGTTCCTGATAGCCGCTCTGGACAGAGTCTGGAAGGAAGGAAAGAAGGAAGGGAAGCACAGGAGCTACAACAACGAGTCAACTGAGAACAGGTCAGTGAGCACTGGAAGGAAAGCTTACGACAACACCCACTGCTACCGTGCTTATGTTAAGGGCGAGAGCAGGGCGACGGGCGAGTGGAGATAGAAAGACAAGTGACTTAGGTGACAGATCACCTTCACTTAGTAAACCGGACACCGGGGTCCGAAGCATTGCTAGTACTTCACGTCTAGTAATAAGAAAACCGGAGGCCTTGCTGGACTTCAAGTCGCAGAAGGTAGCCCTAAGCGCTGATACGTAACCGGAGCCAGGGAGAACAGGGACTTTGAGCCAGTGCACGGCAAAAGTAAGGACTTAGTTCTTTCCAACATCTGATAATCAGAGACATAGAAGGCTCCACCACAATGTTGGCCGGGCGTAGTTGCTACAGAAAGAGTTGCACTTGACTTTATGCAAGTTTGTACTCACATACACTTTAAGGAGAAAGGAGGCCTTTAACCTGCTCAACAATTCCTGAATGTGCATTCTCCAACCTGACCAGCTTCATGGGACATACCTGCAACATCTACAAGTAAAGGTATGGAAAGAGACTGCATTGTGTGTGACTGACTTCTTATCTGCACCCTGCACCACCATAGACTTTGAGGGACCAGTCTCGCCTGTGGGAGACTTACCATCCAGCTGCCCCATAACATCCCCTCAGAAGATCTACATAGCAGCGCTGGTCAATTTGATCAGATACCACAGGTGGCGTCACAAACTATTATTCTAAAATCCCTGTAAATATTCCCCCATTGCATGACCGCCAGGGCCACGGACCGAGCTCTGCTGCCAGTGACATTCCCCATAGACTTCATGGGCTCGGTTCCGAGTACCCCATAGCTCTGGTACCACCAATGTGGTGCGCGTCATCTTTGGCGTCACGAACAGGATAAGAAGCTTGCAAATTGTGAGTCCTGTGTGCCTATTGAACTGTTTTGTGCAGAAAAGACTGTTTGCTGTTTTGTCATTTTTGGCGCCATTTACCGCCATTTTGCCGCCATATTCGCGCCCTGAGGCGCTGGTGAAGAAGGTGGGCGTGCATTCGTGGGCATACTCCCCCCCTGTGGCGCGAAAGTTATGGCCGCCCTCTCAAAATGCTACTATAATGTGAGATCCTATCCCACTGCAAGGGAGATCCGCCTTCTCTTAATCTTCTATGCAAAAAAGAGGAAGCGCAAATCCTGCCTTCACGGAGGAGACCAGATTGTTCCTGATGGAAAACACAGTCTGGCTGGAGAGAGATGGCAGAAGGACAAGAGCAGCTGTGTGAGGGAGCAGTGGAGCGCAGGCCCTGTTCCCCAGTAAAGCTGTTGCTTGAACCGGAGCCATCCCTAGTCCGGGACCTTCAACAAACCCTGCTGGAGATAAAGGAGGAGAATGCGGTGCTTAAAAAGTTGATCCAACGCCAGGCAGACATGGAGGAGACCGAGAGACGCTGGCGTACCCAGACACAGCGGCTGCTGTGGGACGCAGTGCTCTCTCCCACAGGCATAACGCCATCACCTGACTTTCCTATGTCCCTGCTGAAGAAAGCTGAAGGAAAACCGGAGGCCGCCCCCAAAAGAGCTGTACCTGATCCCACCGATGGAGAGGTGGAAGAGAAGGAGGCTGAGGAGGTCCTGCCTGTTCCGGAGTGCCAGCCAGGCCAGGAGGCCGCAGCAGACTACAGTTTCCCGGTAGGAACACCGGAGGGGTCCCAGCCATCTCTGCCAGAAATCGATTGGGAGCAAATGGAGTATCTGGATGACATCACCTATGCTGCAAAAGTGGAAAACGAACAGCGACGCAGTGATCAGGAGAAGCGACGGCAGCAGGAGGAGAGAGAAGCGCAGCAGATCTGTCAGCGGTACCATGAGGAGTTCCTCGCCGACAAGGAGAGTGTCCGCAGGAATAAAGGTACGCTCCGGGAACCACGGCGTCAGGGGTGCATCACCGGATTCAAACTCCACAAGGGCTGGGGCTTCATCCATGAGCCGGGCCTGTATCAGGAGATCTTCGTGAGTCGCAGGGATGTAGAGTCCCACCTGCCCATCGGACACCCGGGAAGGGATCTCATTAACGGGGACATCGTTAGCTACACACGTCACTGGGGTCTAAAAGGATGGTATGCCCTAAACGTCTCTATTGTCAGCGACTCCGTCCCCGACGCCGGTAACGTACACCATGCCGCAGCGTCCCAATCCCGGGCTCCCACAGTGCTAGGCCGTGCACCAGCATCGCCCCCTGCGTACACTTCTGTACCCAGATCTTGCTCTGCATCGCAACCTGTGATCACTTCAGCATCGCCCCCTGCGTACACTTCTGCATCGCACTCTGTGACCATTTCTGCATCGCAACCTGAATTGTATACTGCGGCACCTTTTACAACGCAACCTGCGTTCTACTCTGAGGATGTACCCGTTGGGTCCTTGGAGGAACAAACAAAAGATGTCGCTACGCAAACGTATATTGCAGGACACGATCTTCTTGTGATGGGTTCCCAAGGGCATCGTATACTTCTGGCCCCAGGAGTAGAAAAAGTAATGGTCATAAGCAAGAAAGATGAAAAACAGTAGGACCCAGACCGGGTTTACTGCACCTGAACATGTATAAAGTTGAAGAAATTTTATTGAAGAAAATTAGCACTTTATTGAAATGTTGAATAATGTTTGCTTATTTAAAATAGAATACCCGGCTGGGTAAAGAGTTAAAGAAAATGTGATTTTACTTGAAATGTGTTTTCTCATGCAAAGGACTGCGTGGCTGTGGACTTTGCCAGCCCAAAAACTTTCATTGTAAATAGTTCGCACTTCGGTGCCCCATTTTGGTTTTACATAAAACCTAAACTACCTCTGAAGAAAAACCCGTATGGTGTGGCCTAGAGTGAGGTCTGCAGTCAGAAGTCCTGCAGCCCACCCAGGACCCACGTGGGAGGTTTGTGGTGCGGGTCCTCCACAAGAATCTTGTCTTATACTGTGTATATTTATTGAAAAGTATTTTGATAATTTTCTACTGACCTATGTACAAATTGTAACGTTTAAGAGTCTTTACCTCCCGCAAGGGATGAGTTATTATGTTGATGTTATATGCAAAACAAAAATGTTTTTCTTTTCTATTTCAGCCGGGAGTGCTGAGTTTAACTAGGGGGGGATGTGTGGCCCAGCTGCGCAAGGCACACATGTCTCCTGGAAAATGCACAGGAAGGTAACTGTAAAGCCTGATATTCATTCACGCACACTTCTCAGCATTGCCACTAGAGGCATATTAGACTATTTAAGTAGTGTGACGTAGCAATAGTGATTCATTCTAGTCAGAGCTCAGCCTGAGCTAGACAGAAGTGATTCAAGTTCCTGTCTTTGGACAGAGCAGTTCAGTTCCTAGTCTTGGAGGGAGAGGAGTACAGACTAGTTCCTGACAGAGCGAATTGAGTTCATGTTTGAAGTGGAGGCTAGTAGGAGTGTAAAGAATCACTCTAGCCTAGTCAGAACTACATTTAACCTGTTACCTCAGAACAAGCTGCCTGTGTTCCTGTCATGTGTGCATCGCCACGAAGATCGTCGCGGTTGCACATTCTGACTTCTCACAGCTGAGTTGCTGTTTCTTTGTGTTTGGCAGTTAGGGAGTTAATTCTGTCTGTGCTCAGTTCTGGGACTGGGTGCAGTTTCTCCCGGCTGCAATTAATTATTTGTTGATTGGTTTCCTTTAAATCTCTGGTTGTCTGTGTTGGGAGTTGCCAGTTGAGTGTGTATGCAAGTCTGTGTTTTCTCCAGTCTGTCTTATATGTCTAATCTGTGTATTTAGCAGAGATCAGCCCATATCCCTTTGGTGGTAATCAGTATCCTTCTTAGGACTGATTACAGGGTTCAGGGACTGATAGGAGACAGGGTTAGGCTGGAGACTTGGACCTCTGAACCATTATCAGTACCTCCAAGGTGAGGGATTAGTTAGGACCCCAGTTTAGGGTCAGGTTAGACCCCCGGTCCTCCTCTTTCCTGTGACAGTGTATCAAGTCCTCAAGATTAACCCTGAGTTCAACGGATATCGTGTCAGGTAAATCTATTCTATATTTACATGCTGATGTTGCTAATTTATATGTTGTATAGAGTGTTGTTCTTTTAAGAATAGTTTACTGACATCGTACACATATCATAAGACCGCGTGACATTTTCACTGGCCCATAAAATTATTCCCAGTTGCCATGGATCCAGTAGCCCAGCTGGCTCTGCAGTTGCAGGGATTATCCATGGAGCTGACGGACATTAAGTCCAAAGTTTTGTCTCCCTCGGAGCAAACCAGATTTGAACCTAAAGTAGCTCTCCCGGACAGGTTCACTGGTGGGCGAGACAAATTTTTTACCTTCAGGGAAGCATGTAAATTGTATTTTCGGCTTCGGCCTCGATCATCAGGAGTGAAGAGCAGAGAGTGGGAATTGTTATCTCGCTCCTACAAGGGGACCCTCAATCCTGGGCCTTCTCCCTTCCTCCGGGATCCCCGGCTCTACAGTCAGTAGATCGATTTTTTACTGCCCTGGGTTTGGTATATGATGACCCAGATCGGGTCTCTCTTGCTGAGACAAAATTACGTAAGATACAGCAGGGAGATCGTCCGGCGGAGGAATTTGCTTCTGAGTTCCGTAGATGGGCCACAGATACTCAGTGGAATGACCCAGCTCTTAGAAGCCAGTTTTGTCATGGGCTTTCTGACAAATTAAAGGACGTTTTGGCTCAGTATGATTCTCCTCCATCACTGGAGGCTGCTATGGCCCTAGCTATCCGTACTGATAGACGGCTCCGGGAGAGGTGCGAGGTAACTCCGCCCCCTGTTGTTACTCCACCTACTACTAAAGTCCCTTATGTTGAGGTTCCCCTTGTCTGTTCGGAGGAGCCTATGCAGTTGGAGGGACATCATTTCGTAGGAGGGGATTGGCGGTACGCCGCAGGACTAGAAGGTTTTCTTCTGCGGGAAAGAGGGACATTTTGTTGGGGGATGTCCATCCCGTGCCTTGTTGAGCAAAAAGTCGCCGGAAAACTGTTAATCCCCGGTTGTGTGGTGGACGACAACCTGGGAGTATGTATTTCGTCCGCTAGTTCTTCTCAGTTCCTTGTACCAGTGGAGGTGGTGGTTGGTACGAGAGTGGAGAGATTTTCTGTTCTTCTTGATAGTGGGTCCGGGGCTAATCTGGTTGACGCTCAGTTTGCTCAGGCTCAAGGTATGCATCTGAGTGTATTGGTCAAACCGATCCCTATATTCTCCATTGACGCCAGGCCTCTCGGCCAAGGTAGCTTTGTTCATGAGGTTCATAACATTGACCTTCGGGTAGGGGCAATACATAGGGAACTATTATCTTGTTATGTGTTGGAGGGTCTACCTACTCCTATTGTGTTGGGACTTCCTTGGTTGGTTAAACATAACCCTGTGATTAATTGGCAGTCCAGAGATATAAGCCAATGGGGGAGTTTTGCAAAAGTAACTGCATGAACACAGTCATCAGTGCGGTCGTGCCTAGTACTTTGCCTCCTTTTTTGGAGGACTTTGGGGATGTGTTCTCTGAGGAGGGGTGTCAGGAGTTGCCTCCTCATCGCGTGTATGACTGCTCTATTAATTTACTTCCTGATGCTAAGTTACCTAAAGCTAGGTTATATAACCTTTCTGGTCCTGAGAGGCAGGCTATGAAAGATTATATTTCGGAAAGTCTGGCCAAAGGGCATATTAGACCTTCATCTTCCCCAGTGGCCGCGGGGTTCTTCTTTGTGAAGAAAAAAGATGGAGGCCTACGCCCTTGCTTGGATTTCCGCGAACTTAATCGGATTACTGTTCGAGATCCGTATCCACTCCCTCTGATTCCTGATCTCTTCAATCAAATTGTTGGCGCCAAATGGTTCTCTAAATTGGATCTCAGGGGGGCGTATAATCTGATTAGGATAAAAGAGGGGGATGAGTGGAAAACGGCGTTTAACACGCCGGAGGGACATTATGAGAACCTTGTCATGCCTTTTGGTCTGACTACTGCACAGCAGTATTCCAACATTTTGTTAATGACATTTTTCGTCATCTGGTGGGGCTGTTTGTGGTCGTATATTTGGATGACATTTTAATTTACTCACCAGATCTTGTGTCTCACCAGGAGCATGTGAGACAGGTGTTGCAGATCTTGCGAGACAATAAACTATACGCCAAACTGGAAAAGTGTGTATTCGCCGTACAGGAACTTCAGTTTTTGGGTTTCTTGTGTCAGCCTCCGGTTTCCGTATGGACCCTGAAAAGGTGAGAGCAGTGCTTGAATGGGATCAGCCAGAGGATCTTAAGCTCTGCAACGTTTTCTGGGGTTTGCTAACTACTACCGGAAATTTATTTGTAATTTCTCATCTGTTGTCAAACCTCTCACTGACATGACAAGAAAAGGGACGGATTTTTCTAAATGGTCGGACAAAGCTTGCCAAGCTTTTTCCTCTTTGAAAAAATGTTTTGCTTCGGCACCCGTTCTCATCCAACCAGATGCATCACAGCCGTTCGTTGTGGAGGTGGACGCGTCTGACGTAGGGGTGGGTGCAATATTGTCCCAGGGTCCGTCCCCTGGTAAATGGCATCCGTGCGCTTTCTTTTCTAAAAAATTGTCGTCCGCCGAAAGGAATTATGATATCGGCAATAGGGAACTTTTGGCCATTAAGTTGGCTTTTGAAGAATGGCGTCACTTTTTGGAGGGGGCAGTCCACCCGGTCACCGTCATTACTGATCACAAGAACCTGCTGTATTTGGAATCTGCTAAGCGTCTGAATTCCAGACAAGCTCGATGGTCGTTGTTTTTTACCAGGTTTAATTTTGTTGTCACTTATCGCCCTGGATCTAAGAATGTTAAGGCGGATGCCTTGTCTCGCAGTTTCCCAGGGCCGGGAAAATGGATGACCCGATTCCTATCCTTCAGGAGGGGTGGTAGTGTCGGCTGTATGTTCTGAGCTTGAGGAGGAGGTGTTAGAGGCTCAGGGGGACGCCCCTGCAGGACCTCCAGGGAGACTGTTTGTCCCAAATCAGTTGAGACAAAAGGTTATTGAGGCACATCATAATTCTGCTTTAGCAGGACATCCAGGGAGTAAGGCTACTTTAGATCTCCTTTCTCGCCGGTTTTGGTGGCCTAACGTTAATAAAGATGTTTTAACTTTTGTCGCGTCCTGTGGGGTTTGTGCTCGCTCTAAGACCCCTCATACCCGTCCGTCTGGGACCCTCTTACCCTTGAAACTTCCGGAGCGTCCATGGACTCATTTGTCTATGGACTTCATCACGGACCTTCCTCAGTCGTCAGGGAAGACTGTCATACTGGTGGTTGTTGACAGGTTCAGTAAGATGGCACATTTCATTGCTCTTCCTGCCCTCCCTAATGCTAAAACTCTGGCGCAGGTGTTCATTGGGGAGATTGTGAGACTTCATGGGTTGCCTTCTGATGTGGTGTCAGATAGGGGGTCTCAGTTTGTGTCCAAGTTTTGGAGGGCATTTTGTTTACGTCGGGGGATGCAATTGTCATTTTCCTCGGCTTTTCATCCGCAGACCAATGGTCAGACAGAGCGTCTGAATCAAAGCCTAGAGACTTATCTTCGGTGTTTTGTCTCAGAGAACCAGGAGGACTGGTCTTCTTTCTTGCCTCTGGCAGAGTTCGCTCTTAACAACAGGCGGAGCGAGTCCACTGGTAAGTCCCCGTTTTTTGGGGCATATGGTTTTCATCCCCAGTTTTGTACATTCAATGGGGGGGGCCCTTCTGGGGTTCCTGAGGAGGAGCGTTTCTCGTCGTCACTTGCTTCAGTGTGGAGAGGTGTATTGAATAATCTGAGTGCTATGGGGAACCGTTATAAACGTATGGCTGATAGGAGGAGAGTTTCTGGTCCAGATCTTAATGTGAACGATCTGGTATGGTTGTCTACCAGGAATATAAAACTTAAAGTTCCCTCCTGGAAGCTGGGCCCCAGATTCATCGGGCCGTACAGGATCAGTTCCATAATTAATCCTGTGGCATTTCGTCTGGACCTCCCTCCTACGTTTAAAATCCACAATGTGTTCCACAAGTCATTACTTAAGAGGTACGTGGCACCAGTCATACCATCACCTCTACCTCCTCCTCCAGTGGTGGTCAATGGTAACTTGGAGTTTCAAGTGTCAAAGATCATTGACTCACGTCTGAATCGCCGGTCCCTTCAGTACTTGGTGCATTGGAAGGGGTATGGTCCAGAGGAGAGGACGTGGGTTCCTGCGTCTGACATTAACGCAGATCGTTTGGTGCGGACCTTCCACAGAACTCACCCGGGCAAACCTGGCCCTGAGGGTCCGGAGGCCCCTCGTAGAAGGGGGGGTACTGTCATGTGTGCATCGCCACGAAGATCGTCGCGGTTGCACATTCTGACTTCTCACAGCTGAGTTGCTGTTTCTTTGTGTTTGGCAGTTAGGGAGTTAATTCTGTCTGTGCTCAGTTCTGGGACTGGGTGCAGTTTCTCCCGGCTGCAATTAATTGTTTGTTGATTGGTTTCCTTTAAATCTCTGGTTGTCTGTGTTGGGAGTTGCCAGTGAAATTCTTCATGCAGACCACAGATAGGATTGTACCTGTATAGACTTAAGTTAAAGAGCTCCTTAGTTGTTTTAAGCTCACCTTGCTTAGAGTTTAATATCCCAGATCATTTATGTTCCTTCTGTGTTTGAGTGTGTATGCAAGTCTGTGTTTTCTCCAGTCTGTCTTATATGTCTAATCTGTGTATTTAGCAGAGATCAGCCCATATCCCTTTGGTGGTAATCAGTATCCTTCTTAGGACTGATTACAGGGTTCAGGGACTGATAGGAGACAGGGTTAGGCTGGAGACTTGGACCTCTGAACCATTATCAGTACCTCCAAGGTGAGGGATTAGTTAGGACCCCAGTTTAGGGTCAGGTTAGACCCCCGATCCTCCTCTTTCCTGTGACAGTGTATCAAGTCCTCAAGATTAACCCTGAGTTCAACGGATATCGTGTCAGGTAAATCTATTCTATATTTACATGCTGATGTTGCTAATTTATATGTTGTATAGAGTGTTGTTCTTTTAAGAATAGTTTACTGACATCGTACACATATCATAAGACCGCGTGACAGTTCCTTAAGGACGTGGAAAGTGACTCTCAGAGCGTGCATTGAAATCAGTTTGACAGAGTTCCTGATAGCCGCTCTGGACAGAGTCTGGAAGGAAGGAAAGAAGGAAGGGAAGCACAGGAGCTACAACAACGAGTCAACTGAGAACAGGTCAGTGAGCACTGGAAGGAAAGCTTACGACAACACCCACTGCTACCGTGCTTATGTTAAGGGCGAGAGCAGGGCGACGGGCGAGTGGAGATAGAAAGACAAGTGACTTAGGTGACAGATCACCTTCACTTAGTAAACCGGACACCGGGGTCCGAAGCATTGCTAGTACTTCACGTCTAGTAATAAGAAAACCGAGGCCTTGCTGGACTTCAAGTCGCAGAAGGTAGCCCTAAGCGCTGATACGTAACCGGAGCCAGGGAGAACAGGGACTTTGAGCCAGTGCACGGCAAAAGTAAGGACTTAGTTCTTTCCAACATCTGATAATCAGAGACATAGAAGGCTCCACCACAATGTTGGCCGGGCGTAGTTGCTACAGAAAGAGTTGCACTTGACTTTATGCAAGTTTGTACTCACATACACTTTAAGGAGAAAGGAGGCCTTTAACCTGCTCAACAATTCCTGAATGTGCATTCTCCAACCTGACCAGCTTCCCGGGACATACCTGCAACATCTACAAGTAAAGGTATGGAAAGAGACTGCATTGTGTGTGACTGACTTCTTATCTGCACCCTGCACCACCATAGACTTTGAGGGACCAGTCTCGCCTGTGGGAGACTTACCATCCAGCTGCCCCATAACATCCCCTCAGAAGATCTACATAGCAGCGCTGGTCAATTTGATCAGATACCACAGGTGGCGTCACAAACTATTATTCTAAAATCCCCTGTAAATATTCCCCCATTGCATGACCGCCAGGGCCACGGACCGAGCTCTGCTGCCAGTGACATTCCCCATAGACTTCCATGGGCTCGGTTCCGAGTACCCATAGCCCTGGTACCACCAATGTGGTGCGCGTCACATTCAATAAAGATAAATGAAAGCAAACAACTTTTAATGCTGAAATATATATTAAAAACAAAAGGATTAGCAAGGGTTAAAAAAAAAAAAAATTCAGCTTTTTCTCCATAAAGAGCGCCACTATTGTCTGTTTCTGCTATTGCAACTTAGCAGATTTAAGGAAATGGAGCTGCATCACCAGACAAAGCCCACTGGCGATATTTGTGGAAAAAAGGCAAAATATTTTTTCCTTTAATACCAGACAATCTCTACAATGATATATAGTAGGAACCAATTCTTACATTATCCCATAAATTCCAAAACAAGCCCAATTTCTGTAAACATAATCCTTATTACCGTAGACATACCAGCTATAGGTCCATACACTCATTATCAGTTTTACTGACCAGAACACAGCTGGCTAGTTTAAAGTAGGTTTTCCTAGTTAACACTGATAGCCTATCCTTAGCATGGACTATCAATGAGTGATAATTGGGGTCCATCACTGGGAACCCAAATGGGTCATACGCTACATGCATGTGAATCTGGATTTGGTACTTTATCTGGTACTGGTTATCACTGTGTAACTCCAAGAATTAGTGATGAGCGAACGTGCTGGGATAAGGTGTTATCTGAGCATGCTCGGGTGCTAACCGATTGTCTTCGGCATGTTCAAAAAATATGTTTGAGTCTCCGCGGCTGCATGTCTCACAGCTGTTGCGACACCCGCAACACGTGCAGGAATTGCCTATTTGTTAAGCAATCCCTATGTGTTGCAGCTGTCGAACAGCCGCGAGACATGCAAGCGCTAAGACTCCAGCATATTTTTCAAGCTCGCCGAAGTCACACGATCAGTACATGAGCATGCTTGGATAACGTCTTATCCGAGCATGTTCGTTCATCACCACCAAGAACCCTAAGTGATAACATATTGGTGGCTTTAACTAAAGATAGGCCATTAATGTTTGTTGTGTGACAGCAAAATAAGGGGCCTATACCAAACCCAGCCTAGTGGCAAGTGTGGCGCTGTTTCTGGAAAATGGATATATTTTTCTCTAGAATCATACAGTCCCTTTTAAACCTATACACTTGGCAATCTTTATCCATCCATTGTATACTTTCCAGCAGTGAGAGGAGAAATGTCATTGTACGTATGTCCTGGAGAATACCGCGGTTAGACCATGCAATTGCTGCAATATGACACATGCTGTACTTATTACTATTGCACTTTGCTCCTCTGCACAGTATATGTCAATGTTAAGTATACATGCTGTCATCTTTCCTAGGACTACTTTTTAAAACAATGTATTTAGAAGAAGATGATAAAACTACTACAAAGTGCAGTTCTGTCTGGATCATCCTTAGAGAATCTCTCCTATTGTGTCAATATGAAGAATAAATGTCTGATCGAACACTGGCACAAACCATGGCTTGAAATGAAGGCACCACAGTAGGTCGGATGCACCAGCAGCAGATTATTAGGGATGGACACGACAAGCGAACATGCACCAACACTCAGCAACAGAGATATGGCCGATGGCCAAGAATGGATTCCTATAGTGAAATATTTGAAAACGAACACGTTACATAATGTTATGATCTAATAGTGTTCCTAACAAAAGAAAACCCCAAAAATTACCAATAATAAAAATGGTCATGTAAAGATAATAAAAAACTTTATTGAAAACACAAAAAGGTGTGCAGTGGTGATGTAGGAGACAAGCACACACACAATATGTAAAAACAGATATAAAAAGTGACATGTGCAAAGGGAAACTGTAAGGTATAGATACAATATATTTATTTACTGGTCATATAGTCGCATATATAAGGTGGATATCTGTTATGGCGTAATAACTAGTAGGGTAATTAAAGTGCTAGAAGCACACATCAACAAATGTATATACATCTCTCTTAGGGTGAGTTTCCACGATCAGGAAACGCTGCGTGTTTGGCGCTGTGCGCTGGCGCAGCGCCAAACACGCAGCGTCCAGATGTTACAGCATAGTGGAGGGGATTTCAAGAAATCCCATCTCCACTATGCGCAAAATTACGCAGGCGGAACACCTGCGTTTGCGGACATGCGGCGCGTCTTTTCAGACCGCAGCATGTCCTAGCGTCTTGCGGCGACGGTGCATCGCCGCAACAGAATTTAACACCTGCGTTATTTCCGGAGGTGTTCCGGAGGTGTCCTGAACACCTCCGGAAATAACGCGCGTCAGAAAGGGGGCGGGGCTTAGACGGAGCGGAGTTTCCGCTCCGTCATATACGCTGTGTTTCCTGATAGTGGAAACACAGCCTAAGTCACATCTGATCAGGTAATCTATAGTAGCATAATAGCTAAAGAGTAACTGGGGTGCAGGTAATGTGCTGCAGCACATATATATCACAGTATCGTAAGATTTGTTGATCACACAGTCAGTGATTAAATAGGGTACAGACAATTTTTGCTTTCTTGGCCTTTTTTCAGAGAAAATGAATGATAACACCAAAACGTTTTCTCCACTCATGGTTAGTGGTTGGGTGAAGCCATTTATTGTCAAACAACTGTGTTTTCTCTTTTTAAATCATAATGAGAAACCAAAACATCCAAATCACCCTGATAAAAAGTTTATATACCCTGGTTATTTTGGCCTGATAGCATGCACAGAAGTTGACACAAATGGGTTTGACTGGCTATTAAAGGTAACATCCTCACCTGTGACCTTTTTGCTTGTAATCGGTGGGTGTGCATAAAAGCTGAGTGAGTTTCTGGAATCTAGACAGACTCTTGCATCTTTCATCCAGCCACTGATGTTTCTGGATTGTGATTTATGGGGAAAGCAAAAGGATTGTCAACGGATCTACGGGAAAAGGTAGTTGAACTGTATAAAACAGGAAAGGGATACAAAAAGATATCCAAGGAATTGATGATGCAAGTCAGCAGCGTTGAAACTGTGATTAACAAATGGAAAATCAGGGGCTATGTAAAAACAAAACCACGGTCAGGTAGACCAACAAAAATTTCATCCACAACTGCAAGGAAAATTGTTTGGGATGCAAAGAAAAACCCACAAATACCATCAGCTGAAATACTGGACTTTCTGAAAACTAGCAGTGTGGCTGTTTCAAGATGCACAATAAGGAGGCACTTGAAGAAAAATGGTCTGCATGGTCGAGTTGCCAGAAGAAAGCCATTACTGCGCAAATGCCACAAAGTAACTCACCTACAATATGCAAAACAGCACAGAGACAAGCCTCAAAACTTCTGGAACAAGGTAATTTGGAGTGATGAGACCAAAATTGAACTTTTTGGCCACAACCGTAAACATTACATTTGGAAAGAGGTCAACAAGGCCTATGATGAAAGGAACACAATTCCTACTGTAAAGCACGGAGGTTGATCGCTGTTGTTTTGGGGATGTGTGAGCTACAAAGGCACAGGAAACTTGGTCAAAGTTGAAGGAAAGATGAATGCAGCATGTTATCAGCAAATATTAGAGGCAAATTTGCAATCACCAGCCCAGAAGCTGCGCATGGGACGTACTTGGAATGGCTGGAATCGAGACTGGAGGCCATGTCGCGTTTGGAGAGCCCCTGATGTGCCTAAACAGTGGAAACCCCCACAAGTGGCCCCATTTTGGAAACTAGACCCCCTAAGGAACTTATCTAGATCTGTGGTGAGAACTTTGAACCCCCAAGTGCTTCACACAAGTTTATAACGTAGAGCCGTAAAATTAAAAAATCATATTTCTTCCACAAAAATGATCCTTTCACCCCAATTTTTATATTCCCAAAGGTAACAAGACCCCAAAAGATATTGTGCAATTTGTCCTGAGTACGCTGATACCACATATGTGGGGGTAAACCACTGTTTGGGTGCATGGCAGAGCTCGGAAGGGAAGGAGTGCCGTTTGACTTTTACAAGGCAGAATTGGCTGGACGCCATGTCGCGTTTGGAGAGCCCTGATGTGCCTAAACAGTGGAACCCCCCCACAAATGACACCATTTTGGAAACTAGACCACTCAAGGAACTTATCTAGATGTGTGGTGAGAACTTTGAACCCTCAGGTGTTTCACTAAAGCTTATAACGCCCGAGCGTGAAATAAAAAAATCATATTTTTTCCACTAACATGATCTTTTAGTCTCCAATTTTTTATTTTCCCAAGGGTAACAGGTGAAATTGGACTCCAAAAGTTGTTATTCAATTTGTCCTGAGTACGCTGATATCCCATATGTGGGAGAAAACTACTGTGTGGGCACATGTCGGGGCTCAGAAGAGAAGTAGTGCCGTTTTGTAATGCAGACTTTGATGGAATGTTCTGTGGGTGTCATGTCGCGTTTGGAGAGCCCCTGATGTGCCTAAACAGTGGAAACCCCGCACAAGTGACCCCATTTTGGAAACTAGACCCCCAAAGGAACTTATCTAGATGTGTGGTGAGCACTTTGAACCCCCAAGTGCTTCACAGAAGTTTATAACGCCAGGGCGTGAAAATAAAACAATCATATTTTTTCCACAAACATGATCTTTTAGTCCCCAGTTTTTATTTTCCCAAGGGTAACAGGAGAAATTGGACACCAAAAGTTGTTGTTCAATTTGTCCTGAGTACGCTGATACCCATATGTGGGAGAGAACTACTGTATGGGCACACGTCGGGGCTCGGAAGGGAAGTAGTGACTTTTTGGATTGCAGACTTTGATGGAATAGTCTGCGGGCATCATGTTGGGTTTGGAGAGCCCCTGATGTGCCTAAACAATGGAAACCCCCCACAAGTGACCCCATTTTGGAAACTAGACCCCCAAGGAACTTATCTAGATGTGTGGTGAGAAGTTTGAACCCCCAAGTGCTTCACAGAAGTTTATAACGTAGAGCCATAAAAATAAAAAAATCATATTTTTTTCCACAAAAATGATATTTTTGCCCCCAATTTTTTATTTTCCCAAGGGTAACAGAAGAAATTGTACCCCAAGACTTATTGTGCAATTTGTCCTGAGTACGATGATACCCCATATGTGGGGGTAAACTGCTGTTTGGGCGCATGGCAGAGCTCAGAAGGAAGGAGCACAGTTTGACTTTTTCAACGCAGAATTGGCTGGAATTGAGATCAGACGCCATGTCACGTTTGGAGAGCCCTGATGTGCCTAAACAGTGGAAACCCCCCAATTCTAACTCCAACCCTAACCCCAACACACCCCTAACCCTAGTCCCAACCCTAACCATAACCCTAACCACAAACCTAACCCTAACACACCCCTAACCCTAATCCCAATCCTAACTTTAGCCCCAACCCTAACCCTAACTTTAGCCCCAACCCTAACCTTAATGGGAAAATGGAAATAAAAACATTTTTTAAATTTTATTATTTGTCCGTAACTAAGGGGGTGATAAAGGGGGGTTTGATTTACTATTTATAGCGGGTTTTTATGTTTGGCAGCTGTCACACACTAAAAGACGCTTTTTATTGCAAAAAATAGTTTTTGCATCACCACATTTTGAGAGCTATAATTTTTTCTTATTTTGGCGCACAGAATCATGTGAGGTCTTATTTTTTGCGGGATGAGTTAACGTTTTTATTGGTACCATTTTTGGGCACATGACATTTTTTGATCACTTTTTATTCCGATTTGGGAGGCAGAATGAACAAAAACCAGCAATTCATGAATTTCTTTTGGGGGGGGCGTTTATACAGTTCCGCGTGTGGTAAAATTGATAAAGCAGTTTTATTCTTCGGGTTAGTACGATTACAGCGATACGTCATTTATATCATTTTTTATGTTTTGACGCTTTTATACAATAAAGACAATTTTATATAAAAAATAATTATTTTTGCATTGCTTTATTCTGCGAGCTATAACTTTTTTATTTTTTTGCTGATGATGCTGTATGGCGGCTCGTTTTTTGCGGGACAAGATGACGTTTTCAGCGGTACCATGTTTATTAATATCCGCCTTTTTGATTGCGTGTTATTCCACATTTTGTTCGGCGGTATAATGATAAAGTATTGTTTTTGTGCCTTGTTTTTTTCTTTTCTTTTTAAGGAGTTCATTAAAGGGGTTAACTAGTGGGACAGTTTTATAGGGCGGTCGTTACGGATGCGGCGATACTAAATGTGTACTTTTATTGTTTTTTTATTTACATAATAATAATGTGTTTATTGGAGAAATATATATATATATTTTTTTTAATTTATTTAGGATTTTTTTAAAACTATTTTTACATATGTTAATTTCATTTTTTTAAATTTTTACATTGTCCCAGGGTGGGACATTACTTAATGGTGTCAGATCGGTGATCTGACAGTTTGCACAGCACTCTGTCAATCTGACAGGCAGTGCAGGAGGCTTGCCAGCGCCTGCTCTTAGCAGGCACTGACAAGCCACCTCCCTGCAGGACCCGGAAGGACCACGTGGCCATCTTGGATCCGGGGGCCTGCAGGGAGGAGGCCCTCGGAACAGCGCGATCACATAGCGCTGTTCTGAGGGTCTCAGGGAAGCACGCAGGGAGCGCCCTCCCTGCGCAATGCTTCCCTATGCAGCCGGAACACTGCGATCATCTTTGATCGCAGTGTGCCGGGGGTTAATGTGCCGGGTGTCAGCTGTGATAATCAGCTGACACCTGGCCGCGATCATCTGCACTCTCCCCGTGAGCGCGACTGATCGCATATGACGTACTATCCCGTCCATGGTCTTAGGGGCCCGGCTCACCTGGACGGGATAGTACGTTAGATTTCAGAAAGGGGTTAAAAAGAGAAAGCACAGTAGTTTGACAATAAATGGCTTCACTTAACCACTAACCAGGAGTGGAGAAAAAGTTTTGGTGTTAATATTCATATTCTCTGGAAAAAGGCCAAGAAAGCAAAAAGTCTGCCGTGGTATGTAAACTTTTGAGCACAACTGTATATGAGAGTATACATTAATAAGAGCCCAGAGATGAGTGAAGCACCCACCCCGACGCTCGTTTTGGTATATTGCTTCCTCAGGGGTACTTATACAGTTAGGTCCATAAATATTTGGACAGAGACAACATTTATCTAATTTTGGTTCTAGACATTACCACAATGAATTTGAAACAAAACAAATCAGATGCAGTTGAAGTTCAGACTTTCAGCTTTCATTTGAGGGTATCCACATTAAAATTGGATGAAGGGTTTAGGAGTTTCAGCTCCTTAACATGTGCCACCCTGTTTTTAAAGGGACCAAAAGTAATTGGACAGATTAAATAATTGTAAATAAAATGTTCATTTCTAGTACTTGGTTGAAAACCCTTTGTTAGCAATGACTGCCTGAAGTCTTGAACTCATGGACATCACCAGACACTGTGTTTCCTTCTTTTGATGCTCTGCCAGGCCTTCACTGCGGTGGTTTTCAGTTGTTGTTTGTTTGTGGGCCTTTCTGTCTGAAGTTTAGTCTTTAACAAGTGAAATGCATGTTCAATTGGGTTGAGATCAGGTGACTGACTTGGCCATTCAAGAATATTCCACTTCT
Organism: Oophaga sylvatica; assembly: GCA_033576555.1. Taxonomy (NCBI): domain Eukaryota; kingdom Metazoa; phylum Chordata; class Amphibia; order Anura; family Dendrobatidae; genus Oophaga; species Oophaga sylvatica. Next base: position 497,495,243 of record JARQOD010000005.1, read on the forward strand.
TTGCTTTAATAAACTCCTGGGTTGCTTTGGCTTTATGTTTTGGGTCATTGTCCATCTGTAGTATGAAACGACGACCAATCAGTTTGGCTGCATTTGGCTGGATCTGAGCACACAGTATGGCTCTGAATACCTCAGAATTCATTCGGCTGTTTCTGTCCTGTGTCACATCATCAATAAACACTAGTGACCCAGTGCCACTGGCAGCCATGCATGCCCAAGCCATCACACTGCTTCCGCCATGTTTTTACAGATGATGTGGTATGCTTTGGATCATGAGCTGTACCACGCCTTCGCCATACTTTTCTCTTTCCATCATTCTAGTAGAGGTTGATCTTGGTTTCATCTGTCCAAAAAATGTTCTTCCAGAACTGTGCTGGCTTTTTTTAGATGTTTTTTAGCAAAGTCCAGCCTAAACCTTTTTATTCTTGATTCTTATGAGTGGCTTGCACCGTGCAGTGAACCCTCTGTATTTAATTTCATGCAGTCTTCTCTTTGTGGTAGATTTGGATATTGATACGCCTACCTCCTGGAGAGTGTTGTTCACTTGGTTGGCTGTTGTGAAGGGGTTTCTCTTCACCATGGAGAGTATTCTGCGATCATCCACCACTGTTGTCTTCCGTGGGCGCCCAGGTCTTTTTGCATTGATGAGTTCACCAGTGCTTTCTTTCTTTCTCAGAATGTACCAAACTGTAGATTTTGCCACTCCTAAAATTGTAGCAATTTCTCGGATGGGTTTTTTCTGTTTTTTGCAGCTTAAGGATAGCTTGTTTCACCTGCATGGAGAGCTCCTTTGACCGCATGTTTCCTTCACAGCTAAACCTTCCAAATGCAAACACCACACCTCAAATCAACACCAGCCCTTTTATCTGCTTAATTGAGAATGATATAATGAAGGGATTGCCCACACCTGTCCATGAAATAGCCTTGGAGTCAATTGTCCAATTTCTTTTGGTCCCTTTAAAAACAGGGTGGCACATGTTAAGGAGCTGAAACTCCTAAACCCTTCATCCAATTTTAATGTGGATACCCTCAAATGAAAGCTGAAAGTCTGAACTTCAACTGCATCTGATTTGTTTTGTTTCAAATTCATTGTGGTAATGTCTAAACCAAAATTAGATAAATGTTGTCTCTGTCCAAATATTTATGGACCTAACTGTATATGCGACTACATGGCCAGTAAATAAATATATTATATCTAGTTTCCTTTTGCACGTCACTGTTTATCTGTTTTTTGAATGTTTTTATATATTATGTGTGCGCCTGTCTCCTACATTGCCACTGCACGCCTACTTGTGTTTTCAAAAAATTTTTTTTATTATCTTCATTTGACCATTCTTATTATTGACTATTTTTTCGGGTTTTCTTTTGTTGGTTCTGCATATTTTAACTGATTGGTCCAAACATCATTTCCAGCACATATATGGGGGGTATATGTTATCTTTAGTCCCACACTATTGTATATACACAATTATATAGACATTTTATATATACAGTACAGACCAAAAGTTTGGACACACCTTCTCATTCAAAGATTTTTCTGTATTTTCATGACTATGAAAATTGTACATTCACACTAAAGGCATCAAAACTATGAATTAACACATGTGGAATTATACATTACACTTTACAAAAAAGTGTGAAACAACTGAAAATAGTCTTATATTCTAGGTTCTTCAAAGTAGCCACCTTTTGCTTTGATTACTGCTTTGCACACTCTTGGCATTCTCTTGATGAGCTTCAAGAGGTAATCACCGGAAATTGTTTTCACTTCACAGGTGTGCCCTGTCAGGTTTAATAAGTGTGATTTCTTGCCTTATAAAAGGGGTTGGGTCCAAAGATCTCAAATTTGGACTCATCAGACCAAAGAACAGATTTCCACTGGTCTAATGTCAATTCCTTGTGTTCTTTAGCCCAAACAAGTCTCTTCTGCTTGTTGCCTGTCCTTAGCAGTGGTTTCCTAGCAGCTATTTTACCATGAAGGCCTGCTGCACAAAGTCTCCTCTTAACAGTTGTTGTAGAGATGTGTCTGCTGCTAGAACTCTATGTGACATTGACCTGGTCTCTAATCTGAGCTGCTGTAAACCTGCGATTTCTGAGGCTGGTGACTCGGATAAACTTATCCTCAGAAGCAGAGGTGACTCTTGGTCTTCTTCCTGGTCCTCATGTGAGCCAGTTTCTTTGTAGCGCTTGATGGTTTTTGCAACTGCACTTGGGACACTTTCAAAGTTTCCCAATTTTTCGGAATGACTGACCTTCATTTCTTAAAGTAATGATGGACACTCGTTTTTCTTTACTTAGCTGTTTTTTTCTTGCCATAATACACATTCTAACAGTCTATTCAGTAGGACTATCAGCTGTGTATCCACTAGACTTCTGCACAACACAACTGATGGTCCCAACCCCATTTATAAGGCCAGAAATCCCACTTATTAAACCTGACAGGGCACACCTGTGAAGTGAAAACCATTTCCGGTGACTACCTCTTGAAGCTCAAGAGAATGCCAAGAATGTGCAAAGCAGTCATCAAAGCAAAAGGTGGCTACTTTGAAGAACCTAGAATATAAGACATATTTTCAGTTGTTTCCCACTTTTTTGTTAAGTATATAATTCCACATGTGTTTAATTCATAGTTTTGATTTTTTCAGTGTGAATGTACAATTTCATAGTCATGAAAATACAGAAAAATCTTGAATGAGGTGTGTCCAAACTTTTGGTCTGTACTGTATGTACACAGATTATCTGCTAGTTCTTTATCAAATTTGCATACTTTAGCAACTGGTGCAGACTAGATGTAGAACTAAATATTGTATTTATATGTTGGTTAAATAAATATAAGAGTTACGGTAATTACAAAATTATTATTCATGTTTCTTTATATGGACATAAAAGACAATGTAGCAATATAGTATCTTACCTTCATGGGTGCAAGCTGTATAGGTGTGATACAAGATGGATCCACCATCGGTTTGGCCGATTGGCTGTGTCTGCCAGCAAACTTTGCCATTGTTGGGGAAGGCCAATGAACTTTTGCTCTTTGTGATCGAATCCAGTGTGAACCCTGTGTTCAAAGTTTGAAGGCCCGATATTTCAATTTTTTTCTTTTTCTTTCCAAACATTTTGGGCAATCCGGTTAAACCTACAGAGGAAGATGACGTATTCTTAGTGAGTTTTAAAACTAAGGGGAAAAAAAGAACAAACAGTGCAAATGTAGTGCTCCTCCATTCACTTGTATATATAAATATCTATGTCAGTTGTACCCAACACTTCACGAACCTTCAGATCCAATGAACAGCATGAAATTAGAAAAAAGCTTTACTATCGGCATAACTGGGAGAAAGTTCAACCGAGAGTTGGTTTCTATTACTTTTCTAGGCGTTTCAAGACCTTTTAATCTTATTTTTTACATTGAGGTCACCCAAAAAAGTCAGTGGTCACAGACCC
>JARQOD010000005.1:497498783-497540298 GCA_033576555.1 Oophaga sylvatica
AACAATGATGCCAAGCACCAGCCTCCTTTTAAAGTGTCCAGTGGTGTCATTCTTACTTAATCATGACAGATTGATCTCCAGCCATGTCCTCATCAACACCCACACCTGTGTTAATGGAGCAATCACTGAAAAGAGGTTAGCTGGTCCTTTTAAGGCAGGGCTGCAATGATGTTGAAATGTGTTTTGGGGGATAAAGTTAATTTTCTAGCCAAATATTGACTTTGCAAGTAATTGCTGTTAAGCTGATCACTCTTTATAACATTCTGGAGTATATGCAAATTGCCATTAGAAAAAGTGAAGTAGTAGACTTTGTAAAAATTAATATTTGTGTCATTCTCAAAACTTTTGGCCATGACTGTACATCTGGCCACGGCCTGAGATTATAAGTCAGTAGGGATGCCGGGTGTCATCCAAAGGAAAGGTCATCAATGTCATACACTCAGAGAAGTCCTGTCGGATGAAATCTAAACTAAAGTGTATGACCGCAAAGTGAAGAGCCACAAACTGTGCCAAGATGCTGTACTTACCTAAGGGAAGGTCTGCGCTCCCCTGCAATCTGCTGCCAGTGCCCATTTATCCTCAGAGACGATACATCACCCAAAATGACAACATACCAGCTCATTGCAATGGGACCAGTCATTAGCCACTCATAAGAACATGATTCATGGCAGTCGTGGGTAGCCATCATTTCATCCGTTTACATGACCCCTCATTGCATACAAGAATATATAAGAAAACAGGTGATGTACTGATTTTAAACCCAAGGGTCTCATTCACATTTACGATTTTGATGCAGTTTTAGCATGCAGCTTTATATTAGCCAAACCTAACAATGGATCATGAAATGCCTAAATCTTTCAAGCACACATATTTTTTCAGGCTTGGTTGTCTGTGGATAGAAAAATAAAACTGCATGCAGAGAATGAAGCGGCCCTAATGATGCCAAGTGCTCACAGGGATGTGTGTCAGCGCGCATTCCAAAAAATGCTCTGAGCGTACAAGCCTATCCATGGGGCGCCAGGAGAACAAGTATGCCTTCTGGACTCCATTGGGTCAGCATAGAAAGGCGTAGTAGACTACGCTAACAGTACGAGTGACACTGACGAGTGACTTCTGGAATACATCACAGCCTTCTGTCTGAGGGATATGGTACATTGGGAGCGTCACCGAGTGCAACAGCATGATGTGAACAGGGGCTTATGCAGGCAGGGTATGGTTTTATAAGGTGTATAAATAATTTTTTAATACATCAGACAAAATATATGAGATGTCTAGGACAATAGTCCATACCCTATGGGTCTCCAGAACTACAACCTATAGCATGCTCTCACAGTCTCACTTTGGTAGCTTGGAGTTGGACAACCAAAGGTTCAGGAACCCTTTAGCTGTAGGATTTGTTTTCCATCACCAAGCTAATGTAAAATGTTGTATTAGCCATGCAGTTTAGCTAATGAAGTTAAAGGTGCCATTTATTGATTATTGTGTACCTTTTAACTCTTTACTACAAATTAGGGACATTTCTTTGAAGCATAGGATTCTCTTTCTTCTTAGGTCACCAGGAAGCTGAAACAGAAACTTTCCAATTAATATTCCATCATTGCAACATCCTTATAGTGTCTAGACAGTGCACCTCTGATCAACGCTCCTGTCTCAATGGATTATAGCCCACAGAAATCTAATTGAAACCTGCACAAAACATGCCAGGGTGTATACTGTACCATAGAGGCATCCTATGTGACAGCTACAGGGCCTAAGGTGACGGCCTCACCAAACATAGGTGCTACAATGTGAAAAATATACTAAAATCACAAAAAACACGTGAAGCCTCTGCGCAGGTCGGGTAAACTTCCTCTCCTGCCCTGCACCGATCACATAGATCAGTGTCGGGCAGGAGGAAAGAGAAGTTCTCTCTGTGATTGGGAAGGACGCGGCATCAGCGTTCTCCTCCATCACAGGTAGCTGCTTCCGGACTATAAGAAGTTCATACTTTTTAATAAGAGTTTCTCTTATTAAAAAGAGCATCTTATAGTCCGAAAAATAAGGTAACTTCCTGGACAATCCTTTTTAAATGAAGTAATCTCCCTGTCCCAGTTTTGTTCTGTCAATTTGGGCTTACAGACTCCTTTTAAAAGGCGTTCCTGAGACAGCTCATCAATATTGGATTCATGGGGAACCCCTCATCAATAGTAGCACAGATACACACTGTGCAGTGGCTGATAATGATACTGTCCTTTTTCTCGCATTTGCTTGCATGGGAGAGAGCCTGCATTAGCCCTTTATTGCACATATATGCATGGAGTAGGGCCACAATTTGATAGGTGGAGATACCAGAAGATGAACCCCCACATGCCTAAGGATAGGTCAACATTATTACACTTCTGGGAAGTTCTCTCATTTTCATCTTTGCTAGGGAGCAAATAACACAGGTACAGAGCGCACGACACAGCTACAGAGCGCACGACACAGCTACAGGGAGCACGACACAGCTACAGGGTGCACGACACAGCTACACGGCGCACGACGCAGCTACAGGGCGCACGACACAGCTAGAGGGAGCACGACACAGCTACAGAGCGCACGACACAGCTACAGAGCGCACGACACAGCTACAGAGCGCACGACACAGCTACAGAGCGCACGACACAGCTACAGGGCGCACGACACAGCTACAGGGCGCACGACACAGCTACAGGGCGCACGACACAGCTACAGGGCGCACGACACAGGTACAGGGCGCACGACACAGGTACAGGGCGCACGACACAGCTACAGGGCGCACGACGCAGCTACAGGGAGTACGACGCAGCTACAGGGAGCACGACACAGCTACAGGGCGCACGACGCAGCTACAGGGAGCACGACACAGCTACAGGGCGCACGACACAGCTACAGGGCGCACGACACAGCTACAAGAGTGCACGACACAGCTACAGGGCGCACGACACAGCTACAGGGCGCACGACACAGCTACAGGGCGCACGACACAGCTACAGGGCGCGCACAGTACAGGCCACACAGCTACATGGTGCACGACACAGCTACAGAGCGCACGACATAGCTACAGGGCGCACGACACAGCTACAGGGCGCACGACACAGCTACATGGTGCACGACACAGCTACAGAGCGCACGACATAGCTACAGGGCGCACGACACAGCTACAGGGTGTATGACACAAATACATGACACAAGACACAGCTACATAATACAGCAAAAAGTTTCAGATTGGAGCCAGAAGACCGCAGCGTCTGGTGGCTCCTACTCCGCCGCTGAGAAGAAGCACTTCTCCAGTGTATTAAACGTGTTTATTTCTTTCAGCAGAACAGGGGTTAATCGGCCATATTGGAAATTCCAGCATTCACCTGTGCTCGGTTAGCGACCCTTTTCCCTTATAAAATCTGGGCTTGATTACCAAGTCCTTGTCTGAGTTAGCAATTGCTGCAAGACATAGGAGTGGGACTGGTTTGTATGCTTGGAAATTCCTTATCCTTCCCTGTTGTGCTTTCTTCACCCTCTCTACACACCTTGGTGAATACCTCTGTTATATGTGAGTGTATATTTTGTGTGTGTGGACGTTTCAGTTTACCCTAGTCTTTGTTACCTTGTCTGTCGGGTTGGTGTACTGCGTTGCACAGTAGCGCTCCCTCTTCCCTGGGTGGGGAAAGGGGACAGAGGAAGGGCTAATCTACGAGATAGGGCAAGGGTGGAGGCCCCGGCGTCTTCACCATCTTAAGTATCCCGGGGAACAGGGCGAGCTAGGGCGCCTCCTCGTGTTAGAGCCAGGAAAGGTGCCCCTTGTCCCAGGTAACTCGCCAGTCAAATCGTGACAACACATCTCCATATCCTCAGATTTTGCAGAATAAAAAGTTAGATTAAGAGATTACTACATACAATTTTACTGTTAAAAAGTTGTCCAACATGACAAAATAAAGTAAATGAAAACAGCTTACAATGTTGTTAAGTAACAAAAGAAGTACTGTAATACAGGGGTCTACAAAGTTGTTCAGAATCTAGGAGCCAGCCAAAAAATTTAGGAGCCAGAATTTTTGCCTGCCCATTATCATCATCATTGCCTCCCCTCAACATCATTGCCTGCCCGTTATCATCATCATTGCCTCCCTATCATCATCATTGCCTCCCCATTAATATCATCATCATCATTGCCTTCCCATTATCATTGCCTCCCCATCATCATCATTATCATTGCCTCCCCATTAATATCATCATCATTGCCTTCCCATTATCATTGTCTCCCCATCATCATCATTATCATTGCCTCCCCATTAATATCATCATCATCATTGCCTTCCCATTATCATTGCCTCCCCATCATCATCATCATTGCCTCCTCACCACTATCACTGCCTCCCCCCACCACCATCACACATACAGCATGGCAGGCAGCACGCTCTCACATACACACACGCAGGCGCACACACACACACACACACACACACTTCAGTCCGGCGTCCGAGCGCTCTCTGCCACAGCCGGCCGCTGAATGATGATGTCATTAAGCGGCGCTGCTGTGAAAGGAAGCGCCGGCGCAGGCGCCCCCTGGAGCTCGGAGCTGCAGCAGCGGAGGCACGGGGAGAGGTATGTATTGCGCCGGCTGCTGCCGGGGCCCTGAGCAAGCGGGGGGGCCCAGCGGCGACGCTGACACCGCTAACGGGCACCGGGGTGCCCGACGGCGAGTGGGCCCCCCGCCTGCTCAGGGCCCCTCTTTAATTCCCCGGGCGCCAGGCATGATTTTCTAGGCGCCACTGGCGACCTGGTTTGTCGAACCCTGCTGTAATACTTCATGAAATTCCTGATACTACCATTTTGATACCTCCCTGGTCACCCAACATGTTGTCACAGGTTTACCACCACAGAGAGGAGCCAGAAGACCGAAGCGTCTGATTTCTCCTACTCCTGAACTGATTAGAAGCACTTCACCTTCATATTAAACCATGTAAGTTTCTTTTAGCAGTAAACCGTGTGGTTTTTTTAGCAGTGCAGGGGTTAATCTGCTCAGTTGAGAGCTCCTGGAAGCTTTCTTGCATTAAGGTTCTCAGCTGTGCACTGTTAGCCACTCTCATCGCCTATATAAACTGGGTCCTGGCTAGCACTCATTGTCAGATAGCTTTTGCTGCATGGCTTGAAGGTTGTTGTTTGGTGGTTATTTGAGTAGGCGGTTGGTGGATTTATCTGTGACTGTTGCTTGGTTTTGAGTGTGTGATAATTCCCTTTCTTCTCCTACTTTGGTTTAACCCCATCCTCCACTCCCCGTACATACCTCTGTTATATGTATGTGTATATTTGTATGTTTGGCATTTTCCGTTACCCCTGTTCGTAAAGCATACGCTATGAAAAGAACATGGCAGATGAGGAGTTAACAGGATCCGTTTTTTTCTCCGTCTGTGGCAAATCAAAAATTTCCTTCTCCAAACTCATACAGTATCTCAGCCAAAATGCTAGTTCTTAGTGGGTTCCATGTCTTAAAAAGGGTGACCCTGCACCAACTCCCAAATGCTGTCCGTGTTTAGAGACCCTAACTGTCTAATAAAACTGTCTTGTGTCTAATCCTCCAACAATGAAATGTTGACATATGTGACTGCTGCTGCAAATCACTAAGTGTGATCACCGCTGCAACCATTGATTGATTGCAGTGGTCACCTGTCACGCCATCACAAATCTGGATCTTGGTGAACAGGTACAGGACTGATCACCTTTTCAGGAGATTTTTTACAGCTGACATTGTGGATGATCTTTAGTGTATTACTCCCACACAACCATTCTTACGTTAATAATTGCCTATTTTGACCAATTTGTGCAGAGCAAGATCCTCTGATCAGGACAGCAGGACTTCTAGTCCCACATACACTGCAGGACACTATCGTAGAGACTGCACAGTACCCATACGCACACTGTGCTTCCTCTGATTATTTGTGATATTTTGCCCCTTGAACTTTCCTCTATTCTCAGTTTTGTTGTGCTTCATAAGCCAATTATAGCTATTTAAGCCTAAAGCTATAAAATTAATTTTATATACCGTTTGAGAAATAATTTTACTTCTAAAGAGTTTTTGCTGACAATGAAACAATTTTCATCAGTAAGGGACAATGCTGCAGCACCACAAGGCCGAGGATCCAAGGTGAAATGAAACATTGCTTTTGAAGGCATTTTCAGGTTAAATGGTACAAAGAGCGGCATGTCTCCTCTAATTGGATTGGTACTGTGGTCACCATTGTTGGCTAAGGCTGGAAAATGTAACAAAGGATAGCTGGAGAGGATCCCGAATCACAGGAGCATCCTCCTGTGAAGACGCTATGTCTAAAGATTTACAACATTGTCACTGAACAGCTAATTGCAGATGACCATTATAAAAGGCGTCTGAACGAATTAACAGCGAGGAGCAATCACTGTCAACCAGGAATGCAGAAATGATACAATCCTTTTGGCAGATTTGGTGCAAAGATTTTAAAGGAGTCCGTCACCTCCAAAATGCATTTTAAATGGCCTATACGGTGTTGTACTGTACTAGTATAGTTTTTGTAGGGTTTAACAACACTACGTGTTAGGCCGGTTTGACACGTCCTGATCTCTCCGTTACCGGAAAACCGGTACCGGAGATATCACTATCCGTGTGTCCGTGTGTGTACTACGTGCGGCACACGTGTGGCATCCGTGTGCCACCTGTGTGCCACATCAGCACCACACGGACGGCCACCGGGGAAGAGCACTACTGTAAGCGCTGTCCCTTGGCAGTTGGTGCTGAAGCCATCTTTCATCCATTCTCTCCCGCTCTGCCGCAATCAGGAGAATGAATGAATGAGAAACTGACCTGCTGTGACCTCCAGACCGTGGGAGAATGCAAGAGATGAGGTCACTGGGACAGAGCTTGAACTGCCGTGACCTCATCATTTACATTTTCCCACGGTCCTGAGGTTACAGGAGTTCAGGCCGGCAGCGAGCACAGACTGAGTGACGTCACCACAGGGGAGAATGACAGGCGCGTTCAGCACCAGCCGCCGGGGGACAGCGGCGTACAGTAGCGCTTCTTCCCCGGCGGCAGTCTGTGCACACGGAGGACAGTGTGCACTGTTCTCCGTGTGCACGTGTGCAGCACGTTTTGCGGTCCGTGTGACAACGGACATGTCTGCGTGTTTTGCACATGGACACACGGTCCATGAAAACACACTAACATCTACATAGACCCATTCCTTTGAATGGGTCTATGTGGGTCATTATCTCCGGTACGTGAGAAAATTGTCACCACACGTACCGGAGACACTGACGTGTGAAAGGGGCCTTAGTGATACAGTGCCTGAGAAAATCTGCGAATGAAGGGGCTACGGTGCACCCTTGGCGTGGCCAAGAGTTTGGTGCATCGTTACATTACCTCCTTGGGGGGCTTCTCTCACTTCTGATTGACAGTTCTCGCCTCTCAGAGCAAGCATTGTCTGAATGCTGCGGACGCGTGTGCGTATGTGTACCGACACTGCCTGTCATGGCCGCGCATTCTCCTGCCAGCCTTCTTTCCACTGATGCCGCTCGCTACACTAATACACCCGGAACTGTAGTGAGTGGCTTCAGCAGAATTCTCTGAAACCAGCGGCATCAGAAGAGATAAGAAAGGAAGAACACACCCTAGCACTGTGTTATACATTTCTGTGGGAAAAGTTTTAGTAAAACATTTTATTCATTGAATTGCTGATGTTTGTATGCATATGAGTCCAGTGGGCGGTCCTAGTCAGTCTTTCCTGTGTGTCTGTGCATGCAGATAGCTGTCAATCACTAGTCGGACCACCCACTGGACTCCTGTACATTCTCAGGGGGCGAAATCTCCGAAACGCGCGTCGGGGAGGGCGGGAGACAGCGTGGTGTCTGGAGTTCTGTTATTTGGTATGTTTATACATTATGATTATGGTTTACAGGTCTGCAGCCATTTGATAAAATGATTTCTATGTGGATTGTGTGACAATACTTTTCCCATTTACTATATACAATTTTACTTATTTATGGTATATATGAAATGTTTTCCTCTGCATAGATTCTTGCTATGCTGTTTTCTGTATATGTATTTACCTATTACATACCCCAGCATTTTCTGCTTGTCTTTACTGCCCTTACGGTGTATGTGGATTGTGCCTGCCACTTTTAGCCCTGTGTGTTAATGACCTTTGCTATTTAATAAAGTTTTTTCTATTTTTGTTACTTTTTGGACTATTCATTGTGGTTTTTCTTGTGTTTTTTTCAAATATTCAAGGAGTTGTCCACTACTAGAGCAACCCCGATCTGAATGTTTGGTGCCAATAAAATTAAAACAGTTATAGTCGCATCTAGATGGGTGTAGCTGGGTACCATTGGTTGCTGATAGGGCTCAGCTGATGGCACTGCTGGACATCCTTCGTTTTCAAAGTAAGCAAGATGTGTTTTTCATCTACTGGAATAAAGGAGTTGTCCACTACTAGGACAACCCCTTCTCATTCCTCATGTTTAGCCCCATTAAATTAAAAACACTTCCACTCCCCTCCCGATGCCGGAGCCGTTGCAGAAGCATCGGCACTCGTGTTCCTGGGACTCTGGTGCCGTTGTTATGACACATGAGCCCTGCACCCAATCAGCGCCGGTTAACTGTCCTCACCTTCGGAAATATTGAACATTTACAGGAAACCAGGGCTGCGGCTGCTCTCCGACTTCTTTTTGATGTTCGATTTCTCAGAAGGTGGGGACAGTGATGCCAGCGCTGATTGGGCACAGGACTGGCGTGTCACAACAACCTCACGTGAGCCCCAGGAACGCGAGTGTCGACACCGCTGCAATGGCCCCGGCACCAGAGCCGAGTATAAGGCCGGGATCACACTTGCGAGTGCAATGCGAGAAAATCGCGTGAGTCTCTCACCTCAATACCCAGCACTGCCGCCAGCACTCGGGACCGGAGTGTGAGGCTGCATGTATTTCTATGCAGCTGAACGCTCCGGTCCGAGTGCCGTCGGTAGTGCCGGGTATTGAGGTGAGAGGCTCGCGCGAGTTTCTCGCATTGCACTCACAAGTGTGACCTTGGCCTAAGTGTTTTTATTTTATTGGCGCCAATCATATTGAGAAGGGGTTGTCCTAATAGTGGACATGCCTTAAAATTTTATTTAATTTCTCTCTTGTTTTTTTCACTTTGCATTTAGTTACCGTATTTTTCGGACTATAAGACGCACTTTTTCCCCCCAAAAATGTGAGGAAAATGGGGGGTGCGTCTTATAGTCCGAACGCAAGCTTACCGGGAGGTTGCGGCAGTGGTGTGGCGGTGGCAGAGGTGCGGCGATGCGGAGACGCGGTGGGCGGTACGGTGTGCACCTGAGCAGGGTCCCTTCCTCAGGTAAGGTGACGCCTCGGCACGGTGTCCAGGGAGAGCAGAGCCGGGTTTCTCAGTGGGGGCGGCCATCTTCCTGAGGCGGCAAATGCGCAGATTGAGTTCTCTGCTTCCCGTGGCCACTGGAGGCTGCGCGTGCGCAAACAGAGATCGCAGTGGCCATTTTCCTGAAGCCGAGTTCACAGATTGAGAGCTCGACTTCAGGAAAATGGCCGCCGCAATCTCCATCTGCGCACGCGCTGCCTCCCGTGGCCATTTTCCTGAAGCCCCGGGAAGCAGAGTACTCTATCTGCGCACGCGCGGCCTCAGGAAGATGGCCGCCACCACCGAGAAACTAGTGTTTAACCCGGCTTTGCTGCTTGCCTTGGACACCAGGCCGCGGCGTCACCTCACCTGAAGAAGGGACCCTGTATCAGCATCACCGCACCTCTGCCACACTACTGCCGCGACCCCCCGTGGACACCAGGTCACGGTGTCGCCTCCTGTGACCCTGCTGTACCACTACCGGCCCTCAGGTACCTTAAATTCGGATAAGACGGACCCCCGTATGATAAAAATCTTTTATTCTGCTATTTTCACCCCAAAATTTGCGGTGCGTCTTATGGTCCGGTGCGTCTTATAGTCCGAAAAATACGGTAACTGATAAACAGAAACTGTTAACACTTCTATTTTTGATCCATTCTTACTTGGGGCCTGGCCACATGTACCCATCAAATTTATCCAAAAAACTGGCGTTTTGTATGCCAGAAATGCTACTCTCTGACTGGTGTGGTGCATGGAGGTGCACGCCATAGAGGAAATGCACTGAATTCATTAAGTGACATGCGCCTCCAGCAAGACCAGCGCAGCGCGAGCATTTCGAAGGGTAGAAAAACAAAAAAAACAGAAACAAAAAATGAACCCTGTGGGGAGAGGTGTGATCCGCCAGCTGCCATGGAACTCCTTTGCTAATGTGCGGTGCGCCCCTTCACCCTGCTCGTCCTAGGAGTCAAAGCTCAGACACCATTGATGTTCTCTTCTGTCATGTTTCAAAAACATGACGGACGACAAGGAAAACTAAAGCTCCATATGTATTCCCGTATATTCACTTCATCTCACACTTTTTTCCCTCTAACATTAGTTATCTTGCATGAGTCAGAAGAACATTTGTTCCAGGGATATTCCTGTAGAGGGTAGGCGGCAAATCTCACCTCCTTCTCTCATCAGTATTTGCTGCAACAACCCACAGGGTGGACTGATGCCATGCACATATCGCAAAGTTAAAAACGTGATGTCCTGGTCAAAAACGATGATTTTTTTGCAACCTGCGGCTTTTTCCTTTTAGCTGTTCATCTTTGTTAGGAGATGTTAGCGCTTCTCACTGCCATTATCCCTTCTCAAGCGCCCCTTTTGCTGCAAGCATTTTAAAACACTTTTCAATTACCCGTACATACAGTAAATATCTCCTTAATTATATAATTTTTATCCCCTCAATCATATCTGAAGTGTAAAAAAAAAAAAAAAAAAACAATAATTTTCTGGGGGTGGGGTTGTTTTTTATGATGATACTGAGCACTTTACACCCATGGGCAGCTTTATACAAATTTTCAGCAAAGCATTTAGTAAAAAAAAAAAATGCATAAAAATTCAATACTCCCTAGCTGAAATGTGTCACTCGCAGCTTGGCATTACAGCATTACAACTATTAAACTAAAGGCTTGCTCTCCTAGGACACAATATCCAAACAAATACACTGTCTTCCTGCTCTTATCCCCCACAACGCTTTAAAACTGCTTTTGGTTTTCATACCAGTCTATCTAATATGCCCAGGAACTGCCTGATTCTCATGCTCTGTAACGTGCGAGCAACTTTTCAATGGGCAGTTCTACTGATAAGCATTCTACCAGGACAATAGGTGCAGGAACTTCCTTTCCCAGCATGCTTTGTACTAGCTATTGTCCAACAGCTTGCCTATCCTGAACTGAAAGTCCACCCCTCCTATGCCTGTATGCAGTTGGAGGAGCTGATGACAGGAGCTACCTCGGCATCTCTGCTGCTAGGATTACACTTGACAACAAGCAGTGTACAGCATGTTCCACAGAAATGAGGCACCTAGTGGCCAGCACTTTGGAGTGATTCTTTTTGTGGACAACATAATTTTTAATCAAAGAGATTTGCATATTATCCATTTAGCACATTATCATATCAGATCACACTGATAGAACAGTGACCATTTAATCTTCAATTCAATAGTAAAGTAGACTAGAGTTGGGGCCTTGCAGGAAGAGACGAGGTAAAATCTTCCAAAAATCTTAGCTGTCATCCTAAAATACTAAAGGCAGCCTATATAAAAGCCTATATAACCTTGTGTGTGAAGGTGTAAATAAACTTTAAGGCCCTGATTCATCATTTTCTTTGCACCTGTTTTTGGTCATGTTTTGAGCTTTTTTTTTGTATTTGCATCCAATTCATTAATCCATTTATGTCAATTTTTAAGTCTATTTTATATGTGATTTCCTGTTTTTTTTCCCTTTATGGGTGATGTTTAGTGATTCCAGATATTTTTTGCTTGATTCATTAACTGGAACGTTTTAGAAAGTCACAAAATTTGACGCAACTTCTCTCCAGTCTTCACTACGGCAGTTTTATGCATATTCCTCAAAAAGTCGCATCTTTTGTGACATTATGAACAAGATCCGACTTTTTGGTCAAAAAGTTGCAAAAATGATTAAATGACAGAAAAGAAGCCCTTTACCACTTTAAGCCAAATTCATGAATCTGTTCACCATTTTGATGAATTTGGTGCAATAAACGTCAGCGAATACATCAAGACTAAAAAAAGAAAAAAAGCAAATAATGAATTGGAGCCTAAGGGGCAGGGCCGGACTGGTGATCTGGCAATTCTGACAAATGCCAGAAGGGCCTGTCTGGTCGTGGGTCGCCTTGTCTGCTACGTTGTTAAAAGAATCGGTGTTCTCAAGACACCCATACTGTTAAGAGTTGTGATGGAGCACAAAGTCGCTGACTCCGTCACTTACCCCAGCAGCCACGGGAATCATTAAGACATATTGGTGTTTGTAGTAAATCTTCCTTTCCTCCATCCAGGGTAATATTAGTAATATATCTCATCTGGTGCTTGGGGACAGGGACAGCATGAGCCTGTGTGATCTCAAATGCCAGGGCTGAATTTCACCCCCAGTCCGTACCTGCTAAGGGGTCTGCTTTTATTCTAGAAACTGTGCCACTCTTGCCCACTCTCTGGGTCTGGGCTCAGCAGTAATATCAGGTACGTCTTATGGAAAGACTCCAGTAGTTTTAATTCCCGTGTTCTTTACAGAGGAGGGTAGACGGTGAGCAGGTAATACTGCATTTGCCATATACTTCCTTACTGATCTTGAGGCTTACAGGGTTTAATAGCGGGATGGGACTTTTCTCAAAACCCAATTATACTATGGGGCAATAAAAAATTATTTTTATCGATAGACTTAATAAAGGCTTATGTCAATAGTGCTGCTTTCCATCATCATAGTTTCTGCTATTCAAAAATATCCCTGTGATGGAGACTCAGCTTCTGAGTGCGCCCCCTGCCTTCTGGATGTTCCCACAGATCAATGACTGTTTGCTTCTTCTGGCTTCTAACACACGATTCTTGATCCAGTCACTATTAGAAGCATAGCTTATCATACTCTTTCCTTAAATTGCTGCCCCTGTCCTCTGCCTGGCCGACCCTGAGCTCTGCCTGCCAGACCTGTGCTCTGACCTGCCCGACCCTGTGCTCTGCCTGCCCGACACTGTGCTCTGCTGCCCGACCCTGTGCTCTGCCTGCCCCACCCTGTGCTCTACCTGCCCGACCCAGTGCTCTGTCTGCCATACCCTGTGCTCTGACTGCCCGACCCTGTGCTCTGCCTGGCCGACCCTGTGCTCTGCCTGCCAGATCCTGTGCTCTGCCTGCCAGATCCTGTGCTCTGCCTGCCAGACCCTGTGCTCTGCCTGCCGACCTGTGTCTCTGCCTGCCTGCAACCCTGTGCTCTGCCTGCCCGACCCTGTGCTCTGCCTGCCCACCCTGTGCTCTGCCTGCCCGACCCTGTGCTCTGCCTGCCCACCCTGTGCTCTGCCTGCCCGACCCTGTGCTCTGCCTGCCCGACCCTGTGCTCTGCCTGCCCCACCCTGTGCTCTGCCTGCCCAACCCTGTGCTCTGCCTGCCAACCTGTGCTCTGCCTGCCCGACCCTGTGCTCTGCCTGCCCGACCCTGTGCTCTGCCTGCCCGACCCCATGATCTATGCCAGCTGCTAATTCACAGCTGAATTTCCCTGTGGTACATTCTGGTTGAACCCTGTTCTGTCTCTCTGTATTATTGATTGTGATACTTTTTATATGATGTATTCTGTTGAATAAAGATTGATTATATTTTTCACCTATTTGCTCCTTTGTTTTCTCCTGCCACACATGTCTATTTGGAGCGGGTGTCTTTTTCCCCCTATTTGGGACATTTGACACTGTACCAATCGGCTCATTTGCCTGTGGGGTTTTTTGTGTATATTAATTCACAGCTGTGAAGTCAGAGCTCCCCTCCATGGTCCTGTCACCAGGAAGCTGTGCAGAGGCAGCACTGTGGATGGAAGCCTTTATAGTTTACTAAGTTATATCGATAGGAATATATTTTTATCTGTCCGGAGTACCCCTTTAAGTGGTGGGCCTTGTAGTCACTACAAGAGTGGGCTGCAAATCACTGTGAATACTATGAAATATATGTAAATCATTGTAGAGAAATTAACGACAACTTATGATGGATCAATTTAAGAAGTTAACTTTATGTAATCTTAAAAGTGATTCTACTTTTTAATCAATAGTTTTCCAAATGCACATTATACCCAAGTCTTAGAGACAGATCGTGCTTATCACTGGGGTCCAGGTACTGAAACCCTACTAGACTAGGCCATGCCTCCCACTGTCTCCTCTCCACTTCACTGTGAGATTGAAGCTGTCAGGCTAGAAAACTACTTGGCAATGAACATATATCCTAAAGACTGCTAATTATTTCAGGGTTAGACATACGACTTCCTTGGATAGCCATTCATCTGATCTGATGTGATGCCGACTTCTAAAGCTATGTTCCCACAATGATCTTCTGGAGAGTTTTTGATGCTGCAGATTTTCTGTACCTATTATGTAAATCATAGGTCACTTGAATTTTTTCATTGCATTTTTTTTTACAAGCATTTTTATCACGTCTTTGATGCCTGTGCATCTTTCACCTGCAAATTTTACGCATCAAATAAAAGTGTGTAGGCAAAATCCGCACAGAAAACTGCGTATCCACAGGAGAAATTGACATCCTGAGGATTGGAAACACATCGCAGGTCAGTTTGGCTGAGCAAAAAAAAAAAAGCACAGTGGTCATGAGATTTTTAGGAATCCCATCTACTTTCAAGGATCTTTAAAACACTGCGTTTTTTAACGCAGCGAAAATACGATATTTTTTTTTTACTGATGTGCGCTATATGTTAAATTGCTAACTTCCTATAAAAAAAAGAAATATCGTCTTTTAGAGAGGATTAGGACTCCTGTGCAGCCATGTTACAGGTCAGTAATGTACTTTTTAAGCTATACCTTACACAGAGCAGCATTAGTCACTGATTTACTATAGAAACACACTGGGTTCATTCCCATCACATCATATACGGATCCAACAAAACAGATCTTGGCGCAGCCCATTGGATGCCGAATGTGCAGAGCTATACAGTACAGACCAAAAGTTTAGACACACCTTCTCATTTAAAGATTTTTCTGTATTTTCATGACTATGAAAATTGTACATTCACACTGAAGGCATCAAAACTATGAATTAACACATGTGGAATTATATACTTAACAAAAAAATGTGAAACAACTGAAAATATGTCTTATATTCTAGGTTCTTCAAAGTAGCCAGTACCACCTTTTGCTTTGATGACTGCTTTGCACACTCTTGGCATTCTCTTGATGAGCTTCAAGAGGTAGTTACCGGAAATGGTTTTCACTTCACTGGTGTGCCCTGTCAGGTGGGATTTCTGGCCTTATAAAAGGGGTTGGGACCATCAGTTGTGTTGTGCAGAAGTCTGGTGGATACACAGCTGATAGTCCTACTAAATAGACTGTTAGAATTTGTATTATGGCAAGAAAAAAGCAGCTAAGTAAAGAAAAACGAGTGGCCATCATTACTTTAAGAAATGAAGGTCAGTCAGTCCGAAAAATTGGGAAAACTTTGAAAGTGTCCCCAAGTGCAGTTGCAAAAACCATCAAGCGCTACAAAGAAACTGGCTCACAAGAGGACAGCCCCAGGAAAGGAAGACCAAGAGTCACCTCTGCTTCTGAGGATAAGTTTATCCGAGTCACCAGCCTCAGAAATCGCAGGTTAACAGCAGCTCAGATTAGAGACCAGGTCAATGCCACACAGAGTTCTAGCAGCAGACACATCTCTACAACAACTGTTAAGAGGAGACTTTGTGCAGCAGGCCTTCAAGGTAAAATAGCTGCTAGGAAACCACTGTTAAGGACAGGCAACAAGCAGAAGAGACTTATTTGGGCTAAAGAACACAAGGAATGGACATTAGACCAGTGGAAATCTGTGCTTTGGTCTGATGAGTCCAAATTTGAGATCTTTGGTTCCAACCACCGTGTCTTTGTGCGACGCAGAAAAGGTGAACGGATGGACTCTACATGCCTGATTCCCACCGTGAAGCATGGAGGAGGAGGTGTAATGGTGTGGGGGTGCTTTGCTGGTGACACTGTTGGGGATTTATTCAAAATTGAAGGCATACTGAACCAGCATGGCTACCACAACATATTGCAGCGGCATGCTATTCCATCCGGTTTGCGTTTAGTTAGACCATCATTTATTTTTCAACAGGACCATGACCCCAAACACACCTCCAGGCTGTGTAAGGGCTATTTGACCAAGAAAGAGAGTGATTGGGTGCTACGCCAGATGACCTGGCCTCCACAGTCACCAGACCTGAACCCAATCGAGATGGTTTGGGGTGAGCTGGACCGCAGAGTGAAGGCAAAAGGGCCAACAAGTGCTAAGCATCTCTGGGAACGCTTCAAGATTGTTGGAAAACCATTCCCGGAGACTACCTCTTGAAGCTCATCAAGAGAATGCCAAGAGTGTGCAAAGCAGTCATCAAAGCAAAAGGTGGCTACTTTGAAGAACCTAGAATATAAGACATATTTTCAGTTGTTGCACACTTTTTTGTTAAGTATATAATTCCACATGTGATAATTCATAGTTTTGATGCCTTCAGTGTGAATTTACAATTTTCATAGTCATGAAAATACAGAAAAATCTTTAAATGAGAAGGTGTCCAAACTTTTGGTCTGTACTGTATATAAGGATACTAAGGAGCCATATAACCAATATGTGCTGCCGTCCAGGCATCTTCCCATGTGCACGAATCCTAAGTGGACGGTGTTTTGTCCATTTTCCATTATTCTGCTATTACACAGCATGCCCGTGGATCGCAGAGCTACGTTTGCCAGGCGGTATGCATGAGCGATCATTGGCCCACATACTACTTCTAAGTCACAAAGTACATGCATTCAATTATTTATAAGTGCAAAGTAAAGTGAGGAATGTGGTACATACCGACAGTGCTTGTCGTCTAAGAACAATCACCCTCATCTTCCCATCTTGTACGACTGGTAACACTTCCTACAGGCAGGATCTGGTATCAAAGACGGCTATTGTCAGATAACCATAACTATCGCAAAAAACAGGATTTGTGGAGCCTGACCCTGATAATCTGAAGCCATCTGTTCAATTTAATAGTCGCATCCCATCACCACGGAAACAAGTCAACTGTGCTATCAAAAAAAGGATGGGAGGCAACAGACAACTGGGGGGCTTCCAGGCAGCCTAGAGAGATGCCTACAATCCATAGGAGCATGTGGGAGCGCTGCAAACATTGTAA
Source organism: Oophaga sylvatica (assembly GCA_033576555.1). Taxonomy (NCBI): domain Eukaryota; kingdom Metazoa; phylum Chordata; class Amphibia; order Anura; family Dendrobatidae; genus Oophaga; species Oophaga sylvatica. The sequence continues at coordinate 497,516,061 of JARQOD010000005.1, forward strand.
GGTGGCCATATGGAAGCCCGCACAGCTCTGCTATTCCACAGGACAGCCCGGAAACGGTTACACGGTCACAGTGAAAGAAACTGTTTATTTGTTTACACTATTCATAAGAAGCAAATGTATAAGATCTTCCCCATACTGCACATAGGACCCCGCAGCCGGTCACAGGGGGTCATCTTCTACACAACAGTAACGTAGATCATATACAGTGCATGGCAGCTAGGGCCGGTTTTAGATAAAGTGTGGCCCTGGGGAAAACTTTAAAGTGGGGCCCCAAATGCTAACATATTGCACCATCACACAAACATTTCAGTTGTATTTACATGCACTGATTTCAGGCCGTTAAACGAGCGTGATCAATAATATTGAAGTTATTCGACGCTTGTTTCCCGGCCTCTTTACACCGACTGAGGAACAATGATGGGCACAGAACGATCACTAGTAGATCACTAGTAGATCCCCATACAGTATCGTGTTATCAGCAGCACATCTGCAGCTTATACCAGGCGATGTGCTGCTGAGAACAATGATTCTTGCTGCAGCATAAACAATCCAATCACACAACGAATAAGCACCAGTTTGCTCATTTAGTGTATTGCATCCCATAGTCCTCCACATAGTATAATGAACCCTATAGTCCTCCAGACAGTATAATGCACATTCCATAGACCTCAATATAGGATAATGCTCCCATAGTCATCCATATTGTATAATGCACACCTCATAGTCCTCCATATATTATAATGTCCACCATAGTCCTCCATATGATATAATACACTCCCCATAGTACTTGGTATAGTATAATACACTAGCCATAGTCCTCCATACAGTATAATGCATTCTCCATAGTCCTACATACAGTATGATGCACACCCCATAGTCCTCCATATAGTATAATGCACACCCCATAGTCCTCCGTACAGTATAGTACACTTCCCATAGTCCTCAGTATAGCATAATTCACTCCCCATAGTACACTGTATAGTATAATACATTCCCCATAGTCCTACATACAGTATATTGCAGCCCCCATAGTTCTCAATATAGTATAATACATTCCCCATAGTCCTCCATACAGTATAATACATTCCCCATAGTCCTCCACACAGTATAATACATTCCCATAGTCCTCCATTGACATGTCTTCAGACGGCTCTAGACAGTTTGACATTCGACAGCGTATATCCTGTAGTAGTACTAATTTAATTTATTACACAAATGTGAATGCTCCAGGATATACGTTGGTCTTACCTCCAGGGAGCTCAGGGTGCAGGTACGGGAGCAAGTGTGGGACATTGGTGCGGCCAAGACAGTGGCCGACCCCTCTGACTTAAAAAACGATCCCCTGCCATTTCAAGCTCCATCATAATTGTGACACTTAAATAACTTAGGGTTAGGGGATTGATACTATTCACATGGGTATCAGAGGGGGTAATAATAAAAAACTTCTTGCACAGATTGAAAATGAGTGGATAGTGACTCTGGATACCGTGGCCCCTTAGGGCTTGAATGAATCTCTTAGTTTTGCCTCCTTTTTGTAATAACAATTATTGTTATATCTAATGATCCTTATAAATGTTCTGTGCTCCCCTTTGCACTTCTTAATACCTCCATTGTCGGGATGTTTTTGATTTTAACCTTGTTTTTTTATGTTTTCTATTATTTTTTCATTTGTTGTTGTTCTCCGTATCATCTAGAGACAACTTCTGACACATGGTGTCTGCAGTGACCTTCCACCTCGCCCCCTTATTTATCATCATCTCCAGCAAACTTTTCTATACAGCATTCTATCTATGTGACTGCTGACATATAATGTTTTATATTTCGGCCAGTCGCAATGCGCACGCGCATAAAGTACTGCCATCATTGGTCCATAGCGACCATGTGATCGGTCACCTGGGTTATTTGAAGTTCCGTTTACAACACCTCACTGCATCCCCTTGATAAAGCGGTGACCTGAACACGCGAAACGCATGTAGGGGTCTTGCCATCCGGCACAGGGACACCCTCCTACCTCTGGTAAGCTCTGCCCCTTGGCATTACTTGTTATTCTGTTACTCCTTGTTGTATGTCGTTTCTAGCCTTGGGATTGACCTTACTTGAGTGTGTCATCTGGTATATACAGTACAGACCAAAAGTTTGGACACACCTTCTCATTTAAAGATTTTTCTGTATTTTCATGACTATGAAAATTGTAAATTCACACTGAAGGCATCAAAACTATGAATTAACACGTGGAATTATATACTTAACAAAAAAGTGTGTAACAACTGAAAATATGTCTTATATTTTAAGTTCTTCAAAGTAGCCTCCTTTTGCTTTGATGACTGCTTTGCACACTCTTGGCATTCTCTTGATGAGCTTCACATGTGTGCCCTGTCAGGTTTAAGAAGTGGGATTTCTAGCCTTATAAATGGGGTTGGGACTATCAGTTGTGTTGTGCAGAAGTCTGGTGGGTACACAGCTGATAGTCCTACTGAATAGACTGTTAGAATTTGTATTATGGCAAGAAAAAAGCAGCTAAATAAAGAAAAACGAGTGGCCATCATTACTTTAAGAAATGAAGGTCAGTAAGTCCGAAAAATTGGGAAAACTTTGAAAGTGTCCCCAAGTGCAGTTGCAAAAACCATCAAGCGCTACAAAGAAACTGGCTTACATGAGGACCACCCCAGGAAAGGAAGACCAAGAGTCACCTCTGCTTCTGAGGATAAGTTTATCCGAGTCACCAGCCTCAGAAATCGCAGGATTACAGCAGCTCAGATTAGAGACCAGGTCAATGCCACACAGAGTTCTAGCAGCAGACACATCTCTACAACAACTGTTCAGAGGAGACTTTGTGCAGCAGGCCTTCATGGTAAAATAGCTGCTAGGAAACCACTGCTAAGGACAGGCAACAAGCAGAAGAGACTTGTTTGGGCTAAAGAATACAAGGAATGGACATTAGACTAGTGGAAATCTGTGCTTTGATCTGATGAGTCCAAATTTGAGATCTTTGGTTCCAACCACCGTGTCTTTGTGCGACGCAGAATAGTTGAATGGATGAACTCTACATGCCTGGTTCCCACCGTGAAGCATGGAGGAGGTGGTGTGATGGTGTGGGGGTGCTTTGCTGGTGACACTGTTGGGGATTTATTCAAAATTGAACGCATACTGAACCAACATGGCTACCACAGCATCTTGCAGCAGCATGCTATTCCATCCGGTTTGCATTTAGTTGGACCATCATTTATTTTTCAACAGGACAATGACCCCAAACACACCTCCAGGCTGTGTAAGGGCTATTTGACCAAGAAGGAGAGTGATGGGGTGCTACACCAGATGACCTGGCCTCCACAGTCACCAGACCTGAACCCAATCGAGATGGTTTGGGGTGAGCTGGACCGCAGAGTGAAGGCAAAAGTGCCAACAAGTGCTAAGCATCTCTGGGAACTCCTTCAAGATTGTTGGAAGACCATTCCCGGTGACTACCTCTTGAAGCTCATCAAGAGAATGCCAAGAGTGTGCAAAGCAGTAATCAAAGCAAAAGGTGGCTACTTTGAAGAACCTAGAATATAAGACATAATTTCAGTTGTTGCACACTTTTTTGTTAAGTATATAATTCCACTGTGTTAATTCATAGTTTTGATGCCTTCAGTGTGAATTTACAATTTTCATAGTCATGAAAATACAGAAAAATCTTTAAATGAGAAGGTGTATCCAAACTTTTGGTCTGTACTGTATATTCACCCCTTATGCTTCACTATTAAGCACACAGATAATGGTTAACTATACTTTCATCTATGATGGGTGACACTGTTGTATTTGTGTTGTCTTGGTATTTCGTTACTTTACTTTGTAATCCTCTTTTTAATGTGATATTAATAAAATTTATACTTGGTTTTACGCCTTATTCTCCTGCTGTCTTCATGTATTTTGGAGTTGGTGTTGTTTTCCATAGGGTGGGCCACTATTAGTGTCACCACCCTGGCATCCAGTATGCAGCTGGGATATTTGTTTCCATATAGTATAATGCAGCCCCCATAAAGTACAATGCAGGCCCCATAAAGTACAATACAGCCCCCATACAGTACAATGCAAGCCCTCATAGAGCATAATGCAACCTCCATAGAGTATAATGCAGCCCCATAGAGTTTAATGCAGCCAACACTGGCTTGAGGCCCCTGGAGGAGTGGGGGCCCCAGGCAACTGCCTAATTTGCGTGCCCTGATGTCAACGTAGGAGACATGTCGGCTGGGATAATAACGTGACTCCAAATAGTGAAGTCTTCTCCTGCCCGACAGAATGTGACAATATGGGATAAAGCATTACACACTATAAATGATGTGAGTGTTAGAAGTCACGAAGGACGAAGGTGACCATTAGGATAATACTGCAGTACATTTATACAAGTCATCCAACTACAACAATATATAGTAAGAAGCACATTATTTCTGATGTTTGCTCTTCAGCAGCTGCAGAACCTCTTTTTGAAGAGTTAGGGTATGTTCACATGGGATTGACTGGCTTCAGTAAAACCAACACCAAACACCTGTTTTTTTGTGCTGCAGATTACATTGAAGAAACTATGGAAATGGGTGAAATTCTGGAGAAAGAATCTGGCTACACTCTCATGCAATTTATTAAAAATATTAAAAGGAGTTATCCAGAACCATATTAGTTTTTTACTACGGGCCTAAGCACTAACAGGCAGGTAGCTGCTAACTACTTGTCTGCTCTCCCCAGCACAGATCTCTGCCGGCACAGAGCGGTCACTGCCGGCGATTCTATAGCTTCCACTGATGACACATCGAAAGAGCAGCGACTTCTCTTCCACTCTACTAAGTTGACGGGGCGTGAATGACAGCCGGCTCATAACTGTGGGAAGCAAGGTGTCAATCAGGGTAACATTGGTAGTGACCCTCCATCAACAGAAAAACCGGAAGAAGAGCTGCTCTGTTGATGAATCGCCGGCAGGAGCGGTCAGTGACCACTCAGAGCTGGCCGCAGGATACCATAGGCAGGTAGTTGCTAACATTTATATTTTACAACTTTAGTCCTGGACAACTCCTTTTAAGGGGTTGTCCCCTTGGAACAAATTATCACCTATCCATAGAATAGGTGATAACTTTAACATTGGTGGGGGACTGACTGCTGGGACCACCACTAACTGCCAGAACGGGGCATTTTTATTCCCTTGCTCAATAATCGCTCCATTTATTCCTAATGTTATTTATTCACAGCTGCAGTGGTGCTTTAAATGTAAGCCCCCCTGCCCTCAGTCATATACTCACCCTCCGACGCCTTCACCATTTTTCTGGGGCGGCTCCGATCCCGTCGTGCCATCTTGTAAGCGCAGCTTCTGACTGGCCGGAAAGTCAAAAGCTACGTCACAAGCTCTCAATACAAGTCTATGAGAGCCAGAACCAGACTCTCATAGACTTGTATTGAAAAGTGGCCTCCGTGCAGCTCCATGAAACTCCGGTCCGCCAGAGATCGACCGGAACGACAGCGAAAACAGATGAAAACACCAGTATCAGACAGGGTGCTTCCATTTAAAACACCACTCCAGCGGTGCAAAAAAAACTCTCAAAAATCGCTAGAGTGGTGCTTTAATACAGCGCTCTGGCAATCCAATGGAGAATGAATGGAAGGGTGGTGAAACGGCCACCGACTCTCCATGCTGATCCCAGCAGCCAAACTAAAAGTTACCACCTATCCTGCGGAGAAGCGATAACTTCTTCCAACAGGACAACATCTTTGTATCCCCAGTCAGTTTATGCTTACAATGAATGTGTCATCAGAAAAAAAAACTATTGTTTAAAATGAATTTTGTGTCACATGTATTTTTTAAAAAATGTTTTTTTTTTTCTCATATCAAGATCTTTATTAAAAAAAAACTAAATTTGTCGTCTTGCAATTTTCACACTGACCAAACTTTCTGTCCTTTTAGTAGGAGTTTTCAGCAAACTCCTTATCATCAGAGGCAGGATTGCAATGACATTTAACACCTCTACATACACAGTTAATTACATAGAACCCACCAATCACAACAGGTCACTGCCTCAATAGCCAGTATTAAAATTGCAGGATTTCCAAATGTTGTTTTTAATAAAGATTTGGTAAACACAATGGAAAATCCAGATGGAGAGCGCACAGCGTGTCCTTCCCATGTGAACACACTGAAAGAAGGATTCTCCTGTACACCAGTTATCCTTTCACAGTAGAGGACTTCAGCATCTCAGGTATTGTGAGGCAGCGACCCATGTCACAGATAGGGGGCGCTGTTGTTCTCCAGGATGAGCAGGAGGCGTATTGAGGCCATGAGGGGGCATTGCAGTCGCAAGCGTAGCTATGATTGCAATGGTGAAGCAGTGACCGATGTCACAGGTAGGGGTCGCTGTGTGATCCCCCCAGGTTGTGCTCGGAGGCGTATGAAGGCCATAGGAGGGCATGGCAGTCATGGGCGTAGCTGTGACTGCAATGCAGACTGATAATATAAGTGTTAGGGTATGTTTCCACGGACAGGAAACGTTGCGTGTTTGATGCTGTGTACAGCCGCAGCGTCAAACACACAGCATCCAGATGTTACAGCATAGTGGAGGGGATTTCATGAAATCTCGTCTCCACTATGCGTTAAAAGACGCAGGCGGCAGACCTGTGTAAACGGACATGCGGCGCGTCTTTTTAGACCGCAGCATGTCTATTTACCTTGCGGCGATGCTCCATCGCCGCAAGGTAAATAGTACAGACCTATGTAGCGCTGTGGTTATTCCGGATGTGTTCAATGAAAGCATCCGGATTCACCGCGCGTTCAGAAGGGGGCGGGACTCTGGGCGGAACAGGGTTTCCGTTGCTGCAGTGTCGATACTCGCAATCCCACTGACACTGCAGGAATGGCGCCGCCACGGGAGGTGAGTATAGGCTTTTTTTATTTTATAGGGGCCAAGCATGGGGAATGAGAAGAGTTGTCCTAGTAGTGGACAGCCCCTTTAACCTTAAAGCCCCAATCACATCAGATAGCTGTCAGTCAGGTATCCCGACTCCCCATACACATGGATCCTTGGGTCGGTCGTGAGCTCGGGAGATCTCTTCTGGCAGCAGATTATCTTCACACTTAAAAGGATTGGAAGCTGACATTCAGTAGGCTGGTTCCTTCACTTTCCTGACCTCATCAGTCAGGGTAAGAGTGTTTAAATCAACACGTTCTGATAACTTTTATCTCATTTGTATGGGAGCATTAACATTCTAGGCTGATTTCTACAGTACCATGCTAAAGTTTTAGGCAGGTGACGAAAAATGATGCAACGTAAGAATGCTTTCCAAACTAGAAGTGACATTTTATGTTAATCAATTAACAAAATGCAAAAAGTGAATGAACAAAGAAAATAAAGTAATATCTGGTGTCACCACCCTTTGATTTTAAAACCGCATCAATTCTTCTAGGTACACTTGTCATTTGTCCACAGTGTTTGAAGGCAATCGACAGCGAAGTTGTTCCAAACATCTTGGAGAACTAACCACAGATCTTCTCTGGCTGTAGGATTGTGCGATCCTGTGCTTTCATGTAATCCCAGACTAGAGGATGTCGATGTCATGGCTCTGTGGTGGCCATATTATCACTTCCAGGACTCCTTGATCTTCTTTATACTAAAGATAGCTCTTAATGACATTAGTGGTATGTTTGGCGTTATCCGGCCGCAGAATAAATTTGGAGCAATGCAGACTCCTCACTGATGGCATTGTATGATAGGTAAGTATATGCTTGTATTCTCAACATTTAGGATGCCAGGAAATTGGCAATGTTAGGACCGTAGATGCAGTGGTCAACCAAAGGAACTTTACTAGGAGAACACCTTCTCATTCCTAGTGTTTGACCCCAGTGAAATTAAAACACCTATACCTATACTCCCCTCCAGTGCCAGGGTTGTTCCAGTGGTGTTGGGAACTCCCGTTCCTGGGGCTCACGTAACGTTGTGGTGACACATGAGTCTTGGGTCCAGGCAGTGCTGGAGTCATGTCCCCGAATTTGGACAAATCGAACATCGAGAGGAAGTCAGAGAGCAGCCGCAGCCCGGACATCCTCTTGATGTTAAATATGTCCGAAGGTAGGGCAGTGAACCCGACACAGGGCTCACGTGTCATAACAACCTCACGCGAGCCCCGGGAACGAGAGTGCTGACACCGCTGGAACAGTAGATATTTTTATGGTAACAAGGCCAAACAGAGGAATGAGAAGGGGTTGCTCAAGTAGTGGACAACCTCTTTAATGCAGTAGATGATAGACATATCTTGCTTTCTTCACTTTAAAAACAAGGATGCCCAGCAGTGCCATCAGATGAGAATTATGGGCAAAAAGCCAAATATTCAACATGGCTACAAGGCCAAGCAACTCAGCAATGTGCGAAAACACAGGAACTGGGGTATAGAAAAATGGCAGCAGGTGCTCTAGACTGAGGAACCAAAATGTGAAATATTTGGCTCTAATAGAAGGCAGTTTGATTGCCAAAGAGGGGGACAGCAATACATTGAGTGTCTGCAGGAACAGTGAAGCATGGTGGAGGGTCCTTGCAAGTTTGGGGCTGCATTTCAGCAAATCAAGTTAAGAATTTGGTTAAGATGCTGAATTTTTCAATGCAGAAAAATACAGGCAGATACTTATAGAATACCACCAGTAAGGCGTCTGATGGGCTCTAAATTCATTCTGCAGCAGGACAACGACCCCAAACATGCAACTAATGTGATTAAGAACAATCTTCATCATAAAGAAGAATGAGTAGTCCTGGAAGTGATGATATGGCCCCCACAGATCTCAACATTGAGTCAGTCTGGTATTATATGAGCAGCCAGAAAAATGTGAAAGATTTGCACAGGAGACATCCACAGATCTGTGGTTAGTTCTCCAAGATGTTTGGAACGACCTCCCTGTAGAGTTCCTTCAAAAACTGCGTGCAAATGTACCTACAGGAATTGATGATTTGATGCTGTTCTGAAAGCAAAGCGGATATCACACCAAATATTAATTTGATTTAGAATACCCTTTTGTTCAGGAGTCCGACCACCGGAACCGTCACTGATCGCGTGAAATGTGCAGTCAGAATAGAGCGCTGCCAACTCTCCATTTTTCATCTATGTAGCTGTACTCTGTTATCTCTTGAAGACCCATAAACAGTGAATACAGGGGTGCCCCACATAGGCCCTGTTCTTCGGATTGGTGGGGATCTGTTTTATCAAAAAGTTATCAGCGCTCCTTTGCGGAGGGTATAACTTCCAATGCTGGTTAATCTGCTGTGATCAGAGCTACCTCTAATCGCAGTAGTTATTAGCAAGTGTCTGCTATGTAAAATCGCTGGCACCCACCGGGCTTGGAGTGGGCTCAGTGCATGAGCTGGCACCACACAAATAGTCATGATTTGTCCCAAAATCCGCCTTCTATGTGTGGGACAAATGGCAAGAAACCAGACGGGTGGTAGAGTGATTCGGCATCGGGCTTCCCTCCCCCACAGCACATAACACGGCCTGCCACCATTGGGGGAATGCTACTGCTAAAAGGGATTTGGGTGCCAATAAGTATAATAGAGTGTGGCCAGGGCTCTGTACTGGGAAACAACCAACATGCATCCCATTACAAGGATGGTTATCCAGCTTTCCTTGAACCCTGAATAGTAATCCTGCCAAGCAATATATCAGGATTTTGCTGTGTGAACAGGCAGATTGTATGTGCTGCCTGACAACCCACGCTACACCTACAACCGTCCCCAGATTAATTATCATCCAGGATTGCTACACACAGGTACAAGAAACCGATGAAAGTTTTACCTGACATGACCGATGCCCAGGATGCGAGCGCACAGGTTACACAGTAACATAATTATATTAGGCAAGAGTGTTGATACTGAGGGGTACATAGCAATGAACGGGAAGTGCATGACCCGCAGGTTAGTAACTTGCAGGACTTGTGCCCCGGGTGCCAGGTGGGAGTTTGCAGGGCTTGTGCCCCGGGTGCCAGGTGGGAGTTTGTAGGGCTTGTGCCCCGGTGCTGGGTGTCAGATGGGCGTTTGCAGGGCATGTGCCCCGGGTGCCAGGTGGGAGTTTGTAGGGCTTGTGCCCCGGATGCCAAGTTGGAGTTTGTAGGGCTTGTGCCCCGGGTGCCAGGTTGGAGTTTGCAGGGCTTGTGCCCCGGGTGTCATGTTCCAGGTGGGAGTTTGTAGGGCTTGTGCCCAGGGTACTGTGTGGGAGTTTGCAGGGCTTGTGCCCCGGTGCCAAGTTGGAGTTTGCAGGGCTTGTGCCCCGGGTGTCATGTTCCAGGTGGGAGTTTGTAGGGCTTGTGCCCCAGATGTTGGGTGTCAGGTGGGAGTTTGTAGGGCTTGTGCCCCGGGTGCCAGGTGGGAGTTTGTAGGGCTTGTGCCATGGGTGCCAGGTGGGAGTTTGTAGGGCTTGTGCCCTGGGTGTCAGGTTGGGAGTTTGTAGGGCTTGTGCCCCAGGTGCTGGGAGTTTGTAGGGCTTATGCCCCAGGAGCCAGGGGTTACCAACAAATTGCTGTATCTTGTGGAGGGTATTCAGATTAGGGCAGCAGGGTATGCGCGTGGCCATGTCAGTGCGTCATAATTAGGACTAAGGCCTCTTTCACACATCTGGTGTGCGCCTGACGGCGCCCCCGGCATTTAGCCGCAGCGCCGCATCAGAAAACCTGATGCGACGCTTGCGTTTTTTTTGCATTGACTTGCATTAGCGCCGGATGGCGCCGCATGTCAATGCGTCGTATGCGATTTTGTCCGGATGCGGCGGAAATGTACATTGCGGCGGCCGGACAAAACGCAGCATGTAACTTTTTTTTTTTTTGCCGGATTCCCCTGATGTCTCCGGGCATCAGAAACCATCCGGCAAAAAAACGCATGCGGCGCATCAGGTTTTCTGATGCGGCGCTGCGGCTAAATGCCGGGGGCGCCGTCAGGCGCACACGGATGTGTGAAAGAGGCCTAATAATAAACACACACATAAAATAGGACAATCTCACCAGAGGAGCTGATACCAGTCACTACATGACATCTTATATCATTTTACACCGTTAGATTATAAGTCTCCTATACTTAGCACCTAACGGTAAAGGATACCATCAGAGGCAGAGCAAATGACAGGACGCCAATCATGCCGGATATGACAATATTCATGGAAACCATCAGCAAGTAGGTGACAGTGATCCGCAGGACTGACCTCCCATCCATCACACAGCAGACATGTACCCAGGCCTGGGAATGACACTGGGGGCACAAGGTGACTGCAGCTGGCACCATCACTAGCAGAGGTCACATCTGTGCCAGGAGGATGGGGGAAAGTGATGGCTGTGACTCCAGGACTCCACATAAGTACAAAGTCCTACATGACGCGGGGTAATGACAAGATGGCAATGTGTGGTCACACTGCGGGGAGGGCAGCTCCGGGCCGGGGATGCAGCCGAGCCCCGCACACCCCAGCACCGGAGAGCTCTGCCGGAGGACAGGACGCCGCCACACAACGTTACACCGCACAGGAGGAGGAGAACAAAAGGCGGCGGCGGCGGAGCAGCGCTCAGTGCGGGCTGCAGGAGGAGGACGCGGCGCTGCCGCTGGTGCTGATGCTGGCAGGACACCTACCCGCTGCCGTCATGAAATCCGTGGCATCCCGCCTGCTCACTCGGCTCTCAGCGCCATCTTCCCGCTGATCCCCGGGGTCCGGGCATGTGCCGGCCCAGGCTGCTCGCTCCCGACCCACGGCCATCCCACAACGGGGAGAAGAGAGAGAGCACGGCGGAGAGGAGCGCGTCCCCGACCTCCAGAACGCGGCTGGGCAGAACCGGGAGGCGGGCGCTGCTGAGCACCGAACCCACGACCCCCGGCCTGAACGACCGGCTGATAGCGGGCATCATCTGCCACACCACACTGATATATCATATATACCGTATGTAATAATACCACACTGATATATCATATATACTGTATATACTGTATGTAATAACACCACACTGATAAATCATATCTACTGTATATACTGTATGTAATAACACCACACTGATATATCATATATACTGTATATACCGTATGTAATAATACCACACTGATAAATCCTATATACTGTATATACTGTATGTAATAATACCACACTGATATATCTATATACTGTATATACTGTATGTAATAATACCACACTGATAAATCCTATATACTGTATATACTGTATGTAATAATACCACACTGATAAATCATATCTACTGTATATACTGTATGTAATAACACCACACTGATAAATCCTATATACTGTATATACTGTATGTAATAATACCACACTGATATATCATATATACTGTATATACCGTATGTAATAATACCCACTGATAAATCCTATATACTGTATATACTGTATGTAATAATACCACACTGATAAATCATATCTACTGTATATACTGTATGTAATAACACCACACTGATAAATCCTATATACTGTATATACTGTATGTAATAATACCACACTGATAATCATATATACTGTATATACCGTATGTAATAATACCACACTGATAAATCCTATATACTGTATATACTGTATGTAATAATACCACACTGATATATCATATATACTGTATATACTGTATGTAATAATACCACACTGATAAATCCTATATACTGTATATACTGTATGTAATAACACCGCACTGATAAATCATATATACTGTATATACTGTATGTAATAACACCGCACTGATAAATCATATATACTGTATGTAATAACACCGCACTGATAAAGCCTATATACTGTATATACTGTATGTAATAACACACCTGATAAATCCTATATACTGTATATACTGTATGTAATAAACCACACTGATAAACTATATACTGTATATACTGTATGTAATAACACCGCACTGATAAATCCTAATATACTGTATATAACGTATGTAATAATACCGCACTGATAAATCTATATACTGTATATACTGTATGTAATAACCACACTGATAATCTATTATGATATACTGTATTATAACACCACTGATAAATCCTATATACTGTAATACTTGTATAACCTGATATAAACCTTATATATACTGTATGTAATAAACCACACTGATAAATCTATATACTGTATATACTGTAAAACCACACTAATATATATATTAGTATATACTGTATTAATAACACCAACTGATAAATCTATATACTGTATAACTGTATGTAATAAACACTGATAAATAATATACTGATAAACACTGATAATATATACTGATATATATTAAAACCAATAAACTAAACTATATAACAGTATAAACCATACTGATAAATACTTATCGTATATACTGTATGAATAACACCACTGATAAATATATTAGTAATACTATGTAATAAATACTGTATAATAATAATACCAACTGATAATACATATATAAATACTTATATATAACCATCTATAAACTATACTGTAAATAAATACACTTAATTATATACTATATCTGTATGTAATAACCGCACGAAATCAATTATATATACTGTATTAATTAATACCCACTGATAAATCTATATGTATATACTGTAGTAATAAACACCTATAAATCTATATACTGTATATACTGTATGTAATAACACCACTGATAAATATATCTGTATATACTGTATGTATAACACCACATATAATATTATATGTATAAAATATAATCACACGATATAACATATAATATATTATAAACATATAAATCTATATACTGTATATACTGTATGTAAAACACACTGATAAATCTATATATAATGATTAATAAACCACATGATAATCATATATACTGTATTACTGTATGTAATAAACCCACTGATAAACATATATCTGTATATGTATGTATAAAACCACACGATAAATCATATTACTGTATATACTGTATGTAATAACACCAACTATAACTATATCTGTATATACATGTAATAACCCCAACTGATAAATCTATATGTATATACTTGTAATAAACCCACTGATAAATCTATTATGTATATATGTATGATAATACCACACTGAATATATATATATATAACTTATGTAATAATAACTGATATTATGTAATAACACTGTAATTAATAATGTATGTATAAACCCTTAAATATATACTGTAAGTAATACCACACTATAAATATATTCTATTGTGTAAAAAACTGATAAAATATATAAATACTGTATTAATAACACCATGTAATCTATACTGTATTAATTACTAATAAACAACTTGATATATTACTGTAATATACTGTATAAACACCTATAATCTATATACTTTATGTATAAAACCACTGATAAATCATATATACTGTAATACTGTATGTAATAACACCCACTGATAAATCATATTACTGTATATACTGTATGTAATAACCACACTGATAAATCTATATACTGTATATATGTATTAATAAACCACACTGATAAATATATATGTATACTGATTATAAACCATATTATATTATGTAAATGTAAATAAAAACTGATAAATAATAACTGATAATTATTATAATTTTAACACCACTGATAACTATAATTTATTATATAATAACTGTAAATATTATAGTATATAATAAAAACACTGATAATATATCTATATACTGTATAATAACAACGATAATCTATAACGTATATAGTATGATAAACCGAGATAAATCATATATACTGTATACTGTATGTAATAAACCAACTAAAATATATATATACTGTATGTAATAACCATGATAAATCATATATACTGTATATACTGTATGTAATAAACCCACTGATAAATATATATATGATATACTGTATGTAATAACACCGATAAATCATATACTGTTATACGTATGTAATAAACCACACTGATAATCATATACTGTATAACTGTATGTAATAAACCACCTGATAAATCTTATACTGTATACGTATGAATAAACAACTGTAAATATATAGTATATTATGTATAATACCCACTGATAATATATCTATATGTATGTAATAACACCAACTGATAATCATATTACTGTATATACTTGTAATAAAACTGTAAATCTATATACTGTATTAATAACCACTGAAATATCATATATGAGTACACTGAAAATCATATAATGTATAACTGTATGTAATAAACCACACTGAAATCATATATACTGTTATACTGTATGTAATAAACCCACTGATAAATCAATACTGTATATATGTATGTAATAACACCCACTGATAATCTATATACTGTATATACGTATGTAATAACACCACACTGATAAATCTATATACGATATCTGTATGTAATAAACCCACTGATAAATCCTATATACTGTATATACGTATGTAATAACCCCACGATAAATCATATTACTGTATATACTGTATGTAATAATCACACGTAATCAATATGATATCGTATGTAAAACCCATGAAATCTATTACTGATAACTGTATGAATAATCCCAGATATCTACTGTATATATGTATGTATAATACCACAGAAAATCATTCTGAAAAGTTATAAACACATGAACTATTACGTAATCGATGTATAACACGCACTGAATCATTACTTATTATAATAACACACTGATAATATATATACTGAACTGTAGTAATACACCACACTAATACTGATACGATTAATACACCAACGTAATCATTGATACTGTATGTAATAATACAATAAATCATTCTGTATAACTGTATATAACCCACTGATAAACATAATACTGATATACTGTATTAATAATACCACACTGAAAATCTTATCTTATTAGTATGTAAAAACCACACTAAATCAATATCTTATATACTGTATGTAATAAACCCACTGAATATCAATATCGATAAACTATGAAATAACACCACTGATAATCTATTACTGTATATACGTATGTATAAACCACACGTAAATCATAATACGATATCTTATTAATAATACCGCACTGAAAAATCAAATTATGTATATACTGTATGTAAAAAACCCATGAAAATCATATTACTGTATTTACGTTTTTAAATAATACCCACTGAAAAAACATATAACCTGTAATACTGTATGTAAAAACCCACTATAAATCATATATACTTTATACTGTAGTAATAAACCACATGTTAAATCATAATACTGTATATACTGTGTAAAAACCCCATGATAAATCATTTTAACTGAATTTTACGAAAGAATAATCCCCGATATATATTTATAGTATATACGTATGTAATAATCCCCAAAAATGATAAATCAATATACTGTAAACTGAAATGAAAAAACCACACTGAAAAATCATATTACTGATTACTGTATTAAAAAACACAGATAAATCAATAACTGTAAAATACTGTATGTAATAATACACACTAAAAAATCAAAATACGAAATATACGTAGTAAAAATACCACACTGATAAAATAAATTATGAAATAACGTATGAATAAACACACTGAAATTTCTATTACTGTATTCTGTTTTTAATAAACCACATGAAAATCTTTACTGTATATACGTATGTTAAACCCACACTGAAAATCAAAAATACGTAATACTGTATGTAATAATCCCACTGAAAAATCATTTACTGTATAACTGATGTAAAAACCAACTGATAATCTATTCTGTATAACTGTAGTAAAAACCCCTGATAAATCATATATACTGTATATACTGTATGTAAAAAACCCCACACTGTAAATCAATATCTTTTTAACTGATGTAAAAACCAACTGTTAAATCATAAAAACTGTATTACTGTATGTAAAAAAACCACCGATAAATCTTTTAAATTTATACTTATGAAAAAAACCACACTGAAAACCCATAAATATTTAAAATGTAAAAAACCACCTGATAAATCATATATACCTGTATAATAATACCACACTTAAATCATATATACTGATATACTGTTTTTAAAAAACCCCACTGATAAATCCTATATCTGTATATACGTATGTAATAAAACCACACTAAAATCATATAACTGTATTAAAAACCCACACTTTAAATCATAAAACTGTATTTAAACTGTTTAAAACACCACACGAAAAAATCAATATACTTATGTTAATACAACTGATTTTCATAATATGTAAAACGATGGAATTCCCCAAAAAATTTTTAAAGGCAATGGATTTTTTTCAGCCAATTAGAAAACTAAGAATGGGGCACTCCGTAAACTCGGGCAAGAAAAATAAGGGGTGGCTGTATTGGTGCTGAAAGAGTCAAAGCACTATAAAAGGGGCCCGCCATTTTAAAACGTCACTGTGCTGTGAATTCAGTAAGGGGCAAACGCTGCTGGCTGACTCTGAGGACAGTTAGGATCGATTTTGTGTAGTGGGGTTAGGAGGCTAACCAAGCTGTGTAAAGCTTCCTTTTTTCCTGCAGTGTTTTTTTTAAAACTCTGCAAGGTGTTGGATCAGGTGACGCTGCAGTTTTCTCTGCATGCAACGCTGTCTTAGGCATTGCACCTGTCACTCACCCAAATTTTTTTTTTTCTTCAGTGTAATTCTCAGCCCATGCAATTTAAATATTAGTGTGACACGCTTATCCGTATCCAATACATTGGTTGCAAACACATAAAGTGACAAAAGGGGTGCCTTTCACAGATTTTGGAACAGTTGTGTTTCATGTCCTTCAGCTGTGTTTTTTATTTTTTGGGGCACACACGCCCCAGTTACTTGTTTAAGCACTGCTGTTTTACCTTTCGAGCGTGTCTCATCCTATCCTTTTCATTTACCCAATTGGTTCGCTCCATTCCATTAAAATATAATCTATTAGTGTGACCGCTTCCATCCGTATCCAATACATTGGGGGCAAAACACTAAGAATAGACAAAGGGTAGCCCCTTTTACAATTGTGAACATTTTTTTCAATGTTCACTTTAGTCTGTGTTTTTTATTTTTTGAGTGCAATACGCTCCCGTTACTTGTTCAAGCCCTCTGCTTTTCTCTGCTAGCTTTTCAGTGCCTCATCCTTTTTTTTATCTCCAATTGGGTTTTGCTCCATTCCATTTAAAAAAATTAAACTATTTTGGACGCGCTTCCATCCCCTATCCAATCATTGGTTGCAAACACTTTAAAAGGGAGACAAAGGAGAGCCTTTTAAGATTGTGAACAGTTGTGTTTCAATTTCACTTCAGTCTCTGCGAATAACCACCTTTGGCCCTTTTAACTTTTCTGACTTTCTTTATCAATCTACCAAGGAAGAAGTCAGTGGTTAAGGGCCCGGGGTGTCCGAGTTTCAGCAGGGAGAGGAGGGGGGTTTCGTGGCGCGCGCCCCAGTGCACACACCCCATTTTTTCCCCATGAGGTTCCTTTAGCGCCTTTGAGGGCTCGGCGTCCCCCCCCTCTGCGGGAAGAACAAATTGAACCCGTTGTTGTTGAGGGCAGAAAATGCATCGACTTAAAATCCTTCCCACCTCCTCTGGGAACACAACACTGTTGAGCAACCATCTTTTTTTCACCGCCTGTCAAATTCCCCAGGGCAGTCAGAGAGTTCTTACGGAGCCACTGATCTCTGCTTCTGTTTTCGAATCTGTTTTGGGCTCCCCAAACACGGGCACAGGCAAGCACACTCATTTGAAGGGGGAGTATGCAGTGATGCCAACAGCTGTGTCTCCCCAAATCAAAAGGCGGGGAAACCAGTCCCGATGGAAAAGCACACCGCAGAACGCATCTTATGAAATAGAACTCGGTGCCAGGTTTTTGGACATGGTGCGCCCAGACCACCCAACCACAGGTGTTGGAAGAGGGTAGGGGAGATGATGAAGTCCGAGACCAACATGGCATAGCAACGGAAGGTGGGGGGGACGCTCTGGGGGAAGAGATTGCCCCAACGCAAAGGGAGGGAAGGTAGGCGCGACTCGCTTGCCTGACCCTCCAGTTTGGCACCTGTTGGGAGCATTTCTTTTAGAAATGAAAAATTTTTGGCCTCCCAGATTGCACGCGTGGTCCTTTTTTGAAATGTAGATTTATTTGCAAGTTCAATAAAGCTGTGTAAGCAAAAAATTTTTAAAAGAGGAAAAAAAACAGTAACCTGAATACCACAAATATGGGGAAACATGTACGGACAAAGCACTAGCGAGTTACAAAGACACAGGGAGATTTTTGGCCAACCACAGCAGACTACATCTTCGGGTGGGTTTTCGAGCCTCTCCCCTCCAGCTCACCCACACCGGGTTCGGCTTCCTCACAGGATCCCAGGGAAGAACCTCTCACGTTGTCCATAGACAAACTGTTTTTCCCACCCACGCGCAATTCACATCATGTACACTCCCAGAACAAAAAAACACCATGGGTACCACAGGCGGGGATAAAAAAGGGCCATATGGGCAAACCACCCACGAGCACAGGCTCTGAATGCGGGCATTGCAAAATCCTGCCCTTGAAATCTGTCATTCGGGCTGGGGAGACGACATTTCAGGAACTTTATGGCATTGGCAGCCCCACAAAAAAATGTCCAAGCGATTTTATTTCAGCAGGGCAAGCTGTCCCTGCTCTGCAAAAAAAACGGGGAACATTAAACATGCGCTACAAACGCCGTCTAGCAGGGCCCCACCTACCACCGATGCGTGGACCAGTACCCATGGCCAGGGACGATACCTTTCCCCCACTTTTCCCTTTGGGGCAATGTTGTGGGCCGGGTACAGACTTGCCCTTGGGGCTGTACGGTTCTGCCAACCCAAGGATTGCGAATCCAGTCTGTCCTTGATTTTTTCCCCCCACTCCAGTTCCTCAAAAAAATCGCTCACGAGCCGCACGGTTTAAAACCTCCAATGGGCCCGGAAACCTTTTCCGTTGCGACCGATATACACAGCCGTGGCCAACGTCAAACCGGCCCTCCCGAAAATTTAAATTTTCCTGGGAATCGAAGCCACACAGCGCAGGAGCTCTGGGATGCCTCAAGCGGAGGCGACGTGTTTTTTTGTACTAATCTCCAGCCGGCTTGGGATGTGTACAAGGCCGAAATCTGGGGGCAGCTCTGGGCCTTTGGGAACCTCACCACAACCCTGTCTTGGCACAGTGCTCAACTTTTTGGCGTGCAGAGTTTTTTGAGGGATATCCGGATCTTGATCATCTGCACAAGGGCCGCCTAAGTGCCTCACTTGCGACTTCCAGCATGGCCAAACGCGGGATTTCACTCTGCAAGTCAATTTCGCCTTCCTGAAAATCGCATCATATTGAAAACCCACCAGGGGGAATTCCAAGTTACATATGGGTTGGGGCGGTTGTGTGAGCAGCGCCAGCAGTAATGGGGTATCACTGCAACGGCGCAATAAAATCGCAATTTGCGCCTACAAACTTCCACTACTGAGTGGGCCTCTATAAGGACATCGCGACGTTTTGCGTGCGTTTTGAGTTTAAACCCGGGTTGGGGGGTGCAGATGTCACTAGTCCCCATGACTGTCCCCCTTATCGCCCGCTTCAGAAATCACTGAAAGCATAAAGGAAGAGGTTTTGGAAGAGTGGAGGATGAGGGTCACAAATTCAAATTCCTTCAGGCAGTCAGCGCAAAGGGGTTCCCCACAAAGGGTGGGGAGGGCTCATTTGTGAGGAGGGGGAAAGGGTAAAAAGGGGGAGAAGAAATCCCTACAAGGGAGGACAAAAAGCTCTAGTCAGTATGTAGAGCGAGGGTGGGGTGATGCAGAGGAGGCAAAATGACGCCTCTTTCCCGAGGACAGCCTTTTTTTTGGGCCCGTTGGGAGTCTGCGCACATGGTTTATTTCAGCTTCATGCCCCGAGAAAAGACCGCCGCCCCGCCCACATTTTCACCAAGTCAATTATTGGGTTACACCCTCCTAGACCCCGTACCCCACCCAAAAAAAAATTTCAAACCCTCACACACCGGAAACCGGGGCCGTAAAATGCAGGAGTACCAAGACACATGGGCAATCCAACTGTTGTACATTCCAGCCGAGAGAGCTGCTCTGTGCATGTTTACAAAGCAGCTCTGGCGTCGAGGGGTGTAGACACCTCACAACAAAAGGGAGCAGAAACCGCCTCTGCCAGGGCAAGACTGTAGTTACAAATGTGGGAAAGTTTTGACGCGCCCAAGGTCTACACCATCCAGACGGCTCCAGTCACCAGGAAGAAACGTTTCCGTAAGATGGTGACGACTATTGGGTTTCCCCCTAAGTGTACTCCCAATGCCCTTCCCCTTTTAAATTTTTGGGTCCTTAAGTTGGATACATGGCCCGAGCAGCCTAAACATTGGGGGTGCGCTTGCCCCCTGCCAGTGTATTTCTGAGGTTCTTTGTGCCAGGGGGGTTAGTAACAGACCGTCCATGCCTATCCCCAGAGAATGTAGACCCCTTACTTTTTGAAAAGACAAGGCATGGATCTCCCCGAATTTGCCTTCCGTTTTTAGATTTAAAAAAACTGTTTGGCCGTTTTCCATGTCTCCGTTTTGTTCATCTTTCTACCCTAAAATCTACTCCCTGGGCTACAACACCCCCATTTTTGCTCGTAAAATAATTGGCAGGGGGACTGACTCTGGCCCCCGGTTTTTCGCCACAGCTGTTTTCGGGAGTGGAACGTCAATTTCCTCCAATAAATTTGCTGCGGTTGCATTTGGGTTTCCGCTCTATGGTGCCTGCATTTAGGATTCCTATTTGCTGGGGATTGTAAATAAAGGCGGTTTTTCCATTGTACAAAGGACAAGCACCCACTGTAGGACGTGTGATTCGGTAACTGCGGACGGGGTTGCGCCTGTCAACTTACATTTTTTATGGGGGCGTTTTTCTACCCGCCGGGTCCATACCGTCAACGTTTCCCCAGTGCCTTTTGGGGCCCAGGGCCTCCGTATCCGAGTTCCACCAAGTCTGCTGGTCCCTTGGGACTTTTGGGGGCACAGGGACCCCCTGCTTTTTAACCGGTCACAGTAACGCAGCGGTACTCGTTGTGACATTGCCTCTTTTCCTTTTGCTACCCGCCGGGGTCCAGTACCGTCAACTGGGTTTTCCCCAGTCTTTTTGGGCCCAGGTGCCTCCATCTCCCTTCCAGTTCCACCAACGTCGCTGGTCCCAGTGTGCTTTGGGGCACAGGTACCCCCCTGCTTAGAAAAACCCTGGGGCACATCTCACTTTACCCATTGTGACATTGCCTCTTTTCCTTCTGCTACCCGTCCGGGGCCAGTACCCGCAAGGTTCTCCCCAGGCCTTGGCCCAGGGGGCCCCATCTCCGTACCGAGTTCCCCCAAAGTCTGCTGGTCCCTTTTGAGTGCTTTTGGAGCACAGGAAAATCCTTTTAGAACCCTTCACAGTAACTCAGCGGTCTCGATTGTGACATTTTCTCTTTTCCTTTTGCTACCCGCCGGGGTCCAGTACCTTTTAACTGGTTTCCCCCTCCTTTGGCCTAGGTGCCCCCATTCCCTATCCGAGTTCCCCCAAAGTCTGCTGTTTCCCTTGGGTGCTTTGGAGCACAGGTACCTCCTGCTTATACCGTGTCCAGTAAGTCAGCGGTACCGGTTGTGACATTTCCTCTTTTCCCCTTTTCTACCCTCCGGGGGTCCAGTACCGCAATGGTTCTCCCCAGGCTTTGGGCCCAGGTGCCCCTCCAACTCCTATCCGAGTTCCACCAACGCTGCGGGCCCTTTTGGTGTGCTTTGAGCAAGGTACCTCCTGCTTAAAAACGTGTAACGTAACGTCACTGGTACTTTTGTGACATTGCCTCTTTTCCTTCTGCAACCCGTCCGGGCCCCAGTACCGAAAACTGGTTCCCCCCAGTGCCCTTTTGGCCTAGGTGCCTCCATCTCCATCCGAGTTCCACCAACTCTGCTGGCCCTTGGTAGGTTTTGGGAGCACGGGAAAACCTCCTGTTTTAGAAAAGGGTGCACAGTAAGTCAGGGGTATTTTTGGGGGAATTTGCCCTTTCCTTCCTACCCGCCCCGGGGTCCAGTCCCTCAACTGGTTCCCCCCAAAGTTTTTTGGGCCCTGGGTGCCTCCAACCCCGTACCGGTTCCACCAACGTCTGCTGGTCCGGTAGTGTTTTGGAGCACGGGTACTTGCTTAGTAACCGTGTCAAGTAACTCAGCGGGAAACTCTTTTTGTGACTTTGCCTTTTTTCCTCTGCTCCCCGTCCGGGTTTTCCGCACAGTCAGCTGGTCCTCTTTATTTCCATTGTCTCTTGTCCATCGAACCCGTCAGTTCCATAACGTCAGCTGTTTCTCGGAAATTAGCGACCAAAAGACCACCCAAAAAGATGCCCGACAAAAAGGGGGGGGGGGGGACGACGAGCATGAGCCAACCAGCCGAAACCCCATCACAAAGAAAAAATTAAAGTTACCAGAAAAGATCACCAACAGGACAAAAAAGGTTAAGACAAACTACAAGAAAAAGAAAAGAACAGAAAACAAAAAGCAGAAGATCAAAAACAAAAACAGAAGTATAAGACCAAAATGAAGGCAAAAATAGCCCAAATTCTAAGCAGAAGAAGACTAAAACAGTGTATGGGGGTGAGTCCGTTCCCCCGTTGCCCCCCGGGGAAAAAGCCCGCGCGCAGGCAAAAAGAACACGGACAAAAACTGTTGTAAATTTTAAATCTTTTGTACACAAGAGGAAGGATGAACAATTCAACTTTTACAGATTAAAATTAAGGAATCCTGCCAAATAAGAAAATGATGAAGAAAAAAAGAGGGGGAAGATGAAAAAATTTTTTAATATGAAGAAAAATTAGTTTAATAATAACAAATTAGTAATTAAACAAAAACATGAATAGCAAGAAATTTAAGAAGAAATTAAGAAGTGAAGATGAAGAATAATTTGATGAAAAGATGTGCGCTGCGAAATTTTGAAGGAAAAGGTTTTGGGACTGGGAAAAGTTAAAAAGGTGAAGACATGGAAGTTTTGAACATCTATTTGCCAAAATAGAAAACAGGTTAACAACATTGTCAATTTGTTGTCAATCCAAATGTATTTTTCCCAAAAAAAAATATATTAATGCTATTCCAATGATTGGGTTAAACAAGTATCCTTTATTGCTCCTAACCTCCCCCAATCATTTACATTGTCTTTGTTGTTTCCTTCAGTACAATTTAAACCCAAAAAGGCAAAATGTTTTTTTTTTTAAAGCGATATTTGGTTTCCCCAAAACTTTCATTTGGGCTTTCCGGGATCGGGAAACGGATATCGACTATTTAGTGATATCGCGAACCTTCCGATCCGATATTTTAGTATCGGCAGATCGCTCACACTACTAAAACACCACTCGTAAAACCTAAACGTATTTTAATGATGTAAAACCCACACTGATAAATTTATATTCTGTTTTATTTCTG
>JARQOD010000005.1:497540398-497575670 GCA_033576555.1 Oophaga sylvatica
TCAATGAAAATCATGGACAGCACATGGAAGGCATCAGTGTATAGTCTGTGTGCTTTACAATTTACTTATTCAGCCTGAGAGCTTGTGGAAGGTCAGGTTTTTTGTCTCCCTTCACCTGGTGTCGGTGCTGTGTGGCGGCCATTGTTGCTGTGGTTTTGTACTTATGGGGCGGTGTGGCCTGGAGTAATGGGGACTCAGTCTTGCAGCATGGACGCTGTGAGGCACCAGGCCGCCTGCCCTGCTGGTGCATTGTCACCGTGACGGTGGTTAGTGCAAAACGACACTCCTTTAATGCTATCAAAAGTTAGGACCCACTGACAGGTTCGCTGTGAAGTGGGCTTCACACACTCTGATCAGAGTGCTAAACTAAGAACCTCATGTTCAGTTCAGTAAATTTTTGCCTAGCGGCATTAAATCAACTTTTGATTTTTGGATGTGCTGTCCTTGTCTTTTTCTGCAGTTCAGTCTCTTGCCTTTTATTATGCTGCTCTCGGATTACATAGCAGAGTCCCTTTAACTCCTTTCTGATATAGTGCATAATAATACGTCCCTGTGCCCTGGGCCTATCTGACCAGTGATGGATTATTACAACATGGCCCAGCATCATTTAACCCCTTAAAAACATCTGCTACTTATTCAAATCTGTGAAAATTGGCTGTTTGCCCACTTTGATGCCAATTCTGATGCCCAGAACACATTTGGGCCAGGCTAGAGGTACCTGGGTTTTATGCGGGACATCACTATCTATGTATTCTTAGTGTGAGGTCAGTGGCTCAAAGTAATTTAACCCTTAAAAACACCAGTTACTTATTCAAATCTGTGAAAATGGGCTGTTTGCCCACTTTGATCCCAGTTGTGATGCCCAGAACCCATTTGGGCCAGGCAAGAGGGACCTGCATATGATGCGTGGCATCACTATCTATGTAATGGAGGTGTGATTTCAATGGTACAAAGTTATTTAACCCCTTAAAAACATCAGTTACTTATTCAAATATGTGAAAATTGGCTGTTTGCCCACTTTGATGCCAAGCATCACTATCTGTATATATTTAGTGTGAAATCAGTGGAATAAAGTCATTTAACCTTTTAAAAACACCAGTTACTTATTCAAATGTCCAAAATCGACTGTCTGCCCACTTTGATGCCAGTTCTGATGCCCAGAACCCATTTGGGCCAGGCTGGGGAGACCTGGTTTTGATGTCGGGCTCCCTGTTCTATATGTCTGCAGTGTGAAATTAGTGGCCTAAAGTCATTTAACCCTTTCATTAACACCCTTCGGTGCTCACTTTGATGCCCATTTTTGTGCCAGTTTTATAGTTTTTGCAGGTGTTTTTAAGTGTATTCACATCAGGGCACCTCGCTGCATTGTATGTTATTATTGTGATGCTTATTTTTTGTTGTTAAACCTATAAAAAACAGAAAATAAAAAATTAACTATAAAACGCTAATTCTACATTTCTACGATGATCTGAAAATAAATTTCTCCATCCATTCTCTTATATTATTTCAATTTATTAAAATTAGTCACTTTGCCTCATCATTATTCCACTGTCTACAGACCTCCAGTCTTACCTCTTTTGAGAGACTGTGCTAGAATAGTTCAACAACAAAAGGCTTAATATCTGGTATGTATAATATTCTACAGGCTCCAGTCACAGATTCCCTAACTAGACACTCTTATATGCTCAAATGGGAGGAATATCTGGTAAACACTGACCGTGGTAGAATGGAGAAATGTGTGGACCAAGCAGCCAAGACTGCATCTTGTATTTCATAGAAAGAAA
The DNA here is from genome assembly GCA_033576555.1 of Oophaga sylvatica. Taxonomy (NCBI): domain Eukaryota; kingdom Metazoa; phylum Chordata; class Amphibia; order Anura; family Dendrobatidae; genus Oophaga; species Oophaga sylvatica. The sequence goes on from JARQOD010000005.1 coordinate 497,542,183, forward strand.
ATCAGTACAAAATCCTTCATCTCTGGTACCATACGACTGAATTTTTACATAAAGTGGACCAATATATTCCTTCCCTTTGCTGGCGTTGCGTCCTGTCTAGAGGTACTATAGTTCACATTTTTTGGGACTGTCAACTGATTAAACTGTGTTGAGTGATAGTCCAACTCCTCATTAAGCAAGTTTTTGGAGTGGAACTCCCATTAAGACCTCAGCTCTGTCTATTATTTTTTTTTCCCTGAGGCCATATTCTCGCATCAAAGATATCAGGAACTTTGAATACGGACAGCCCTTAATGACAATACTGTAGATGTGTATCTTCGTACCGTGTTAGCCAGTAGATAGAAAAATATTTAGACTTGAGAGTCCTCAGTGGTTGATACCTTTTAATGGCTAACTGAAAAGATGGTAACAAATTGCAAGCTTTCGAGACTACTCAGGTCTCTTCATCAGGCAAAGACTAATACAAAATCTGAAGAATCACATATTTATATACACAACAGGACACAGGAATAGTGCAATAGGTAAGACAAGTGACGTGAAGCAGAACTGTCATTATGGCAGAGGGATGAACATAAATATTGGAACAGTTCATAGATAAGGAGTGAGAGTTTTATTACCCTCTGATTGGGGTCTGGTATTGTGTTGTGATGCCCCCAGAAGGTCAGAGAAGCAGATTTCTTAATTGATATAGAAAGACATAAATCCATGTACATGTCCATGTCTTTCTATATCAATTAAGGAATCTGCTTCTTTGAACCCCCAAGTGCTTCACAGAAGTTTATAACGCAGAGCAGTGAAAATAAAAAAATCATTTTTTTCCTCAAAAATGATTTTTTAGCTGGCTATTTTTTATTTTCCCAAGGGTAACAGGAGAAATTGGACCAAAAAAGTTGTTGTGCAATTTGTTCTGAGTACGCTGATACCCCATATGTGGGGGGGAACAACTGTTTAGGCGCATGGCAGAGCTCAGAGCTGCGGATTGGACGCTGCGGCAGTAAGCAACGTCCAATCCGCAGCAAATACTGACCGTGGAAACATATCCTAAGCACATGATTAGTTTCTGGTGGGTTGTTGACATTGCAAATTTTCACCACATCAAAAACGCAGCGTCTGCAAAGTAGATGAGATTTATAGAAATCTCATGCCCACTCTGCTTTTTTTTTAACCCAGCATAAACTGACCCGTCTTGTGTGTTTCAAACCCATAACACATCAATTTCTCTTGCCGGTACCCTTAATTTTATGTACCGATTTTTTCCCATAGAATTGCATTAGATGTAGAAAATCCGCAGGTAAAAGACACACATGTATTTTTAGTGTATTTCCAGCATTTCCACTGTGGAAATGAACTAGAAATGCATGTAGTCCGCACATGACTATATCAATAAAGTTTTGTCAAAGCCAAATACCAGGAAGTATAAAAAATAAAGCAGCTTTACTTAAAACATGACACACCAAAAAGAGACAAAAAACGCATATTAAAAAAAAATGCACTCAATGAAAACACATAAGTAACCTAATTTACTTAATGGGTGCAGCAATACTGCAGAAAATCTGCAATATCAAAACTCATGAAAAGCTCATTGTGAAAATGTAGCCTAAGGTTTTAAAAAACACACGGTGGTCCGTATGTCACTTCTTTGGAGATAATTCTGAATGAATCCTCTCTAAAAGGTACTGTCAAATCAAAAGCCTGCAAAACATGTTTTACGTAAAAAAAAAAAATAACTGTTCAAAACCACTTCAGGAAACTCTTTAAAGAAAAACACCATCAAAAACAACAAAAAACAATACAGTTTCTACTTAAAAACTAGTAGTTTTTGAAAGCTTCAAAAACTCAGTGTGCAAATATCCAAAGTAGAGATGGGCAAACCCGAACAGTAAAGTTCTGCGTCCGTACCAGACACCTACAGTTTTGGGCACAGAAACGGAACACGGACCAGGAAGTCATTGTTACTGTTTGGGTTCGGCCCCCGAACACTGGGTGTTTTCGCGCTGTTTTGTGCATGACAGCGTGGCAACCAGTGTTTCTGATCGTTGGTAAATCATCACCGCCGGTCAGACAGCCACGGTTCCCACACCGCAGTTGTGATCGGAGGTATAAAGTTTAGTTCCTGTCACTGAGGTCCCATCAACTGACGCCTGCTGCCACTAATAACAGCGAGAGTAGTAGCAGCTGATGGGAGTATTCATAAGCCGGCGCACACACTGTAAATGTGGGTTCCATTGTATGTTTGATAACCAGCCAGGCAAAACTCGGCTGTCAACTTCAGCATAGCTGGTAATCAAGAATAGAGGGGTTACCACTCCAAGTTTTTTAATTATTTAAATAAATAATTTAAAATAACGGCATAGGGTCTCCTCCATTTTGACAACCAGCCTTGCCAAAGCATTTTTGCCCCCCCCCACCCTAAAAATAGCAGCCTTCAGCCGCATCTATCAATTCTGGTGCTTTGCCCAGCTCTTTCCACTTTCTCTGTAGTGGTGGCAAGTAGGGTTCATATTTGTGGGGTTGATGTCTCCTTTGTATTGTCCGGTGACATCAAGCCCATGGAATAGTAAAAGAGCAGTTCAGCCCAGCTGGGAACACAGCCTCAGTGACCGGCGTTAACCTAAATGACGTCACCGCTGGTCACTGATGCTGCAGAGTTGCAGCAGTTCATTTGAAAGCAGGTTGCGGAATGCAGTGATGCAAGGGAGGCAGAACAAGGGTTAACAATTTAACAATTTAATTAACACAATAGGGAAACTCCTCGCACTGAGATAAACACTTAAATGGTAAAGAGAAATTGCAATATAACAGCAGTCCAATTATCAAACTTATCGTGTCCTTATGTTCCTCCACTGCAGATGATCCATAGGGGGTTGAAGCGTGTCCAAAGATGGGGTCCCACAGACAATGGTCCGATTTCTGGCGGCAACAGGCGGTCTCCGGTTTTACCCGTTGTTAGAGTTAAAATCAGCATTTCTTCAGAAGACCTTGGTTTTGTCAGACAGGCTGATGCATAGCAGAATTTGAGATAAGATGTTCCTCCCTTTGAGATAATACACCTCGCTTGCCTGAGTTATGAGAAGACATCCTGTACTGGGAGTCAAGGGCAAAAATGGAGTTTTCTTGTTTAAAACCAGTATTCTATGTTTTTAGTGGTAAGTTGTATAAACACCATAAATGGTAATTCCGCTTCCTGCTTATGGGATGTATATAAATCCCTTCGTTAGCAAATAAAGAGTAGAGTCTATTGACGCATACTTTGGTCTGTGTCTTATTCTTTCTGGTACCACATTCCGAGGAAGAAAGGGTTAACGAGATAACAGTGACGACAGCCTGGCGCCCGAACAGGGACCTGAGTTAATCTATTCTGAGAAAGTCCGACCGATCCAGAGACGTGGGATGAGCGGAGCTTTCTGTTGGTGATATACATACAGCGCTGAGGTAAGAATACTTATTATATTCTACCTAAAATCTATATCACTGTATAGTGGACTCCCTCCTTCCCGAGCGGTCGGCTTTCCAGGTAATTCACAGGTATTCCTGGCTCAGGTCCCTTTGAACCAGTAGACCTTCTGATTAATTGTCAGTCCTGCCTTTCCTCCTTTGAAAAATGACAGTATGGATCCGATGATTGTGTTGTGGTTTTGTCTTGGTGTTGGTGTGATCGGATTGTTTATTTGGTTGGCGTACAAATCTTGGAAAGCGAGCAGTGGAATGGTTCAGAAACCTTTGTGGCCCATTGTCTTGGTGAGAGTCTTGGTGACAGAGTCTTGGTGACAGAATTGTCTTGGTGACAGAGTCTTGGTGACAGAATTGTCTAAGTGACAAGAGAATCTCTTCTAGGTGAGGAGATACAAAAATGGGGAACCAAAATACCAAGGAAAGTATTACTGCCAAAGATTTAGTGGTACGCAGAGAGGGAAAGCAAGTGTTGGTAGGCATTGACAAAGTATTGTGTAAAGCAGGCATGAATGAAAACGGAGAATTGAACAGTGATAAATGGAAAAGGTTCTTTAACTCACATCATGGATGGTTGAGAGACAAAGGACTGTTGAAAACAGTGAACCTGTGGATGAGTGCATGTGATTACTTAGAGGGAAAGACTGAAGAATTAGCAGACGGACATTACAGACTGACAAAAACAGGGATGACTGATTTACCCTCCTGTTTGCCCCCCGGACAGCAGAAATGTACAGACCATGGAGCCCTACAGAGCAGTTGGCTCTAATAAAGCAACTAGACAGGATCTGGAAGCACTTATAAAAGGGAAATTGGCAGATGAAGCCAGATACGATAGACTGATAGATGAGACGTACAAGTGTTATGTTGGTAGGACCGGACCTGATAATGCAGAAGTCAATGACTCAGCAGCAGGGGTTCTGTTTACAGAAGCGTTGAAAAAAAGCATGTAAAGATAGACAGGCAGAGAAGGAAGTTACACTAGAAGACAGAGTTCAGGGAAAGGAAGAGGAGCCAAAAGATTATTCCTGGGCCCTAAGAAAAACTTGGGTAGAAATTGGTTTTCATCCAGAAAACAAGACTAGTGAGAGGGTACTGGCAAGTGCATATATGAATGGGTTGAAAAAGGAAGTGGCAGAAAAGGTGAAAATAAGTAGACCAGATTGGAGGTCAGTTAAAGCAGAGGATCTAGCCAGAATAGCACAGGGGGCACAACATGATTTAGCGCAGGCAAAAAGAGGAGCAAGGTTACATGCTGTAGGTACTCGTCCTGCAAACAACAGGGAGGGGAGACGTGTGCCAGGAGATGGACAGAAATTGTGCTACGGATGCAAGAAACCAGGACATTTCAGGAGAGATTGCAGAACTAATCCATATCCAGCCTGTCCAACTAATCCATATCCAAATGACCGCCTGCAAGAGGCCCCCAAGACCAATTAGGGGCACTCCCATAGGATAATGGTAGCTTGCACATGAACCCCTTGTCCCCTTACCCCCCACTCCTAATTGCACAGTGCAGGTGAACCTACCAGGGGGACATGAGGTTGAGTTCCAAGTGGACACGGGGGCAGACAATTCAGTAATTACAGAAGAGGACTGGCCGTTTGGGAAAAGTGATTTCTCCCACCATGTTATAGCGACTCCTTACAACTCTCCATCTATCCTGCTCCCCGTCACTAAAAAGATTCCCCTGCAAATTCAAGGAACCACTGTACACACACAGTTAATGGTATCACCACGGGGTCAATGTAATCTTTTAGGATGTGATGTATTGTCTCAATTGCAAGCACATATTGAGTATCATCGTGATGGGACTGTCACTATGACACCAGGATTGAAGCCGAGCACTCTTTGTAAAATTATGTCACTAGATGTTGCTAGTATAGAGGACACAAATGAATTTCCTTCAATGTTAGAAAGTGTGATACCGCATGATTTCTGGGCTTCAGATAAAACAGATGTGGGCAGATTAAGGGTGCAGCCAGTCATGGTCAAATTAAAGCCAGGTGCAATTCTGCCCCAACAGAGACAGTATCCTCTTAGTTCAGCTCAAGAGACGGCTATAGCTCAGCAGGTACAGAAACTGGTAGCAAGTGGTGTTTTAGTTAAGACCCAGTCCCCTTGTAACACCCCTTTGTTCCCAGTTAAAAAGAAAACAGCACCGGGGCAGCCAGCAGCGTACAGAATGGTCCATGATCTCCGGCTAGTGAACAAAGCTACAGAGCTCCTCACACCAGTTGTACCAAATCCTCACACCCTTCTGTCTCAGATCCCGGCTAGTGCTCTTTGTTTTTCAGTGATTGACTTGGCATTTTTTAGTGTCCATTACACCCTGACTGCCAGTATTTGTTTGCTTTTACATTTCAAGGGAATCAGTATACGTGGACTGTTTTGCCCCAGGGTGCCCAAAATTCACCCACTATGTATACTGCCAGTCTTCAAGAGATACTGGAAAGATGGAAAATGCCAAAAGTAGTTGTTCTGCAATATGTTGATGACTTATTGATTTGTGCCCCCTCAAGGAAACAGTGTCACACTGCAACAATATCACTCATGTTGTTTCTGTACCAAGCTGGATGTAAAGTGTCGAAGGATAAACTTCAATTTTGTAAATCTTCAGTTATCTTTTTGGGACATTGCATTACACCGGGGGCGCGACATCTGACCAGCGCTCGCAAAGAAGCTGAACAGAATTTTCCTATGCCTGTTAATGTTGCCGCTCTTAGGACATTTCTTGGACTGGTTTCCTACTGCAGACAGTGGATACATGCTGTATCAATCCTCATGCAGCCTCTCTATGACTGTATCACCATTGTGTCTTTTAAACTAACTCCTGAAGGTATAGACTGTTTTTATTCTCTCAAAAACAGGATTGTGGCAGCTCCAGCGCTAGGAACCCCCAACTAAGAACTACCATTCACCCTGTATCTCCACGAACAGCAGGGACACGCGGCAGGGGTATTGACTCAGTTACATGGTGACAATCAAAGGCCTGTAGCCTATTTCAGTGGAAGACTAGATGCAGTGGCTAGAGGTGCCCCGTCCTGTGTACGGGCAGTACATGCTGTAGGACTATTGCTCCACAAATCGTCAGACATTGTTCTTGATCACCCACTTACAGTACTTACACCTCATGATGTATACACCATACTGAACCAGGTGCAACCGGCACACCTTTCAGCTGCACGTCACCTTCGATTGCAATGTGCACTTTTAATGCCTCCAAATGTTTCTTTGCAGAGATGTACCACACTTAATCCTGCCACATTGTTACCTCTCTCGGATCTAAAGGAAGGGTCAGGTACGGTATTGTACAAAGAAGATCCAAGAGAGGAGATTCCTCATGATTGTGTTTAGCTTATGGCACAGGAAACAGCAGGCCTACCCACAGTGTTTGAAACTGAAAGACTTAATGCTGATTTTGATTTTTTTGTAGATGGATCTCGCCACCAAGATGACTCAGGTACCTTCCACACTGGGTATGCCATCGTCTCCCTGAATGCAGTAATCAAAGCAGAACCAATGCTCCCACATCAGTCGGCCCAGGAGGCTGAACTTAAGGCTCTGACCGAGGCCTGTAAGATAGCTGAAGGTAGAATTGTTAACATCTACACAGATTCTAGATACGCATTCGGTATAGCTCATGATTTTGGTCCAATTTGGAAATCTAGAGGATTCCTGACGGCAGCAGGACATCCCATTAAAAATGCTGACGCAGTCCAGCAGTTAATTGATGCATTACAATTACCAAAAGAGGTAGCTGTCATAAAAGTTAAAGCACATACCAGACGCACTGATCAGGTGAGTAAAGGAAACGCAATGGCCGATGCAGCAGCAAAAACAGCAGCCAGTAGACCACTCCAAGGGGTAACGATGCACGAGGTAAGCTCTTCCAAAAATCCCTTTGTGTCGGAGGATGCATTATCTCAGATGCAGGCTCAGGTGCACCAGGAGGAAGTAGAAAAGTGGGAAAAAGAAGGTGCATGTCTGAATGAAGCAAATGGGGTATGGGGAAGAGGGATGCGTCGATGCCTTCCAAGGGCATTGTACCCTGCGGTCGCCCAGATGTTACATGGGCCAACCCACCAGTCCAAAACTGCTGTAATGAGCGTGATGCAGAAACATTGAGTGGCACCAGGCTTTTCCACCTGTATAGAAGGTTTGATCCAGGGATGCATGGTATGTGCTACACATAATCAGGGAAGGGTAGTCAAGACACCACCCAAACACGCCCCTCGGCCCCTCTATCCTTTCCAGAGACTGCAGATTGATTATATTCAGCTGCCAAAATCAGGGTCATGGGAGTACGTGTTGGTCTGTATTGATTTATTCTCAGGTTGGCCGGAGGCTTTCCCGATTGCCAAGGCTACGGCTGCGGCAACCGCAAAGAAGCTGCTTGTGGAGGTGGTGTGCAGGTATTGAGTACCAGAGGTGATCGAAAGTGACAGAGGTACACATTTCACAGGTGAAATAATGAATGAAGTCTTGACAGCTCTGGGAATTCAACAATCTTTTCATACCCATATCATCCACAAAGCAGTGGAAAGTAGAAAGACTAAATGGGACATTGAAGTTAAAAATCCAAAAGGCCATGGCTGAAACAGGGAAATCTTGGCCTGAATGTTTACCATTAGCCCTATACTCAGTAAGGTACACTCCAAATAGGAAAACTGGACTTTCTCCGTATAAAGTACTATTTGGCAAAGTGCCTAGCTTAGGATGTTTCTTTCCCCAAGCACTGGAAATGAGTAACCATGTATTAAGCTCATATGTAAGGGATTTGCATAAAAGACTTAAGAAAGTACATGATAATGTCTTCAGTTCTCTTTCAGATCCGAACCAGGATCCTGGGAGTCACAGCCTGCAGCCTGGAGACTGGGTAGTCATTAAAAGACACGTGAGAAAGAGTCTGGATCCGAGATTTGATGGACCTTTTCAAGTTCTACTGACGACAAGTACCGCAGTCAAGCTACAAGGCAAGGAAACTTGGATCCACGCATCGCATTGTAAGAAGATCCTTGGAGAGCTTCCAGAAGAGGAATGATGCTACTAATGACATTTGCTTGCATCCTTGCAGTAACGGATGCTTGGAACAGACTTATAGTGGAGATGGGGATAGCAAATAAATTTTTCAGTGCATTGTTTATCTACCCTATGATAACTCAGACATGGGATAAGTTGGTAGAATCCACAGACTACCTAGATGATCAAATATGGGATATTTTAGATATCATGAATGGGTCCCTTGCAGTACAGAACCAGTTAATTATTGTTACTAACCAACATACCCTCGTGTTAGATTACCTGACTGCAGCTCAAGGAGGGATGTGCCAGATTATCGGACCTGCATGTTGTCATTATATTGATAATTCTAGTGTTTTAACTAGGGTTGAGCATTCCGATACTGCAAATATCGGGTATCGGCCGATATTGGCTGTATCGGAATTCCGATTCCGAGTTCCGATATTTTCGTCATATCGGATACCGGAATCGGAATGTCACTGTCACTGTCAGTGTCCGTCGGTCGGGTCTGTCAGGAGTCAGCGGCACTTACCGGCAGAAGATCTCCGGCGGTCACATCCCGGACTGCTTCATGGCCGCCATCCTCTTCTCCCCGGTGGTCACATGCAGTATCTCGCGATAACTGCAGTGACTGCTGGGTAATCGCGGCCGTAAAGCAGTCCGATGACGTCACCGCCGGGGAAGCTGGTAAGCAGCTGTGCTGCGCCGGGATGTCAGGCTCTGCCTGTCATTCCGATGTAGCAGAGCTGGATCGTCGTGGGACTGTCGTTATGGACTGCGTCGGACAGGTGGTATACTGTTGGTTTGTTTTTTTTCTTTTTTTACAGGAGATCGATGGCGTCGCAGGAATGAGAGTATAATAAAAGAAATGAAAACTGTGTTGTCTCTTTTATTTCATTAAAATACTTTTTTCTTGCTTTGTCTTTTTTTTACACATTTAATAACTTTGGGATTAATAATGGATCGGTGTCTTATTGACACCTCTCCATTATTAACCGGGCTTATTGTCACCGTGCAATCAACGGTGACATTAACCCCTTATTACCCCGCTTGCCACCGCTACAGGGCAAGTGGGAAGAGCCGGGTAAAGTGCCACAATTGGCACATCTTTTGATGCGCCAAATGTGGGGCTGCTGTAGCCTGGTATTATCAGGCTGTTGAGGGCCAAAATCCATGGGCCTTGACAGTCTTTTAATACCAGGCCGCAGCAGTCTGCATTTTACTTGGCTGATTAACAAAAATAGGGGGGATCCCCACGCCGTTTTTTTTTCGAGGGGATCCCCTATTTTTGTTAACCAGCCAAGCTAAGCAGACTGCTGTGGCCTGGTATTATCAGGCTTGCAAGGTCCATGGATATTGGATCCTTACCAGCCTGAAAAACCAGGCCTCAGCGGTCTGCTTCATCTGGCTGGTTAACAAAAATAGGGGGGACCCCACGCTAATTTTTTTCGAGGGGATCCCCTATTTTTGTTAATCAGCCAAGATATGCAGACTGCTGTGGCCTGGTATTATCAGGCTGGCAAGGTCCATGGATCTTGGCTCCTTAACAGCCTGAAAATCCAGGCCTCAGCGGTCTGCTTCATCTGGCTGGTTAACAAAAATAGGGGGGACCCCACGCCATTTTTTATTCGAAGGGAACCCCTATTTTTGTTAATCAGTTCCCTCTGACGTCACTGATGGTGTCCCTGGCTGACCTGAAGTGAAAGTGGAAAGCAATCAATTAAGCTTTCCACTTCCTCTCCTGTCAGCCAGGAGAGGAGCTCATTCATTTGGGGGTTTACTGTGAGGCTGCAGCATTAGCTGCGGTCCCTGCAGTAAACATTAACCCTTTCTGAAGGATTACACCGTGGGACCTGACTGTACATCGGATTGGTAAGAATAATTTTGCTTTATTATTTTATTTTTATTACAGGAAATGGTTTTAGCAGGTAAATAAAATATGGTCAAAAACTGTGTGATTATTTCATTAAACTTCTTTTTTATTAAAGTGTGTGTGTTTGATTTTTCTTTCATACAATAGGATTAATAATTGATAGTTGTCTAATTGACAGCTCTCAATTATTAACCTGGCTTAAAGTGACCTTTCAATTGCAAGGTCATTTTAACCCTTATTAACCCATTCGCCACCGCTACAGGGCAATGGGAATAGACGGGCAAAGTGCCAGAAAGGGCAAATCTAATTAGAGATTTGCCCTTTCTGGGGTGTCTGGGGGCAGATGTTAGTAGCCGGGGGGGGGCCAAAAATAATGGTCCCTCTCTGGGCTATTATTATCTGCCCCCACTCACTGGTTTTGTCTGTCTGGTTGCGAAAATAGGGCGGGAGCCCACGCATTTTTTTTCAGCAATTTTACACCTCATATATATATATACATATCATTGAGTTTGTGACACATATATATATATATATATATATATATTTATAGTTCATACACTTCTACATAGTATAATAGCCGCTAATTCAATTGCCGGCTTTTGTGAAAATGCAGAACCTGACATGAAATGACTCTTGGTTTACATAGAGTTAACCATGTCTTTTCATGTACTTTGATATCTGATTTGCACAAACAATTACAGGAGTGTAAGTGTGCAAAATTTCACACCTGTAGGGGTTAATTAAAGGTGTAAATTCGTAGCAAAAAAGTCCTTTTTTTTACAACGAATTTACACCTTTAATTAACCCCTACAGGTGTGAAATTTTGCACACATAGACTGATGTAATTGTTTGTGCAAATCAGATAGCAAACGACATGAAAAGACATGGTTAACCCTATGTACACCAAGTGTCATTTCATGTCGGGTGCTTCTGTCTTTTCACTGAAGCCGGCTTTACCCGGCAATTGAATCAGAGGATATTTTACTATGTAGAAGTGTAATAAACTATACATATATGTATATATATATGTCACAATGACATGTACATATATATATATATATATGTATTCTATGTGTGTATATTTAGTGTTTACAAGGAAAGAATGGGTTTTTTTTAGTTCCGATATTTTGTTCCCATAGACTTACATGGGACTTCCGGTATCGGTATCGGGTATCGCCGATATTTTAATGGTATCGGCGATACCATTCCGATTCCGATACTTAGGGATATCGGAAAGTATCGCTCAACTCTAGTTTTAACCCTTAAACATAAGCTAGAGGATGTCATGAAGTTAAGGAAACTATATGATGAGGCAAATCTGAAGAATCAAGATTCATGGTGGGCAAACACTTTCTCCTTTCTTAATCCCGCAAATTGGTTCAAAGGCATAGGGGGATGGCTGACTGGGATAATACAAGCTGGCCTACAGGTTTTATTGATATGTCTTGCTATCTATTTAGTTTTTAAAATCTGTTTGATGTGTATTAAACGATGTACTAGGACACAGAGGAGGTATGAAGATGTGTATTGATCAAATGAAGGAACAAAAGGAGGGAATGTTAGAGTTAAAATCAGCATTTCTTCAGAAGACCTTGGTTTTGTCAGACAGGCTGACGCATAGCAGAAGTTGAGATAAGATGTTCCTCCCTTTGAGATAATACACCTCGCTTGCCTGTGTTATGAGAAGACATCCTGCACTGGGAGTCAAGGGCAAAAATGGAGTTTTCTTGTTTAAAACCAGTATTCTATGTTTTTAGTGATAAGTTGTATAAACACCATATATGGTAATTCCGCTTCCTGCTTATGGGATGTATATAAATCCCTTCGTTAGCAATAAAGAGTAGAGTCTATTGACGCATACTTTGGTCTGTGTCTTATTTTCTCTGGTACCACATTCCGAGGAGGAAAGGGTTAACGAGATAACAGTGACGACACTGTTGAGCCACTAGTCAATGAGCCTGGGCAGCCAAAGCCAAAAGAGCTGCAGCAATCCTGGGGTTAAGCGTGGGCTGATGTGTACTGTCCGGCAGAGGGGACCGCAATCTACTGTCCTGTAACCGGCCCTTGCTTCTCTGCACATGCGCGGTCTTAACTTTTACTGGGCGCACAGCGCTTTCTACACTCTCTACACTCACTGCCCTGCTGAAGTTACCTGGAGATGTCGGCTGCATTACGTCGCAGCGCTGGCGCTCAGGGTGCGGTGCATGCTGCTCACCCTCTTGCACTCTCCCTGACAGCGGGAAAACTGCCTGCAGCTTCGCGCACTCTCAGCTTTGCTTCCGGCTCAAACACACCCCCTCTTCCGGGTCATGGAGCCTGTCCAGTCCCTTATTCCTTCCCCGGGCAACATGGGACGCAGCCTCAACAATTCCGGACCCGGTCCAAAACAGGTACCCACAGTCCGGTCTTCACCTTACACATTCACCAGTGGTTCTCAGCCTGGATGATTGCATCTTGGCACCATCCAGGTTGAAAACTATTAATCCCCAGACATGGATCACGGCATGGGGCAGAATGTCGGACAGGTAAGGGATATTGTTGTTTTTTATTTTTGTTTTATTACAGGAGATTAAGGATTCAGTGCAATTAGGCGTTAGGTGAGTATAACTATGTTTGTTATTTTTAAATGAAGAAAGGAAAAGTGTGTTGTTTTTATGTCAAATAAAATACTTTATTCTGGCTGTGTCTTTATTTACCATATAACTATAGGGTTAGCAATGGATAGGTGTCTTATAGACACTTCTCCATTACTAAGACGTGGGCTTGATGTCACCTAACAATACAAAGGTGACATCAACCCCAAAAATATGAACCACACTTGCCACTGCTACAGGACAAGTGGGAAGAGGTGGACATATAATAGATGCACCTTTTCTGGTTGGATGTGGGCTGCTATTTTTAGGCTGGGGAGGCCAATATCCATGGCCTCTTACCAGCCTGAGAATTCCAGTCCCCAGCTGTCTGCTTTAGTTTGGCTGTTGTCAAACATGAGGGGATCCCAAGCCTTTTTTTTAAATTATTTATTTAATTATTTAAAAAAACAGCATGGTCACACCTCTATTATTGATAACCAGCCTTGTTAATGCTGACATCTGAGGGTTGCAGCCCCCAACTGTGAGTTTTGCCTAGCTGGTAATCAAAATACAGGGGAACCCATGCCTTTTTTTATTTCATTATTATTTATTTACAGTGCAGGAGCCGGCTGATGAATACTCCCATCAGCCGCTCCTGCTCTCACTGATATTAGTGGCAACAGGAGTTGGCTGATGGGAGCAGTAGTCCTATCAGCCAACACCAGTGACTGGAGGTAAACTTTATACCCCCGATCACAGCTGAGCGCTGCCAATCTCATTTGACAGCATGTGAAATGCAGCTGTGTGACCGCTGATCAGAAGCATATGACAGTGCAACAAACGCTCAGTGTTCAGGGAGCTGAATACGAACAATAACACGGACTTCCTGGTGAAGTCTATGTTCGGTGTCCGTGCCCGAACAGAAGGTGTTCGGTACGGACGCCGAACTTTACTGTTCGGGTTCACCCATCTTCTACACTTCACTAGATAAAGAAAAAAACTGACAAAGTGCAACCCTAACAGTAACAGGACCTCTCTTCCTCCCATTGAAAACAGTATCTTCAAAAGTGAAAGTAAAATATATTACAGCAGTAATAATTTGCCCTAATTGGCTCCTACAGTACCTATGTCACCCACTTGCCACCATAAACCATAATGTATGTTCCTTATTCTGGCCCCCATACAGTAATTATGTTCCCATCCTGGGCCCTGTCCTGGGCCCCATATGTCTCTCCCATCCTGGAATCCAAATGTCCATTCCCCTTATTGACGCTTTTCTTTAACAACATTAAAAAAAAATTCTGTTCAGCGGTGTCCTCTTCCTGTGCCACGCACCGACGACGTGCACGCTGATGTCAGCTACCGGCCTCTGATAGGCTAGCGGCTTGTAACTATTGCGGTGCAGGAAGCTAAGGGCTTTCTGTACCGCAATGCATTTCAACACAATGTGCGTCCAAAGACTCACATTTAGTTGAAAATGGCAGGCACATAGAACCAGATCAGGGCACCGCTTCTTGCCAGTTAGGTGAACCAGCTGCAATTTGAACAATTGCCGAATCCCACAACCGGCATAGGATACACTTGTGTTGGAGCATACATCGTAATGAAGACACTGGGGCTGTTGCTACAAGTAATCAGAAATAAAATCAGTGATGTTGATTTCCAGGTTTTGGGGTGGCCTATTCAGTGCAAAAAAAGTCTACAAATCTAGAAATCTACTACCCTCCTCCAACATAAGACAAACATTGTTCAAAAGAAGTCCTGTTTCTGATCAGTCATGTATCCCCTCCAAAACAGCAATCTGCCCCAACGCAAAAGAGAGAAATAGTATTTTTAATCCCTGACCACTCTGACTGTACTTCGGCAATGAGGATGTGTAACATCAATACCATTATATATTTTTTCTCTACAATTTATCTTTATGCCACCTACAGAGGGGTTTACTATTCTTAATCAGACTTCAACCCTCCTATTGCATTTTATTTATGAGATTTATTTTTTCTTTTTGCTGCCATAATGTAGAATTTTATCAAAAAGCAAAGATGGAAGCCATAAATATAGGTAAAGAATAACTTTTTCTGCAAAACTGGCGACCAGATAACGGGCTTTTGGTGAAGGCGATGTGATGGCGTCTACAATGGTGTCCACAACTTCATAGCTCTTTCTGCTGCCGCAATTAAATTTCTTCTTTATAAAGTTTATCGCACGTTCAATGGATTTTTTCCTGTAGACCTCCTTGGCCTCTACAGAAAGAGATTCCCAGATTTTTTCTGCATCCACATGTGGCTGAATGTTTGTGGCTGGAGCATAATTACCAGGCGTTATTATACATACCTGCAAGAGAACAGTTATAGAATTATAATAGATCCAGCTTTTTGGAGTGTTCAGTTTCTAAGGCTGTAGATCGCTTTTGTACTTTTATCCATTCAATAGTAAATGTGGCACCACATCACTAGGGCTCCTATACGGGCCTTCCTTACCCTGCCCTGTATAATCTCTGTGCAGTCTGAGGGGGTATTAGCCAATTCTATGGAGGTCCTATTACTGCTCCCTACAAAAATGGGCCCTAAGTCACAGAAGCTACTTACGAGCATTTACAATCTTATTATTACAATTTCTACATGACTGCGGAATTAGTCACTTTTTCATCTGGCTGTTGAGTTAGTTGCTGCAAACTGTAGCTAACACATTAACACAAAAATATATAATTTGCTGATTTTTAAGCCCATTAAAGACATTTTCTAATACACTTAAAGGGGTTGGCCACCTTTGGGAACATTTTTACTTACCATAAATGCATGTATATTGGGCTAAGAATCATTTTTTGCAATTGGGGAAAAAAAAGAGAATACACCGCATCTCCAAAAATCATACATTGATCTAATGCCGCTTGGCAAAAATATATATAACTGAACATGAGGTTCTTAGTTTAACATTCTGATCAGATTGTATGAAGCCCACCAGCGTCAGACTGGAGCTCCTTGGGCCCACCAGAGAAAATCATTCTTGGGGCCCACTATGTAGCTTCATAGAAATAAATATAAGACCACCAATTGTGTGGTAAAACACACTAATATCAGGGTATAATATGAGGTAATACACGTCTTAATTATGTAGCAAGGGTTGAGGTAGCCCCCTCATAGAATATAATGTAGCCCCTGTAATGCCTGCTGCAGCGCAGTAGCACACAACCTCCACCAGGGGGTGCGGGTGAAGGAAAATAGGTACACTCACAGAGAAACCACAGAGCAGCAGGCAGGAGCCACTAGGTGGTGGAAAAGTAGTCAGAAAAGCCGGGTCAGCAACAGAGAGGGAACAAAGTACCAGAGGTCACAGCAATACACATGGTCAGAAACAAGCCTAAGAAGTCAGAGCCAGTAGGGAGCGGAAAAGCCAGAGACAGAAGACAATTGAACAGGTCAGGGGGCAAGCCGAGTCAAAAACGAAGAGGTCACAACACAGAGAGTGAGTACTACTACGAGCAAAGTCACAGGGGGAAATAGGAAAGGGACCTAGTTAAACGGGCCGAGGACAAATCAGGGTATAACGGGGTCAGCTGCTCAAGCCAGAGACAGGAACTATAGCTGACAAAGCCTGCAGGTAACAGCAGACTGAAATAGCCAGACAGATACCAAAACGAGGCAGGGAAGATTAACCCCTGCATGACCATCCCAGGGAGAGAATAATCAGAAACAAACCCCGGACTGGCTCATGACAGCCCCCTCATAGAATATAATGTAGCCCCCCCATAGAATATAATGCAGCCCTTATATAATACAATGCAGCCACCCTCATAGAACATAATGTAGCTCCCTCATAGAATATATTCCAGCCCCACAATCCTACAGTATTATGGCCACTAATACTCACTGATATATATATATATATATATATATATATAAAAAAATACCCACAATGCTCACCTCTCCTCCTCGCTCCCCCGTTAATTCTGTTTCTGCTCCAGTCTCAGCAGCTGCACTGCAGCAGGTACTTGATGGAGTGAAGTTATCATGCACCCGCTGTGTCAGAGGCAGAGGGGTAAGATGAGGAGGGAGCGTCATCTGACGCTCTCTCCTCCATTATTGCTTTCAACTGTATTGGCATCTATGATGCCAATATAGTTGAATGCGGCGTGTAGGGAGAGCAGCAGCGGTTGACCAGCGGGTGACAGGAGGCGGTAGCCGGCTGCTGCGGATAAAGCTGGTGCCTGTTGCTAAAGAGAAATTAATATATATTCACTGCTCCCGATGTCCATGTGACCAGATTCTTTAATCTTTACAATGTTCACCATGTGGTACATTTGACATAATAACTTTATTCTGCTACAGGTCAATGTGATTATTCTGCACAAAAGATCACAGAGCAGCGGGCGGCTGATGCGGATGGGAGAGTGAGATGAGAAAGCGCACACACTGTGGACACGTTCTCGTCTCACTCTCATGTCAGCATCGGCCACCCAGTGATGTGTGGTCCTGTGTGCATCAAGCAGCCACTACAAAAAGGAAGGGATGAGAATACACCTGTTCACTGACAGTGTGTGCTCTCAGTCCCTGAAGTGTCAGTGCGGGCAGGGCTGGGAAATCAGGAGGCCTGTCAATCTCCGAAAGATTTGATGCATAGAATTGTAACTTAGGGGATGGAATGGTGCGCTGAGATCTTAGCCTATGCCAAGGGTGCACTGACGAACCCTCGTTTATAAATCTAATAATACTGTTTTTAAGTAAAATGGCAACAAATAAAAAAAATCTACAGTAAAAGAATGATTTTTATAGGAGGTAAGATATGAATATCTAAATGGTTCAATTGGAGCTTTTGGGCAACAGACTCCCTTTAAATCTGTTGTCCAAATGCTATGAGCAACAAGACCATTTTTCCATTTAGACACTTTAATGAACGACACCCTAAGTTTTATAAAATCATAAATTGTCACAATTGGATTCATTTTGCAATGGGTTGTTTTTTTATTGTCCCTGTCATAGACACAATTCGGTATTTTCTGTGACATCTGTATCAGTGCCTGCACTTCTTGTCTCTGTGTGGCCAGGTGGTGCCACACTCTTGTTGCAGGTGGCACAAGACTACAACTCTAGTTCTGGGTCCTTTGGGATTTGTAGTTCCATCCATGCTGGGAGATCAGGAGTTGACTTTTGTTAGTGTTTGCTTCCTCCTGTTTGGCTTGGGTGAGGCAGCAAACTATTTAAGCTCCTAAAAGCATGATGTCCACTGCTGGTTATTATTTGACTAACTTCAGTGAACATCTTAGTATCTTGCTTTGCTTCCCAACAGACATTCCTGATTTTGACCTAAGCTCATTTTTTGACTACGCTCCTGCCTTATGATGATTCTGTCCCTGCACTGATCTCTTGGTTCTGACCTGGCTACCAGACCATTCTTCTTGCCAGCTTGCAGCACTGAACATTAGCTAACTCTGTGGCGCCAACCTCCATATAACTGTTTCAGGGTTAAAGTATGAAGTCCTGCTCAACCCCTAAGATCTGGAAAACAGAGTCACTAGCACCGAACCTGTTTGTAGAAGCCATGTTTTGAGCTGCCAGGAGGCCTCAAACAGTGCCTTTGTTACAAATTTTAAGGCTATCAACATACTTTTTATTTTGGTGCAGTGAAAAGGTTTTTAAGACGTTGTCGTTGTCCCAACTTACCAAGTTGTAACCTATCCACAGACTAGAAGATAACATGTTGATTGCTGGGGTTATATCATTAGGATCTCCAACCAATGCCGAGATCAGGGCCGAAGTGCCCTATAGGAATGGAGCAACAATATCTGCAAAATAATGATGAGCAAACGCATCTGAGGATGCTCGGGTGTTATCCAAACATCTGGGCGTTCTCGTATATTATGTTAGAGTCCTCACGTAGCTGAATGATTTGCGGCTGTTAGACAACCTGAGCACATGCAGAGATTGCCTGTTTGTCATCATTCCCAGACACGAACATAATATACGAGTACGCCCAGATGCTCGGAAAACACCAGAGCGTGCTCGGATAAGACGTTATCAGAGAGCGTTCGCTCATCACTACTGTAAAACTGTTTATTGTTGGGCTATAGATCCATTCATTAAGACTGACGTTTTTACAACTGGTGACTCTGCCAACTGATATGCTCCTCAGGAAGACACTTTACTACAGTGAGGGACTGCAGTAAATTTCTGTCATCATTTGCTCCACTAAAAATGTTGTAAAATGTTGATAAATTTGCTAGGTGATTTCACCACGCTCTGTCCCGCTCCAGCTCTGCCCACTTTGGTGAAGCTGGCCGGGACGGACTTAGAAACGCTTTAAGGAATTGGGGTCTATGGGCCTGGATTCCTGTGGGCTTGGCAAAGCATACATCTGGCAGTATCCTATACACTTCTTAGGGTGTATGTTGCTTTTTATTCACCTCTGTCGCTAAATAACAAAAAAGCAGAAATACAAGAGTCTTACCTGTACCCCAAATTGCTTCATTTCTAGTCGGAGGCAATCACAGAATTTCTCCAGCCCAGCTTTGCTCATTGAATAAATGCTAGTGAGCTTACTTACGTATGCACTTGTGCTCGATAAAAACACAACACGTCCTGCAAGTATTAAAAAAAATAATTAAACACAAAGTGAAGAAATGATAATAAAGCATTTTAGGACCACAGAGGCTGCGACACTATCATTGTTTTTTGTTTGAAAATGATGCAAATTCAACTGGGCACCTTCACCAAATTTTTCTGAAGTGGTTGTCAGAAAGATGCAAAACTTATTCTATGTTCGCTATGCATGTGTCAGTTCGTATTCTCTCTCTCGTGTACATATATATATATATATATATATATATATATATATATACTGCTCAAAGAAATAAAGGAAACACTTAAGCAACACAATGTACTAGGATGTGTTCCCTTTATTTTTTTGATCATTATATAATAACAATACAATGTGAGTTGAATGAAGAGTCATGGGCCGTGTGAATCACTCACTGGTTAAGTTATTGCAGCCGTGTATGTTGGACTCTGAAACACTGTGGTAGTTCTAACAAGGCGTATTTTGAAAAGCTGACCAGGGACCATGTGTCTCAGATGATTAGTCCAACAGGCAGGTCCCTGGTGGCTTATCCTCACCCTGCCCACCTAGATTGACAGGTCTCTTTCTGTGTGTGTTTATAAGGAGAGGCTTTTCGGTCAATGGGAACGAGGGATGGAGAAGCCGTCAGGAACTTGCTTTGGTTAGTCCTCCAAGATGCATGGTCCATATGGTCCTTGAAAACATTTTCAAAGTCTGTTATTTTCTGAAATGCTACAGCGTTTCAAAGTAAAACATATATGGCTGCAATATTGCAGCCAGATTCTGAATCATGCCATGGTTTGACTGCATGAATCTCCTGTCAGTTTCTCTTTAGAGCACCACTCCAGTGTTTTTTGTTCTTTTCCAGTGCTGCAGTGGTGCTACTAATCTAAGGTTCCTGTCCCTGGTCTGATACTGACTTAACACCATCTTCACCTTTTTTGGCCGTCACTCAGGTCCAGCAGTGACTGAAGCTTCTGACTGATCGGAAGTCAGAGGTAATGGTCACAAGTTGTCGGCTGAGAGCCAGAACGAGGCTCACATAGACTTGCATTTAAAAGTGACCTCCAGCTTGCCCAGCAAACACTGGATTGAACCGGCAGGTCACAAAGTGCTGGAGACTGACTGGATCGGCGCTAATAGAAGGTGAAGACGGCTACGGGTAAGTATCAGACTAAATACAGAGATCTTGCATTAGAAGGACCACTCCAGTGCTGCAATACAAAAAAACTCAAAAAACGCTGGAGTGGTGCTTTAAAATGGAATTTGTCACCAAGTTTTCCCAATATAAAGTACAGTTACCTCCTTTAGGGCCTCTTTTATACCATTCTAGTACTGTAATGCACATACGACGGGAAAGGTCAAAGAGCACCGATGACCCAGAAGTAAAGCTGATGCATGCGCACTACAGTGCTTTGCTCAGCCTTCGGCAGGGCAGAGAGGAGTGCGCCTGTGCAGGAGCGCAATGGTGGACACTGTGTGGATGATGTAGGACACGTAATCCACATGAAGCCAGTCAGGAAGAGGCAATTGTGACAAGAGAGGAGGCGCAGGATTGAGACCAGCGACACCCATTAGACCGGACCACACTGTATGTGAGTATAATAAAAGTTGTTTTTTGCGCCTTGCAGAGCGGACTGGTGCGTTACATACAGTATACCAGAATGATGTAAAAATTATGTACATATGATATTCATTATGTAAACTAGGTGGCAGGTCACTGAGGGATCATTGACCTGTCAGAAGCCCATTCTGATGAATACCTAATCAGACCACCATATGAAGACTCTCACAGGCCGCCCCGGAGCACGAGCATATCATTAACTCAAAACTGAAAATAAAGATTAAACAACAACCACAAGACTGATTTTATCAACCAAGGTATCATTGTAATCAGTATAACGGTGCTGACCTGACACTGTCTGTAGGTTACTGTGCACAATCCTGCTGACTGGTTCCCTTTAATTCACCGTGTGTCTACCTTATATGATTTATAAGACACAAAAGGAAAAAACTATGAACTTATCACGTTTCAATAGTATCAATATACCATGGGTCCAGCTGGTGAAGATCAGTGATCTTGAAGAAAAGTTAGAAAAATTAGCACTTTCACTGGTGAAATAAATTGTTATTCTGGATATATTAAAAAGTATTCCCACACAGAAAACAAAAACAAACATATGGGAATACTTTTTAATATATCCGAAATAAAAGTTTATTGTTTTACCAGTGGAAATGCAGATTTTTCTCACTTTTCCTCAAGATTTCTTCCCGTTCCTATAAAATGCTCACTGAAAGGTTTGTTCAAACTACAAATTGTTTTGCCTATATACAGACGGACAAAATTGTTGGCACACTTCAGTTCACATGGTCAGTATTTGGTCAGTATTTCACATCAGTATTTATAAGACAAAACCTGGAATAGAACAATCAGAGGAAAAGTATAATAGAAACATGTCACCACTTCTGGATTTATCACCCACTCCTGGTTTGGGCTTACAAATACTGATGTAAAATACTGATCAAATTCTGAACGTGTGAATGTGGCCTTAAAAAAGTCCCACAATGGTCACTGAAATGACTTGAAACTGACAAAAGACAAAAGTCCACGTGTGTAATAATAACTTTGTTGGTGAAATATAACATACACTGTAAAGATAGTAGTTAGTTATTTCATTGACTGTGACATACTATGGGTGTTTGAATGTCCCACAGAACAAACAGACACATGCAACTCTATACTAGTAGACTATTCACAGAGAAGCTAAACGCTCAGCAACTAAAGGCCTCTGGCTGCAACCACATCCTTGTTAGAAAGATTTGGGTAAGAATTAGGTGTAATAAGAAATGCTAATTACTATCTATTATGCCATCTTATAGTACAGATGTCACCTTTGCTTTTCCTGATAAGTGGAGCAAAAGCCAGGGTTGTCCTAATACTTCCCAAAAGATTGACATCAAGAACTTTCTGGTATTTATCTATTGTTTGCCATTCCACCATTCCGTATGTGGCTACACCAGCATTGTTCACAAGTCCCCAAAGCCCTGAAAGAGAAGAAAAAATCCATCCGTTATTAAAGTAGTGCAACGTGGCGCACGGCAGCAGCCATAGGTAAGGTACTCATCTTTCATCCCCATCTTCATGTTGCGCCCCAGCATTCTACATGAAGATGGGGGTCCTGGCTGTTTGTGTGGGCTTAGTCTATGGGGGCTCTACGCCCTTACAGGCCATATGATGCCAGTGACTTCAGCTGACCAGGACCAGGTGTTGAAAGATTCAGTGAAGGAGACCACCAGCCAACAATAAACAGTTTTTTACTAAACAGTAACTTGTCGGGAACTATAAACAATAGGTAGAGGATGCATACATTCACGAATGTTTTTTTTAAAACATGAGGCATCCTCACACACATTTTCTGCTTTCCTTCTATAGCATCACTAGTCTCTGTCTCAGCTAGCATCTTTACCTTTACCAACACCCACCACAGTACTTCGGGAGTCTCTCCAATCCCCAACGGATTGGGGTCTAGTAAGTGTAAGTACTTCAACCCCCAGTTCTGTCCTTCTTTTCCTTTTAGGTGATCTTGATTGCCACTATGGTCTTTACTTAGCTTCTCTACTTGCTGATAATTTGGAACTCCCGCTGGGGTACTCTCTTCGTCTCACGTTCCCTGTTCCATCCTGGCCCATTACCTCTCTGAGCTGCAAACTCAGGACTGCTAGGTGTCCTGTTGCAGGGCCCATCTCCAGTGCATCACTCTGTTTTTCTGGTCACTTTCTGCTTTTTCTACTCCAGATCTCGCTATCCACTGCTTTGGTCTCCATTTATGTCAGGGACACCCACACCATGCAGCTCTGCAGACTAGTTAGACCGTAGGTCTGCTTTCATTGCAGGCTGAGACCTATCTGTACTCCTGATGGGAAATGGTTTCAGTCCCTGTACTTTAGCCCCTTTCACTCTGGGTTAGTACCAACTGTTAACCCTAACTGTCCCTACCGTCAAGCAGAACATAATACTATCACTAATCCAATCTTCAAGGGGGAACATGGACTGTATGTCCATCTCTTTACATTTCCCTCTTCTTTAACCATGTCAGACCTCGGCAGTCCGAAAAGTGGAAGGCATCAAACATCTCACCACAAACAACGTATCTTAAACAAAATGGACTCCTCTTCTCCTCAAGGAGTAACACCAACCCGGTCCTACATGGTTAGGACCCCGGAACCATGACCATCCAAGTCCTTTTAACCCAGTATAAACCCTTCGGGTTGATCTGGCCCTTCATGGCAAGAGCTCTGGAACAAACAAACGGTAAAGTCTGTGTCTTTGCTAACAGCCCACATGCCAGGGCATAGTCCATTGTCTCCCCATCAGTCCTTAGGAAGGTGACACAGTCCATTAGCTCACACTTACCCACGAGACAGGAACACAGTCCATTAGGGGCAATGCACAGTCTTGATTGGACTCATTTCTTAAAGGAGGGTATGGGATCCTCCAGCTGCTGCAACGCCTCTCAATCCAGCAGGTGGAAGTGCAACAAGCGCTACAAAACTGGAGGAACATGACAAGTTCAGCCATTCGTGGCTAGTAGTGTGTGGGGAGTCAGGGACACATGGGTCATAGACCTGCTGGACATCAGCTCTCCAGGACCTTCAAACTGTTCCGGTTATAGGTATACAACATGCACAATGACGGTTCTTCCAGCTTCGACTCCTTCTTCTTCCTAACTAGCCTTTTGTAATAACCTGCAGGAAACGCGGGATGCAGTCACGCACGTGGAGGCAGAGCAAGGGTTAAACAGGTTTATTTACAGCGGGATGTGCTCCACGCAGGGAGTGAGGGATTGTAGGGTGACGGTGAGGGATGGGGCAGAACTGGAAGGTTGGCAGGTGGTATTATTGGTTACTATGTGGTAGTTATATGTGGTTCAGCCATGGTGTGGCAGTATTTGTCCCTTGTATGTGCTATTATTCATTCACTATGTGATGGTAATATGTGGTCTGGCTATGGTGTGGTGATATTTGTTCCCTTTATGTGGTATCATTTGGTCACTATGTGGTGTTAATATGTGGTCTGGTCATGGTGTGGCAGTATTTGTTCCTTGTATGTGGTATGATTTGGTAATTATGTGGTGGTAATATGTGTTCTGGTCATGGTGTGGATGTATTTGCTCTTTGTATGTAGTATCATTTAGTCACTATGTGGTGGTAATATGTGGTCTGCACATGTTGTGGTGGTGTTTATTCCTTGTATGTGGTATTATTCGGTCACTATGTGGTAGTAATATGTGGTTCAGCTATGGTGTGATGCTGTTTGTCCCTTGCATGTGATATTATTGTTCATTTTAAAAAAAGTATGTGACACATTCACTTAAAGAAACATAAATAAAAAAAATATCTAAAAAGAGTATTGGATATTTTAGCAAAGGTTTAATAGGTTCGAGTAGAGTAGGATCCTGCCAAAAGAGTCTACATTGTCATGGTGGTGGCTGATAAAATCTTTTGGCCAAAACAAAAGCTGCTGGCTATGTACGGTATATACTCGAGGCCACTAATTATGCCACAAAAAACTAGGAAAACTTATTGACTCGAGTATAAGCCGAAGGTGGGAAATGCAGCAGCTACTGATAAATTTAAAAAATAAAAATAGATGCCAATAAAAGTAAAATTAATTGAGACATCAGTAGGTTAAATGTTTTTGAATATCCATATTGAATCAGAAGCCCCATATAATGCACAATACAGTTCATGATGGCCCCATAAGATGCTCCATACAAAATATGCCCCATATAATGCTGCACATAGGATAATGGTGGCCCTATAAGATGCTCCATACAAAATATGCCCCATATAATGCTGCACATAGGATAATGGTGGCCCCATAAGATGCTCCATAGATAAATATGCCCCATATAATGCTGCACATGGGATAATGGTGGCCCCATAAAATGCTCCATTGATATATATGCCCCATATATTGCTGCTGAAGCTGCTGCTGCCATTAAAAAAAAATGACATACTCACCTCTCGTCGCTGGGGGCCGGGTGCCGGGGTCCTGAGCAGGCGGGGACACCGGCGTGCTATGGGGGTCGCCGGTGTTGCCGCTGGCTCAGGCCCTGACACTGACGATATTTCCCTACGGGCCGCTCTCTCTTCCGGGTCTCTCTTCAGTGACGTTCAGGCAGCATAGGGCATGGCGCGCTCTAACTTCGTCATCACACCCTCTGACCTGAACGTCACTGGCAGCGTCGGACTGGAACACCTTGGGCCCACCAGAGAAAATCATTCTTGGGCCCACTATGTAGCTACATAGAAATAAATACAAGACCACCAATTGTGCAGTAAAACACACTAATATCAGGGTATAATATAAGTTAGTACATGTCTTAATTATGTAGCAGGAGTTGGGGTAGCCTCCCTCATAGATTATAAAGCAGCCCCCTCATAGGGGATAATGCTGCCCCCCATAGGGGATAATGCTGCCCCCTCATAGAGGATAATGCTGCTCCCCCTCATAGGGTATAATGCTATATATATATAGATAGATATAGATAGATAATAGATAGATACCATATATACTCGAGTATAAGCCGACCCCCATAATTTTGCCACAAAAAACTGGGAAAACTTATCGACTCGAGTATAAGCCTAGGGTGGAAAATGAGATTATGCCCCATATGCTGCCCCATGTATTATGCCCCACAAGATGCTCCATAGATTGTGCCCCATATGCTGCCCATGTATTATGCCCCCATAGATGCTCCATAGATTGTGCCCCCATAGATGCTCCATAGATTATGCCCCCATAGATGCTCCATAGATTATGCCCCATAAATGCTCCTTAGATTATGCCCCCATAGATTATGCCCCCATAGATTATACCCCCATAGATGCTCCATAGATTATGCCCCCATAGAAGCTCCTTAGATTATGCCCCCATAGAAGCTCCATAGATTGTGCCCCCATAGATGCTCCTTAGATTATGCCCCAATAGAAGCTCCATAGATTGTGCCCCCATAGATGCTCCATAGATTATGCCCCATAAATGCTCCATAGATTATGCCCCCATAGATGCTCCTTAGATTATGCCCCCATAGAAGCTCCATAGATTATGCCCCCATAGATGCTCCTTAGATTATGCCCCCATAGAAGCTCCATAGATTATGCCCCATAGATGCTCCATAGATTATGCCCCCATAGATTATGCCCCCATAGATGCTCCATAGATTATGCCCCCATAGATTATGCCCCCATAGATGCTCCATAGATTATGCCCCCATAGAAGCTCCTTAGATTATGCCCCCATAGAAGCTCCATAGATTATGCCCCATAGAAGCTCCATAGATTGTGCCCCCATAGATTTTGCCCCATAGATGCTCCATAGATTGTGCCCCCATAGATTATGCCCCATAAATGCTCCTTAGATTATGCCCCCATAGATTTTGCCCCATAGAGGCTCCATAGATTATACCCCCATAGATGCTCCATAGATTATGCCCCCATAGATTATGACATACTCACCTCTCGTCGCTAGGGGCCAGGTGCTGGTGTCCTGAGCAGGCGAGGACACCGGCGTGCTATGGGGGACAGGTGCCGGTGTCACCGCTGGCTCAGGGCCTCGGCACCTAAGAGATTTACCTGTCACCTGCTCCACCGCTGAGCGCCGCTGTCTTTGGGTCCTCCAGCAGTGAATGCTCAGGCAGAGGGCGCGGCGCACACTAATGATGTCATCGCGCCCTCTGCCTGAACATCGCAGCAAGAGGACCCGAGGACAGCGGCGCAGCTGTGGAGCGGGTGACAGGTAAGTAATGATTTTCACTGCGTCCCACGCCCATGTGGGCGTGGGAAGCAATGAATATTCATTTCTCTTTAGCAGCGGGGACAGGGGCTCCTGCCTCCTGTCACCCGCTGCTGCTCCGCTGGCACGGGGCCCCCATGGCAGCTGCGTGGTGTGCCGCTATTAGCGACACGCCACCGGCTGGGGGCCCCTGGAGCAGCGGGGGCCCTAGGCAACTGGCCCCTGTATGCCAGCAGGTGCTAGGGCCCCCCAGATGCCAGGGCCCACCGGAGAATCTTCCGGTTCTCCGGTGGGCCAGTCCAACCTTGGTCACTGGAGAGAGACCCGGAAGACAGAGCGGCGATGGAGCGGGGACCGGTAAATATCGCCAGTGCTGGGGCCTGAGCCAGCGGCGACAACGGTATCTGACCCCCATAGCACGCCGGTGTCCCCGTCTACTCAGGACAACGGCACCTGGCCCCCAGCGACGAGAGGTGAGTATGTCATTTTTTTTTAAATGGCAGCAGCAGCTTCAGCAGCAATATATGGGGCATATATATCAATAGAGCATTTTATGTGGCCACCACCATTATCCTATGTGCAGCATTATATGGGGCATATTTATCTATGGAGCCAAAAAAGGGGGTTGAAAAACTCGGCTTATACTCGAGTATATACGGAATGTGGTATGGTGTTCAAATGGAAATTTTAATGTGTGATTGGTGAGGATGTGGTTCAGAAGTGGAGTTTTTGCAAGAGTGGGCGGTGGGACTGTGGAAGGTTCGAGGGGTGGAGGCAGAGCTGAGATGGAGCCTGGGCGGAGTCTCAAGGGGGCCGAAAATGTTGCCAGTATGGGGCTCTGAAATTCCTAGTGGCAGCCCTGATAAGCTGGGTGCAAAGGGCGGCACGGAGTGAAGACCATAGGAGCTTCAGTTATCAATTACACTGACTTTACAGGCAACATGTTAAAAAAAAGAATGTGTTTCACCTGTGAATACAGTCATCCCAAAAACCACATTACAAATTTGTACCAATTTGCCATAATTAATGTAAGAATATAACTCTACATTGTTAATAGGATTACAAAGAATGTCAAATCCCCTGCTTGTGATATTAATGAGAAAATTGCTGAACTACACAACTGGAAGGTTAAGTGGCCAAAGGAAACTTCAAGATTTCTGAATTTCTTTAACTCAATGATATGAAAAATGGGAAAAAAAAAGTTTCAAAATGTTTTAAAAGTACAGCTTTTGTGGTTTTTTTTAAGAATTCACAGAGTTACAATAGATGAGCAAAAACAGATGTGTCAGAGAGAACATTCAACCTGCAAACAGCAGCCCCACAAGTACTAAGAAAAACCCAGCTTTTTACTTTATATATGTTTTTTGATAAATGTTTACTAATAACCTTCTTACCTTTGTCAGGGAGGTTTTCCTTCACGTATTGTTTCGCCTTCTCCATCTCTTCATCACTGGTCACATCTAGCCTGATGACTTTCACCTGTCCAGGGGATGAATGGTTTATCAGAGCCTGAGCTCCGTCTCCATCAGGGAAAAGACAAGCAGCAAAGACCGTGAATCCCATATCAAGCAGCCGGAGAGCCAGCAGGTTTCCAAAGCCCGAGTCACAGCCTGTGATGAGCACCGCTCTTCCCTGAGGACTGAAGAATACATCTTTGTCTCTTAATTTCGTATAGATTACAATCGCCAATAGTCCAAACAGCAATATATATACAAGTGTCTGTGTGTCCAGGCAGCAGGACCACAGCCAAAGAACAGAGACCATAGCTCCAGCTTCAGTGTATGCTCATAAGACCAGGATGTTAGATGTTCAGTCTCAAGTCAACACCAGAGGGAAAAACCCTCCTTTTTGACACGTCTCTCATACTTTTAATTACATTGTGGGAAGACTACACACACCTTTGCTTTTTTGCCTTAAGATAAACTGTTTGAGTATACAATAGCTGCAGGCTTATGCTGGAACCTGTCTGGAGCAAATAGCAGAAGTCACAGTGTTAATCTTTTAGAGCAGGGGTGTACAACCTTTCTTGGTCATTCTGAACCAATTGGGGGCCGCACTAAAACTTATAGGGGTGTAACCTTTGACATTTGTGGCAAATCAAAAGTATATACCAGAAATGTCTGAAAGGCACAAATTCTGCTTACCTGTCTCTCACCTCTAAAAATCATCACTCGAATGGTACGTTCACACTGATTGTTTTGATGAAGATTTTCAAATAGATTTTGCTCCTAAATCCACATTAAAAAATGCATCAAATACTCTTTGAATACGTTTCCAATTGATTTTAAAGGAAAAAGCTCCTTTAGTGCACACAGTTTGATTTTTTGCATGTTATTTTCAACATTTTAAACTCCCATAAACTACAGTGGAGCGAGTACAGGCACGGAGGCCACGTGTAATTCACATACTACTTTCTGGAGTGCAGGATGGATTAGGAGACCCCCTTCTCCTGTATGAGGCATCCAGAGACGTCTACACAGGGCACCATTAGTACGGGTCAGGCCCTGCTCCTCAGCTGCTGACACTTCTCCTCTGTGTGTGGCTGATCACATATAGTTAACCTGTCGACAAGCATTTTTAAGTACATATGGTTGGGGGCCACACAGAATGGCATCACCAGCCGAATGTGTCTCCCGGGCCGTAGATTGTGCACCCCTATTTTAGGTGTTTTTCCTGTACCATGTGATCTCTTTGGCTTTTGTGTGTCGGCTCTCGTAAACTTTCATGTTGTGATGATGCAGATCATTTTTTCTGTGTGTTCTAAATAAAACAGTTAATTTCTTTACAGGCATATTGTACTGGTACATAGAGATACAGCTCTCTATATAAGACATCACTCAGACGTCCATTTTTCATGTACAATACATGGTTTTCATAGATAAAACACGTCCTCAATATAGTCTATGAAGCTGTTCACAAGTCTGAGGGGCCCCCCATGTATATTATGTATATCATGGACCTTTTTAAACGCTTAGGAAGCCTTTCCAGGTGGTTTTTGTTAATTATTCAAATTTACTGATGACTTTTGGGTTTTCATTGGCTGTAAGCCATAATCATCATCAGTAACAGAAATAAACACTTGAAATAGATCACTCTGTGTGTAATGATTCTATACAATATATGAGTTTCACTTTTTGTATTGAAGAACTGAAATAAATTAACTTTTTGATGATATTCTAATTTTGTGAGAAGCACCTGTATATTATATCTACAAGCTGAGCCATCATGTAATATTACCATAACAGAGGGATGAGTCTGATTTTCTGAAGGTTTATTCTGCAGCAAGACAACGACCTCAAACATACAGACAATGTCATTAAGAACTATCTTCAGCATAAAAACACAAGGAGTCCTAGAAGTAATGCTTTGGCCCTCAAAGAGCTCTAATCTCAACATCATTGATTCTGTCTGGAATTACATGAAGAAACTGAAGGATTTGCGTAAGCCTATATTCACAGAAGATCTGTTTTTAGTTCTACAAGATACTCGATGCTGGGAAAAAAAATAGATATTTTGCAAATTCTGTTTCCATTTTTTTTATCATGTGCATATCATTAACATGTCTATCGATCCTGAGATTTCCACAGCTCCACGACATTCCTTCCTTGGTGTTGTAATTTAATTGTTGTGGTGTGTAAGTGTATGTATGTGTGTAATGTAATGCAGCAGGGTTGGTCCAGTGCGACAGATAGGCAAGGGCCACAAGTAAGTTCAAAACAAAGTGTCTTTTTTGTCCAACTTAACTCGCAAATGGAAAACAAATAGTATCCTCCGGATCGCAACCGGGGAATCAAGACAGTCCGTATCCGAGACCAGCTGCCATGGGCGACTGCACCACCGTGTAATGCTGAGGGGTACCAGGTGTATTGGCTTCTGTTGGCACCGTGTTACTTCACACAAGCCGAATCTTGCAGAGACACCTGCCCTGCAATTTGCAAGCCAAGACTGACACACCCAACCCTTTGCTGCAGGGTTTTTAAATGGAATTCCCCACTACCATCCTGTAGTTCGTTCCAAAATAAAAGTCCATGCCGGGTTTTCTTAAATATGCATTGGGCAAATAGCATGTCCAAGACCACACTTACTTTTATTCCACATTGCAACTACAGCTATATCTATGACTGCAATGCACTCCAGCGGCCTCAATATGCTTCTATGCGCATCCTGGGGGATACATATCGACCATCGCATATAACACTTGTCACTCCCTCACAGTATGTATATACATATAATTTTTTTTTGTAGGGATTCACACTCAGCAGTAGGCAGCGTTCACACAGGGGAAAGGGGAGGCATTGAATTCTTGTGTCAAAACAATGTGATGTTTATTTCCATAGGTTGCACAGCACCGTAAACAAAACCATAAACACAAGCTCTCTAGATTTGTCCAGGCACGAACTAAACCAAGTAGACCCTGCCTAATCACACATGATTGGTCTAGTCCCAGTTCAGTCAAACAAAATGGCTATTGATCAAATCAAACACTGATGTTTGCAGTTTGGCGCACACGGCCTGTGCAGTCTCTTCTCAGAGAGGGACAAAAGAACCCTGACTGCACAAAATGTAAATGTAACACAATTCTTTTGCTTAAAAAAACAAAAACAAATTGTGTTGCCCACACATACAAACTGACCAGACACAACTGTTTTATGTTGGATACTGTCACCCTAATAACAGCTGTTTTGATGAAGAAACATATAGAAATTACATAAAGATATGTATTAAAATTTCATATTGTCCAAAATGTTTATTGTACATTATATGATTTATGATAAGTGGTGCAAACAGCAATGTGTTATAATGATATTTCTGATTAGGATTTATGAATTTTATATTCTGCTGTTTGCTCCAAACAAAAACAAGTGATAAAAAACAATATTTCCAAAATAGTGAATGTATAGACCATACACGCCACATTAATGAGCGCCTAGTGACATCTGCTGGATCTGAGGATTGTTTCAGCACTTGATGAAGCGTTTGACCAGCCATAATATAACATTCTGCATCCAGAATTCCTAAATTATAAACCTCCAGTTCCTGCAATACATTATGTTTAGGATCTCATTAGTATTAGGTGAGATAATTTGGGATATATATCCACACATGGCAAATTTGTTGCATACGTGACTGGACTTTGATGACATTTTTAAAGTGTATTTCTACTTCACTCTTTCATTAAGGTGAGGACATTGCAGTTTTATCCTAATGAAGATGCCTGTTCGGTCCCAAAATGAACCTTTATTTTAATATTCTTTCTCAGGCAGACCTTTGATATTAAATCAGATAATTTTCCGGATACCGGAAACCTACTATCCCCATCTTCGGCATATGTACCCTCTAGATCTCATATATTGCAGCCCTCCAATGTATGGATATTGCTTATAGCTTGTGTCTACTGTTAAAGGGAACCTGTCACCAGGTTTTCCCAATATAAAATGCAGCCGCCACCATTAACACCTCTTCAGTATTCTAACAAGATGCATATACTGTATACTAGATGGAGGCCTGATGCTCTCGCATCAGGAGGGCGGTAATGTCACGATGGGGGCAGGCCTTGCAGTGTTGAGAATCTCTCCCCCATTTGCTCACCCACCTATCCACTCTCTCATGTGCTGACTTCTGTCTGTGCTCTCCTCTTTTATCTGTCTACCCCATGTGCTATCCCCCTTGTCTGCTGTCCTCTCCTTCCTGTGCTGTGTTCTCCCCTCATGTGCTGTCCCGTTTGAGCTGTCTCCCCCCCTGTGCTCTGTCTCTCTCATCCCTGTGCACTTTCTCTCTCTCCCATCCGCTGTCTTCTCTTCTCATTGTCTGTGTCTGACCGTATACAGAACATACCACAGCTCCTGGGCAGGAAAGGAAGCAAACAACAATACTGACATTACAGCAGGAGATCGCAGAGGATACATTTTGTGAGGTAAAATATTGTTTAAAAACAGTCGGTGGAATATTTTACCTCACAAAATGAATCCTTTGTGATCCCCTGCTGTAATGTCAGTATTGTCTTTTGCTTCCTCCCCTGCCCAGGAGATGTGGTATGCTCCGTACACGTTCAAACACAGACAATTTTTAAAATGAACTTTCGTTCGTGGGAAAACCCTTTTAATGTGACCGGGTTCCTCTGCCTGTAGACACATCGCGCATCTGCCGCCAGGATCAGCCTAATGATTCACTGCACCTGCTCGGAATTCGCGCAGGTGCAGTAAATCAGACCGCCGTACGG
>JARQOD010000005.1:497575770-497604501 GCA_033576555.1 Oophaga sylvatica
TCCCGTTAGCGATATTGTTCAGTGCGGCAGCTTCCAGCGACGAGCTTCCTGCTGTGATCTCGCTCGTCGCTGGAATCGCTCCGGACCCTATTTCATCGCTGGCGCTCCCGCTGGGTAAGTATCTTATCGCTGTGTGGCACCTTTTCTTAGCGATTTAGCGGTACTTTTGTACCGCTAAAGTCGTTAAGAAGATCGCTAACGGCGATAGCGTCGTTAACTATATCGCTAAATGTGGCCGCATTTAGCGATATAGAAACAATCCCGCTAGCGATCGCATTAGTATGCGTCGTTATTCGTGATCGCTAGCGGGATTGTTTAGTGTGGCAGTACCTTAAGACTGTGCACACGTTCTTGATTTGCAGGAGAAAATTCTGCTGGATATCCTATTTTGTTGGCAAGAAGAAAGTGGGATTCAAAACAATGTCCCAAATAGTAGTGGCACTTCAAACAACTTAGAACATTTCCCTCATATAAATAAATATGAGGGCACACGAAGAGATCCAACAAATATAATAATTTTATTTCATCTAATTAAAAAGCCATAAAATGAAAACAAAAGACAGTAATGTTGTCATTTCTGTCTTTTGTTTTCATTTTATGGCCTTTTATTGGATCAAATAAAACTTATATTTGTTGGATCTCTTTGTGTACCCTCATATTTATTTAAGTGCGGGATATGTTGTTCTAAGGAGAAAATTGGGTAAAATACATTTATTTTTTAGACACTTTTTTACATGCTTTTGTTACGCATTTTCCCACACTCATTCAGGCTACTTTCACACTTGCGTTTTTTTGCGCTGCGTTTCGAGCGCACATGAAGCGCATTAAAAAAACGCATGCAAACGCTTGTAAACGCTGCAATATTTAGTCGCATCAGCATGCGCATTTCGACAAAAAAACGCAGCGTTTGTCTGCGATTTCATGCGTTTTTGCATGCGTTTGCGTTTTTTTGGCGCATGTGTTTTCTATTTGTCACATTATTATCTCTGCCTCCATCATCTCTGCCTCCATCATCTCTGGCTCTATCATCTCTGCCTCCATCATCTCTGTCTCCATCATCTCTGCCTCCATCATCTCTGTCTCCATCATCTCTGTCTCCATCATCTCTGGCTCCATCATCTGTCTCCATCATCTGTCTCCATCATCTGCCTCCATCATCTCTGGCTCTATCATCTCTGGCTCCATCATCTCTGGCTCCATCATCTCTGGCTCTATCATCTCTGACTCCATCATCTCTGTCTCCATCATCTCTGCCTCCATCATCTCTGGCTCCATTATTTACAGAAAAATCGCGTGCGTGCAAAAGCGCTGACGAGCGCAAAGCCATGCGCACGCCAGCGCCCCCATAGACTGCAATGTTATTTTTTGCGCATAGCATGCGCACACGTGCGCACGCGTTTTTTTAAAACGGTTGGGCGGAAAAAAAAATGCAACATGTAGCGTCTGGCGCGTATGGGCACACACCGGGAAAATGTGCAGCGCACGACAAACGCA
This sequence comes from Oophaga sylvatica, assembly GCA_033576555.1. Taxonomy (NCBI): domain Eukaryota; kingdom Metazoa; phylum Chordata; class Amphibia; order Anura; family Dendrobatidae; genus Oophaga; species Oophaga sylvatica. The sequence continues at coordinate 497,577,265 of JARQOD010000005.1, forward strand.
CATGAACGCGTGCAAGCGCTAGACCCTGCGCCCGCCATGTTAAAGATAGGGGAACATTGCGCATGCGTCCGATAGCGCAAGATGCGCTGCGCAAAAAAACGCAAGTGTGAAAGTAGCCTCATATGGGTGAAATACGCTGCAAGAATTCACATTATCCAGATTTTAATCTGCTGCAAATCTGCAAAGAATAAAATAAGCAACTTGTGCATGAGACTTCAGGGATCGCATTCACTTTGCTTGTACTGTAAAACCTTGCATAGTTTCTGTGTGCATATATCCTTACAGTTAATTTGGGAGAGTTAGAGACTGAATAATTTATATTATTGGGCGGCAGAGATTATACTTAATGGGGGACACAGTGCTGCTTATCGCTTTATATTTTGATTGGTGGGTGGCTAATAGTTTGTTAATGATGAGATACAGTACATATCTGTATTCAGGGGTGCAGTGCAGGAGATACACATATATACAATATATGTGACCTTGTTATTTTTAGAAATTTATTTGACGAGCACTCTGGTCTGAAATAGTTGAGGTGCTGGTACAATGGACTAATACGTCCAGTAATAGAGAAAAACTAATTTACCGCACACTCCAAATGATTAATTTTGCAAAATGTGATCAATTTATTATGGACAGCCAATTTCGTGAAGCAAAACAGGAATGCAAGTATAAAGCGACACTAATATCAACGTTTCGGTTCATCCAGAACCTTAGTCATGCAGTCGCTCAGTCCAAGGAAGATTTGTGAATGGATATAGAGAGTGACAAGTGTCCAAAATATAGAGGATAAGTGTCCAAGTATATAGGATAGCTGTGTTTAATGTCTCTAGAGAAAGCCTCAATAATAATCTGGATTATAGAAGTTGAATAAATGCCCAGAGACAGAAGACTCTAATGGCCTGACAGTCAGTATCTTTCAACTATAAGCCTCAGAGGTAATGGGGGAGTTTCCCACCTGGTGAGCGTGGGTATTGGCTTCAGCGGCGCTCCCGCGCCTTGCTGTGGCTGGGAGCGCCGCTGAAGCCAATACCCACGCTCACCAGGTGGGAAACTCCCCCATTACCTCTGAGGCTTATAGTTGAAAGATACTGACTGTCAGGCCATTAGAGTCTTCTGTCTCTGGGCATTTATTCAACTTCTATAATCCAGATTATTATTGAGGCTTTCTCTAGAGACATTAAACACAGCTATCCTATATACTTGGACACTTATCCTCTATATTTTGGACACTTGTCACTCTCTATATCCATTCACAAATCTTCCTTGGACTGAGCGACTGCATGACTAAGGTTCTGGATGAACCGAAACGTTGATATTAGTGTCGCTTTATACTTGCATTCCTGTTTTGCTTCACGAAATTGGCTGTCCATAATAAATTGATCACATTTTGCAAAATTAATCATTTGGAGTGTGCGGTAAATTAGTTTTTCTCTTGTTATTTTTAGGGCTGCAACGATCATCGTCACAAGACAAGTCGTGGCTGGGAGATGTCGACCTGAAGGTCTGACCAGATGGAGAAATCAGCAGTAAGTGCCTGGTTGTAAATATTATTCTGTAACTGAACTGTGTGACTTGGAGTTATAATGTTATTTGTAAAATCCCATAGACCACATTCTCACATTTGTGTGAAATGTCCATGTGCTGTCAGATATTTTTATCAGACAGCACACAGACTCGTAGAGTTTTATAAGTCCATTCACACATCCGTGAAAATCACAGATCTGAGAATGAGATCCGTGAGGGTCAGAGAATGTCCTCTTCTGATCTGATTTTGAGGATCAGAATAGGACATGCTCAATGCATCTGTAAAAGCGAGCAGCACACTGACACTGCACACAGATACAGGAATGTAACCTGATTATGTATAGCACAGTCCCTTAGTATATAGAATGCTAACTTATTATGTATAGCACAGTCCCTTAGTATATATTGTGGTCACTTATTATGTATAGCACAGTCCCTTAGTATATATTATGCTCACAGTCCCTTAGTATATAATGCACTCACTTATTATGTATAGCAGAGTCCCTTAGAATATACAGTCATGACCAAAAGTTTTGAGAATGACACAAATATTAATTTTTACAAAGTCTACTGCTTCACTTTTTCTAATGGCAATTTGCATATACTCCAGAATGTTATAAAGAGTGATCAGCTTAACAGCAATTACTTGCAAAGTCAATATTTGGCTAGAAAATGAACTTTATCCCCCAAAACACATTTCAACATCATTGCAGCCCTGCCTTAAAAGGACCAGCTAAACTCTTTTCAGTGATTGCTCCATTAACACAGGTGTGGGTGTTGATGAGGACATGGCTGGAGATCAATCTGTCATGATTAAGTAAGAATGACACCACTGGACACTTTAAAAGGAGGCTAGTGCTTGGCATCATTGTTTCTCTTCTGTTAAGCATGGTTATCTCTAAAGAAACACATGCAGTCATCATTGCAATGCACAAAAATGGCCTAACAGGGAAGAGTATCGCAGCTAGAAAGATTGCACCTCAATCAACAATCTATCGCATCATCAAGAACTTCAAGGAGAGAGGTTCCATTGTTGCCAAAAAGGCTCCAGGGCGCCCAAGAAAGACCAGCGAGCGCCAGGACCGTCTCTTAAAAGTGTTTCAGCTGCGGGATCGGGCTACCAGCAGTGCAGAGCTTGCTCAGGAATGGCAGCAGGCAGGTGTGAGTGCATCTGCATGCACTGTGAGGCGGAGACTCTTGGAGCAAGGCCTGGTCTCAAGGAGGGCAGCAAAGAAGCCACTTCTCTCCAGAAAAAACATCATGGACAGACTGATATTCTGCAAAAGGTACAGGCAGTGGACTGCTGAGGACTGGGGTAAAGTTATTTTCTCTGATGAATCCCCTTTTCGATTGTTTGGGACATCAGGAAAACGCCTCATTCGGAGAAGACAAGGTGAGCGCTACCACCAGTCTTGTCAACTGTTAAGCATCCTGAAACCATTCATGTGTGGGGTTGCTTCTCAGCCAAGGGAATCAGCTCTCTCACAGTCTTGCCTAAAAACACAGCTATGAATAAAGAATGGTACCAGAATGTCCTCAAAGAGCAACTTCTCCCAACCCTCCAAGAGCAGTTTGGCGATCAACAATGCCTTTTACAGCATGATGGAGCACCTTGCCATAAAGCAAAGGTGATAACTAAATGGCTCAGGGAACAAAATATAGAGATTTTGGGTCCATGGCCTGGAAACTCCCCAGATCTTAATCCCATTGAGAACTTGTGGTCAATCATCAAGATACGGGTGGACAAACAAAAACCTAAAAATTCTGACAAAATGAAAGCATTGATTGTGCAAGAATGGACTGCTATCAGTCAGGATTTGGTCCAGAAGTTGATTGAGAGCATGCCAGGGAGAATTGCAGAGGTCCTGAAGAAGAAGGGTCAACACTGCAAATATTGACTTGCTGCATTAACTCATTCTAACTGTCAATATAAGTTTTTGTTACTCATATGTTTGCAATTATATTTCTGTCTGTGATAAAAACATCTGTCAAATACACACATAAAAACCAGAGGGCAGCAGATCATGTGAAAATATAATATTTGTGTCATTCTCAAAACTTTTGGCCATGACTGTAGTGTACTCACTTATTATGTATAGCACAGTCCCTTAATATATAATGCACTCACTTATTATGTAAAGCAGAGTCCCTTAGTATATAGTGTACTCACTTATTATGTACAGGTAACACACTGACTCACCAGAGACATCTCTAGCTGAAGTCCTTCATCTTTGCTTTTCTTTTTCATGCAGTGGAGACTGCCATCATTTCTCCAGCCAGGACTCATCTCTGCATAAAATAACACATACTGTAGTTACCTAGACGCCCGCTTCCAGAGCATATTCCCCACTTTTTACCTTTCTTCTACACTACACATCTGAATACAGACGTGCACCCACCATTAATATATAATTAGTTATTATGCATTCCAAATATAAATTATAATCCACCACTGCGCCCCCACCAACTATAAATAGCCATTTTCCCACCTAACAAATATATACATTAATTAGCCCCTGTACTCTTTCCCCTAATTCATTACCAGTCACTGCATCCTCAACGTCCCCCCACTATGTGCCTCCTGCTCCTCTGATTCATTATATTTACTTGCCCCTTCTGCACCAATTCATTGTCATATCTTTTCTCTCTCCCACCCCACCCTCTATTCATTATTAACTGCTCTCCCCCACAATCAATAAATCATTTACTCTCACCACCCTCAAAATTCATCACTATTTGCTCTCCTCCAGTCCCTCTTTTGTTCTCTCAATCCCCATTTTTAATTCAATTGATGTCACCCCTCCATCATTTGCTGCTCCTCTCCATCATTTGCAGCACCCCCTTCAACATTTGCAGTACCGCCCTCCATCATTGGCAGCCCCCTCCATCAATTGCAGCACCCCTTTATAATTTGCAACACCCCTACATCATTTGCATCTCCACTCCATCATTTGTAGCACCCCCATTCTCCCCCACTTCATCATGTGCAGTCCCCTTCTGTTCATGTCCAGTCCCCCTCCACCACTTCATCATGTGCAGTCCCCTTGCGTTCATGTGCAGTCCCCCGTCCTCTCCCTCACATCATCATTTGCAGCCCCCTCCATCATTTTTAGCCCCCACTCCATCATCATTTGCAAATTGCAGCCCACCTCCATCATTTGTAGCCCCTTTAATCATTTGCAGCCCCCTCCATCATCATTTGCAGCACCCCCTGCCATCATTTGCAGCATCCCCTCCATCATTTGCAGCCCCCCTTTATCATTTGCAGCCTGCGCTCCATCATTGGCAGCCCCCTCCATCCTTCACAGCCCCCCTCCATCATTGGCAGCCCCCTTCAGTCATTGGCAGCCCCTCTTCTTCATGTGAAGACCCCCTCCATCATTTGGAGGACAGTCTGTTCCATTTGCAAATAGATAGTCTGGAGCAGTGTATTGATAGGTCGGAATACCTCGAAAGGATTCTTCTTTTTCGTACACCAATTTCATGGATCGGCAAGCATCTGGACTGTAAAATTCTAATGGTTGGGAAGGAGTCCGAAATGGGGGCCACATCTGACCCGCAGTTCCATTGATCTTATTTGCCTGCTTACACAGTACGGTTCATGAATGGCTCTTGGTTGTATATTACAAATGTAGTGTTGAGCATAAACTTAATTGCAAAGGACATATCTCTCATCATCAATGAAGATACCATAACGAGAATATTTGGAACCACAACATATTCATCTTCACTTCCAACAGACTTTTCAGGATTAAAGTGAAATGTTCTCTGTTCCACAAAGGACACTGTTCCATTTTCATGAAAGGTTATGTTTGTCTTCTGTTTGCGCTCACTATATACATAAGGTCCACGTTCTTCAACCCTTGGCTTCTCTCCCAAGAGAATTTCCTTAGGATTCGTCACTTCAAAAAAGTATATAGAAAAGAAGAAGGGCACTGGGAGATCCCTACACATTTCGTAAGCAAAGCCACTGCTGGGATCTATAAGGACATTATTCTCCACTTGTTGCTTCATGATAACAGGGACGACAAACACCAGCACTGCCCCGAACGCCACCAGCAGCAGACCGACCGCCCCAAAGATGATGGACTTCTTGCCCGGGCTAACCATGACTCCTCAGGCTGCAATGTGGATGAGACGTGTCAGCTCTGCGTGTCCCGGTCCGTGCTCCTCCGGCCTCCATCATTTGCAGCACCCTCCATCATTTGCAGCCCCCTTTATCATTTGCAGCACCTCCTCCATCATTTGCAGCACCCTCCATCATTTGCAGCACCCCCTCCATCATTTTCAGCCCCCTTTATCATTTTCAGCACCCCCTCCATCATTTGCTGCCCACTCCATCATGTGCAGACCCCCCTCCATAATTTGCAGCAACCCCTCCATCATTTGCAGCCACCCTTTATCATTTGCAGCACCTCCTCCATCATTTGCAGCCCCTTATTATTTGCAGCACCCCATCATCATTTGTAGCAACCCCTCCATCATTTGCAGCCACCCTTTATCATTTGCAGCCTGCCCTCCATCTTTGGCAGACCCCGCCATCATTTGCAGCACCCCACCATCATTTGCAGCCCTATTTATCATTTGCAGCACCCCTCCATCATTTGAAGTTCCCCCTCCATCATTTGCAGTACCCCCATTCTCTCCCACTTCATCATGTGCAGTTCCCTCCCCACTTCATCATGTGCAGTCCCCTTCTGTTCATGTGCAGTCCCCCTCCCCCTCATCATGTGCAGTCCCCTTTCCTCTTCCTAACATCGTCATTTGCAGCCCCCTACATCATTTGCAGACCCTCCATCATTTGCAGCCCCCCTCCTTCATTTGCAGCACCCCTCCATCATTTGCAGCACCCCGCCATCATTTGCAGCACCCCTCCATCATTTGCAGCACCCCCCTCCATCATGTTCAGACCCCCTCCATCATTTGCAGCATCCCCTCCATCATTTGCAGCACCCCCACCATCATTTGCAGCAACCCCTCCATCATTTGCAGCCACCCTTTATCATTTGCAGCCTGCCCTCCATCATTGGCAGACCCCCTCTACCATTTTCAGCCCCCTCCATCATTGGCAGCCGCCTTCATGTGCAAACCCCCCTTTATCATGTGCAGACCTCGCTCCATCATTTGCAGCCCCTCTTTATCATTTGCAGCCTGCCCTCCATCATTGGCAGACCCCCCATCATTTGCAGCCCCCCTCCATCATTGGCAGCCCCCTTTCATCATTCGCAGCCCCCCTTCATCATGTGCAGACCCCCTCCATAATTGTTAGCCCCTCCATCATTTGCAGCCCCCTCCATCATTTGCAGCCCTCCTCCATCAATTGCAACCCCTTTATCATTTGCAGCACCCCTTTATCATTTGCAGCACCCCTCCATCATTTGCACCCCTTTATCATTTGCAGCACCCCTTTATCATTTGCAGCACCCCTCCATCATTTGCAGCACCCCCTCCATCATTTGAAGTTCCCCCTCCATCATTTGCAGTATCCCCATTCTCTCCCGCTTCATCATGTGCAGTCCCCCTCCCATTTCATCATGTGCAGTCCCTTTCTGTTCATGTGTAGTCCCCCTCCCCCTCATCATGTGCAGTCCCCTGTCCCCTCCCTAACATCATTTTCAGCCCCCTCCATCATTTGCTGCCCCTCCATCATTTGCAGCCCCCCTCCATTTGCAGACCCCACTCCATCATTTGCAAATTGCAGCCCACCTCCATCATTTGCAGCCCCTTTATCATTTGCAGCACCCGTCCATCATTTGCAGCCCTATTTATCATTTGCAGCACCCTCCATCATTTGAAGTGCCCCCTCCATCATTTGCAGTACCCCCATTCTCTCCCATTTCATCATGTGAAGTCCCCCTCCCCACTTCATCATGTGCATTCCCCTTCTGTTCATGTGCAGCCCCCCTCATCATGTGCAGTCCTCTGTCCCCTCCCTAACATTGTCATTTTCAGCCCCCCTCCATCATTTTCAGCCCCTCCATCATTTGAAGCACCCACTCCATCATCATTTGAAAATTGCAGCCCACCTCCATCATTTGCAGCCCCCCTCCATCATCATTTGCAGCACCCCCTCCTTCATTTGCAGCACCCCTCCATCATTTGCAGCCCCCATCCATAATTTGCAGCCCCCCTCCATCATTAGCAGCCCCCCTTTCATCATTGGCAGCCCCTCTTTATCATGTGCAAACCACCCTTCAACATGTGCAGACCCCCCTCCATCATTAGCAGACCCCCTTTTATCAATGGCAGACCCCTTCATCATGTGCAGACCCCCTCCATCATTTGTAGGCCCCTTTATCATTTGCAGCACCCTTCCATCATTTGCAGGACCCCCTCCATCATTTCCAGCATCCCCTCCATCATTTGCAGCACCCCTCCTTCATTTTCAGCAGCCCTCCATCATTTACAGCACCCCCTCCATCATTTTCAGTACCCCCTCCATCATTTGCGGCTCCCCCTCCATCATTTGCAGTACCCCCATTCTCTCCCCACTTCATCATGTGCATTCCCCTCCTGTTCATGTACAGTTCCTCTCCCCCACTTCATCATGTGCAGTCCCCTGTCCCCTCCCTCACATCATCATTTGCAGCCCCCTCTATCATTTGCTGCCCCCTCCATCATTTGCTGCCACCATCCATAATTTGCTGCTCCCCTCCATCATTTGCAGCCCCCCTCCATCATTTGCAGCCCCCACTGCATCATCATTTGCAATTTACAGCCATTCAGTCAGGTCCCCTGCTGCAATCCATCACAAGGGGTTAACTAGTTTACAACAGGGACCGGTGCTAATGCTACCGGCCCGGCTGTAAACCACTGCAGAATGAATGAAATCATGTCTGCGCCTGATCGGGGATGAACTGATTTGCATGGGAAAGTTTCATTTCACCGTGGCATTAGCACTGGTCCCTGTTGTAAACTAGTTAACCCCTTGTGATGGATTGCAGCGGGGGAACTGACTGAATGGTGGAGAGGTATGGATATTGTTGCTTTTTTATTTTATTTTGGTTACAGGAGAACAAGGGATTTAGATGGATTGGCTGCATAATAAATTTGGTCAAAAACTTTGTGTAATTATTTCATTCAAATAATATTTTATTAATGTGTGTGTGTCTTTTTTAACCTTTACTACTATAGGATTAATAATGGATAGTTGTCTTATTGACACCTCTCCAGGGCCGCCATCAGGGCATGAGAACCCTTACTGCTGTATGGGGCCCGGTCATTAGGGGGGGCCCGCCGCCCGAGCACGCAGGTCCGCGCTCGGGCCCGGGGGCCCCCAACATTTTGAGGCTCCCCCTGCACCTCAAGGGGCCCCCAGCTAGCGGCACATCACGCAGCCGCTATGGGGGCCCCTGTGTGGCAGGGGGGCCCGCCTGCTCCCAGCGCCGACTCCCCCTGCCGCTGCATTGAACTATACCGGCGTCTGCCGGCACAGTTCAAAGCGATGATGGAGGAGAGAGCGTCAGCTGACGCTCCCTCTCCCATCATTCCCTGCTCTGCCTCATACACAGCGCGCTCACTGTGTGCCGGGCAGAGCAGGAGACAGGAGCAGGGAGCAGCGCTGGCACCAGGATGAGGTGAGGAGTGTTTTTTTTTTTTTTTTTATAAATCTGTCCTGCTGTGTGGACATTCCTGGGGGGGGAGGAGAGATGAGGGCTGTAAAATGTGGGCCCTGCTGTATACTATGGAGGCCCTGCTATATCCAATGGGGCCCTGCTGTCTACTATAGGGGCCCTGCAATATACAATGGGGGCCCTGCTGTCTACTATAGGGGCCCTGCAATATACAATGGGGGCCCTGCTGTCTACTATAGGGGCCCTGCAATATACAATGGGGGCCCTGCTGTCTACTATAGGGGCACTGCTATATCCAATGTGGACCCTGCTGTATACTATGGAGGCCCTGCTATATCCAATGGGGGCCCTGCTGTCTACTATAGGGGCCCTGCAATATACAATGGGGGCCCTGCTGTCTACTATAGGGGCCCTGCTATATCCAATGTGGGCCCTGCTGTATACTATGGGGGCCCTGCTATATCCATTGGGGGCCCTGCTGTCTACTATAGGGGCCCTGCAATATACAATGGGGGCCCTGCTGTCTACTATAGGGGCCCTGCAATATACAATGGGGGCCCTGCTGTCTACTATAGGGGCCCTGCAATATACAATGGGGCCCCTGCTGTCTATTATAGGGGCACTGCTATATCCAATGTGGACCCTGCTGTATACTATGGAGGCCCTGCTATATCCAATGGGGGCCCTGCTGTCTACTATAGGGGCCCTGCAATATACAATGGGGGCCCTGCTGTCTACTATAGGGGCCCTGCTATATCCAATGTGGGCCCTGCTGTATACTATGGGGGCCCTGCTATATCCAATGGGGGCCCTGCTGTCTACTATAGGGGCCCTGCAATATACAATGGGGGCCCTGCTGTCTACTATAGGGGCCCTGCTATATCCAATGTGGGCCCTGCTGTATACTATGGGGGCCCTGCTATATCCAATGTGGGCCCTGCAATATACAATGGGGGCCCTGCTATATACTATGTGGGCCCTGCTGTATACTATGGGGGCCCTGCTATATCCAATGTGGGCCCTGCAATATACAATGGGGGCCCTGCTGTACACTATGTGGGCCCTGCTGTACACTATGTGGGCCCTACTGTACACTATGTGGGCCCTGCTGTACACTATGTGGCCCCTGCTGTACACTATGTGGGCCCTGCTGTACACTATGTGGGCCCTGCTATATACTATGTGGGCCCTGCTATATACTATGTGGGCCCTGCTGTACACTATGTGGGCCCTGCTGTACACTATGTGGGCCCTTCTGTACACTATGTGGGCCCTGCTGTACACTATGTGGGCCCTGCTGTACACTATGTGGGCCCTGCTGTACACTGTGGGCCCTGCTGTACACTATGTGGGCCCTGCTGTATACTATGTGGGCCCTGCTGTATACTATGTGGGCCACGCTGTACACTATGTGGGCTGTGTTATATACTATGGGGGGATATATATTTTATAGGGTGGCTGTGTTATATAATATATGTGGCTGTGTTATATACTTTGTGGCTGTGTTATATACTATGGGGGGCTACGTTATATTCCTTTGGGGAGGCAGGCTGTATGATATTCTATTCGGGGATACATTATATTCTATGGGGGGCTGTATTATATTTATTATATTCTATGAGGGGTGATTGCATCATACTCTATGAGGTGGCTACATTGTATTCTATGAGGGGCTAGATTATATTGTATGGGGGCTTCATTATACTTTATGAGGGGGCTACATTATATTCTATGGGGGCTGCATTATACTATATGAGTAGGGCTACATTGTATTTTATGGAGGGGCTACATTATACTATAAAGGGGGCTCAATTCTATGGGGGTTTAGATTATACTCTGTGGGGTGGTTGCATTATACTCTGTGGAGTGGCTGCATTATGCTCTGTGGGGTGGCTGCATTATGCTCTATAGGGTCACTGCATTATACTATATGTGGGCTGCATTATACTGTATCGAGGACTATGGGGAATACATTATACCATATGAAGAACTATGGGGTGCATTATACTATGGGAAGTGAATTGTACTACATGGATGACTATGGCGGTGCATTATACTATATGGAGCACTATGAGGAGTGTATTATACTATATGGATGACTGAGTGTATTTTAATATATTGAGGGCTATTAGGAGTGTATTATACTATATGGAGGACTATGGATACATTATATTATATGAGGACTATGGGGTGTGCACTTTACAATATGGAGGACTGTGGTGCACATTATAATATATGGAGGACTATGGGGTGTATTATACTAAACAAGCAAAATGGTGCATATTCATCGAGTGATTGGTGTTAGGCGAAGTGCACACGTTCAGGAATGTTTGCAGAATTTTCCTGAGCAAAAACAGACTTTTTCCGCGGTAAACTTTCTAGGTCAATAATATAGCGGGAAAAAGGCTAGAATTCCGCAAAATTAATGAACATGTTGGTTCTTTTTCCGAGATGCGTTTTTTTTCGCGGAAAAAAAACGCACCATGTGCACAAAAATTGCGGACTTCATTCTAAATGATAGGATGCTTAATTCATGCGTTTTTGACACGTTTTTTCCTGTGGAAAAAAACGCAAATAATCCTGTACGTGTGCACATAGCCTGAATGTGTCATTGGTGAGGGCATGGTGCAGAAGTGAAGTTTTTCCATGAAAGGGCGGAGGGATTTTGGAAGGTTTGCGTGGTGGAGGAGGAGCTAGGGTGGATGCGGAACTGGGGGGGTGGAGCCTGGGCGGAGTCTCAAGGGGGCCCCATAAATTTTGCCAGTATGGGGCCCCGAAATTCCTAGTGGCAGCCCTGCACCTCTCCATTATTAACCCGGATTAATGTCACCTTTCAATAGCAAGGTGACATTAACCCCTTATTAACCCATGAGCCACCCCTAAAGGCAATGGGAATAGGGAGGCTAAGTGCCAGAAAAAGTGCATCTAATAGATGTGCCTTTTCTGGGGTGGCTGGGGCCAGATGTTTGTAGCCAGGGGGGGCCCAAAAACAATGGTCACTCTCTAGGCTATGAATATCTGTCACTGGCTTTCCCTCTCTGGCGGAGAAAATACCGCGGGAGCCCATGCATTTTTTTTCAACGAATTTACCCGTTAATTTAACACCTAAATCTCCCAAATTTTTCACACATACACTCATCTAATTATTAGTCAAAAACATATATCAAACTAAATGAAATGAAATGGTTTACTGTATGTAAACCATGTGTCATTTCATGTCGGGTTCTGTAATGATTTTATAGAAGCCGGCAATTGATTTAGCGGCTGTTATGCTATGTAGAACTCTATGAACTATAAATATATTTAGATACTGTATGTGTCTCAATGACATGTATATATATATACATGTATTCTATGTGTATACATCTATTCTTTTGTTTGTGTTTTAAAACCTGTCATTGGGATCCATTATACGTCCTTTTTGCAGAAAATCTCGCCATACGGATGCAAAACGGATGTCACACGGATGCTTAGTTGCGCAAAAAACGCAGCCTCACATTACAATCAGATGCAATTGTGCAAGTTCTCCCACTTAAAAAGATGGGCGAGGCCTGTAATTGACATCATAGGTAGACCACAACTATGAGGCCGGGATCACACATGCGACGAAGTCGTCCGACACTCGCAGGTGAAATCCCACCTCTGGCGCCGGCACTCAGGAGTAGGAGTGTCGGACGACTTTGTCGCATGTGTGATCCCGGCCTCATAGTTGTGGTCTACCTATGATGTCAATTACAGGCCTCGCCCATCTTTTTAATGGGAGAACTTGCACAATTGGTGGCTGACAAAATACTTTTTTCCCCACTGTATATATCTTTCCTGTATAAATCTTTATTAATTTTAGAAAAATCTTAAAATATGTTCAAATACATTAATAAAGTGAGCTAGCTATGGTGACAAAACAGCAGGACATACCCCAAGCGACTTGCAGCTGTAATTGCAGCAAAAGGTGGTGCAACAAAGTATTAAGTTAAAGGGGCCGAATAATTTTGCACGCCCCACTTTTCAGTTTTTGTATTTCCACAAAAATTTAAAATAACCAATAAATTTCGTTCAACTTCACAATTGTGTCCCACTTATGGCTTGCTGTGCGGTGGACTCTGGGAAAATGGGGCGGTGCATGCGCAGATGGAGATCTCGGCGCCAAGATCTCGCCGCACATCATTAGGGTGAGTTTCCACGGTCAGGAAACGCTGCGTGTTTGGCGCTGTGCGTTGGCACAGCGCCAAACACGCAGCGTCCAGATGTTACAGCATAGTGGAGGGGATTTCAAGAAATCCCGTCTCCACTATGCGTAACAATACGCAGGTGGCAAACCTGCGTAAACGGACATGCGGCGCGTCTTTTTAGACCGCAGCATGTCCTCGCGTATTGCGGCGACGGTGCGTCGCCGCAACATAATTAACACAGGGCTATGTAGCCCTGCGCTCTTTCCGGAGGTGTTCCGGAGGTGTCCTGAACACCTCCGGAAAGAGCGCGCGTCAGAAAGGGGGCGGGGCTTAGACGGAGCGGAATTTCCGCTCCGTCAAAAGCGCTATGGTTCCGGACCGTGGAACCATAGCCTAACACTCCTTCATCCCAGCCTGAGGCCTGCAGCAACACTCCACTCTTTCCTCCTCCAGCAGCGACCCTGGGACCCCGCTTCACTGCAGCCATAACCACCAGTAAGCAATACCACTATTTTATTGAGAAGAAAGTTTTTTTCCTATTTTTCTCCTCAAAATTTGAGGTGCATTTTATAATCCGCAAAATACGGTACTTTGTGTACACCAATATATGCATCTCTTTCCTGCTGTTTTGTCGCCCTAGCTAGCTCTCTTTATTAATGTATTTGAACATATTTTAAAATTTTTCTAAAATTAATAAAGATTTATAATATTTTGCTACTTTGTGGCTATATAAGTTTGTTTATAGGTTTATTAATTATCATCTCTATCAGACTGTACAGATATTGTACAGGTCAGGGGTAAGGAAGTCCTGTATAGGAGCTTTAGTACTGTGGTGCCACATTTACTATTGAATGGATAAAAGTACAAAAGTGACCTCCAGCCTTAGAAACTGAACACTCCCAAAAACTGTAGCTATTATAATTCTATAAGTGTTCTCTCTCTTGCAGGTATGTATTATCACACCTGGTAATTATATTCCAGCCACAAAAATTCAACCATATGTGGATGCAGAAAAAATGTGGGGCTCTCTGTCTGTAGAGGGAAAGGAGGTCTACAGGAAAAAATCCATTGAACATGTGATAAACTTTATGAAGAAGAAATGCAATTGCGGCAGCAGAAAGAGCTATGAAGTTGTGGACACCATTGTAGACGCCCTCACATCACCTACACCAAAAGCTCGTTATCTTATCATGAGTTTTGCAGATGAAGTTATTCTTTACCTATATTTATGGCTTCCAACTTTGCTTTTTGATAAAATTCTACATTATGAATGCAAAAATTTAAATAAATCTAATAAATAATGCAGTGGGAGGGTTGAAGTCTGATTAGGAATAGTAAACCCCTCTGTAGGTGGCCTAAAGATAAATTTTAGAGAAAAATATAAAATGTTATTGATGTTACACATCCCTGCTGCCGAAGCACAGTCAGAGTGGTCAGGGATTAAAAATACTATTTATCTCTTTTGTGATGGGGCTGATTGCTGTTTTGGAGGGAATAAATTACTGATCAGAAACAGGCCTTCTTTTGGACAATGTTTGTTTTATGTTGGGGAGGGTAGTAGATTTCTAGATTTGTAGACTTTTTTTGCTCTGAATAGGCCACCCCAAAACCTGGAAATCAACATCACTTATTTTTTTTCCGATTATTTGTAGCAGCAGCCCCTGTCTTCGTTGTGATGTAGCAACTATAGCAACAACCCGTGTATCCTATGCAGTGGTGGGATTCGGCAATTGTTCAAATTGCAGCTGGTTCACCAAACTGGCAAGATCTGGTTCTGTGTGCCCACTATTTTCAACTAAATGTGAGTCTTTGGACGCACATTCAGTTGAACTGTATTGCGGTACAGAAAGCCATTGGCTTCCTGCACCGCAATAGTTAACAGTCGCCAGCCTATCAGAGGCCGGTAGCTGACATCGGAGCGCACGTCGTCGATGCATGGCACAGGAAGAGTATGCTGAACCGACAGGTAAAAAAATATATTTTTTTAATGTTGTTAAAGAAAAACAAAAGGGAATGGACATTTGAAGTTCAGGATGGGAGAGACATATGGGGCCCAGGATAGGGACATTATAGGAAGAGCCCAGGATGGGAACATAATTGCTGTATGGGGGCCAGAATAAGGAACATACATTATTGGTTTATGATGATAAGTGGGGGACATAGTTACTGTAGGAGCCAATTAGGGCGCATTATTACTGCTGTAATATATTTTACTTTTGAGGATGCTGTTTTTAATGGGGGAAAAAGGGAGGTCCTGTTACTGTGCAGGGTTGCACTATGTCAGTTTTTTTTCTTTACCAGGTGAAGTGTAGAAGATGGGTGAATCCGAACAGTAAAGTTCGGCATCCGCACCGAACACTGTTATGTTACGGTAGCTGAGGAGGACAGGACAACAGCAGGGCAGCCGAACACCTGAGATGTTGGTAACTGATGGGTTGCAGATTCCTAAACTAACGACACAACTAGAGGTAGCCGTGGAGCGTTCCTACGTTGATCCTAGATGCCTCGTCACAGCCTGAGAGATAACTACACCTAAAGGCAGAAAGATGAAAGCTATCTGCCCCGGAGCAGATCCCCAAAGAAAATAGGAAGCCCCCAAACATATAATGGCGGTTAGACAAGATGAAAATACAAACATAGGCAGAAAATAGACTGAGCAAACGCTGGGGCCACAAGCTGACTAAATAGGATAGGACAGGAGAGATTACTTTCTGCAACCCAGAAAACCCTACAAAAATCCAACAATTCTGATTACAAAAATACTGAGATCACACGATCTCGCCACCCACTAAATCAGATCTCAGTGTGAACAAAAACCAAGCTGCAGCCGCTGAAAAAACAGGAAAAAGCTAATGAGCAAATAACAGTGGCTGCAAATAAACTGTGAGGAGCTCAGGCCCCAGGAGGGGACCTGGCTGACCTCCACAAAAGTGCAGAAAACAATGCAAAAAGCAAGCACAAAAAGAAAAGCAAAAAATATCTTATCTGAAAGCAGGAGATGCAGGCAGGACTCCAGCAAACTTCCAAATGAACCAGGAACCACAATTGAGACAAGAACAATTGATCACCGGCAACCATCATAGGAGGGAACCTCCCTTATATCAGACCAGTCCGTGATCCCTGATTGCCACTCCTCGCTGAATGGTTCAGTACTGTCTGTAACCACCAAAGGGAGCCTCTGCTCAGAAACCATCTCTAGCACATTCATAACAGAACACCTACTGTTTGGGCACGGATACCGAACATGGACTTCACCAGGAAGTCTGTGTTACTGTTTGGGTTCAGAAAAAAGAGAAAAAACCAGCTCGCCTGTGGCAGTAAGGAGAACGTGTGGTCAGCACGCGTCACAAATGAAGTGAAAAAATAAATACATTTCTCCAGCTCCTATGTGATCCAAAAATTGATTTATTTAAAAGGAATCATGTAAAAACAGTTCACATGAATCGTGTACCAATGCTACGCATTTCGAACACAATACTGTGTTCTTTCTCAAAGCTCTGAAAAGATGCTGGAAGAGTGCCTGACGCCATCGGTCAAGCATGGTGGAGGTAATGTGATGGTCTGGGGTTGCTTTGGTGCTGGTAAAGTGGGAGATTTGTACAAGGTAAAATGGATTTTGAATAAGGAAGGCTATCACTCCATTTTGCAACGCCATGCCATACCCTGTGGACAGGGCTTGATTGGAGCCAAGTTCATCCTACCACAGGACAATAACCCAAAGCACACCTCCAAATTATGCAAGAACTATTTAGGGAAGAAGCAGGCAGCTGGTATTCTATCTGTAATGGAGTGGCCAGCGCAGTCACCAGATCTCAACCCCATTGAGCTGTTGTGGGAGCAGCTTGACCGTATGGTACTCAAAAAGTGCCCAGCAAGCCAAACCAACTTGTGAGAGTGGCTTCTGGAAGCGTGGGGTGAATCTTCTCCAGAATACCTCAGCAAATTAACTGCTAGAGTGCCAAAGGTCTGCAATGCTGTAATTGCTGCGAAGGGAGCATTCTTTGACGAAAGCAAAGTTTAAAGAAGAAAATTATTATTTCAAATAAAAATCTTTTTTACGAACCTTGTCAATGTCTGGACTAGATTTTAAATTCATTTGGCAACTCATTTGATTAATAAAAGTATGAGTTTTCATGGAAAACATAAAATTGTATGGAACCCCAAAATTTGGAACGGTAGTGTAAATAATGATAAAATAAAAAAACGGCGTCGGTTCCCCTGTATGTTTGATAACCAGTCAGGCAAAACTCAGCTGTCAGTGTTAGCAAGGCTGGTTATCAAGAATAGAGGGGTCCCCACTCTGTTTGTTCAAATTATTTAAATAAATAATTTTAAAAAATGGTGCAGGACCCCCCATTTTTGACAACCAGACTAGAAAAAGCAGACAGGTGGGAGCTGGTATTCTCAGGCTGGTAAGGGGCTATGGATATTGGCATCCCCAGCCTAAAAATATCAGCCCACAGCTGCCCAGAAAAGGCGCATGTAAAAGATGCGCCAATTCTGGTGCTTTGCCCGTCTCTTTAGTGAACACCATAAAAAAAAACAAGGCAAAAAACAATGCTTTATTATCATACCGCTGAGCAAAAAGTGGAATAACGTGCGATAAAAAAACGGATATAAAAAACATGGTACTGCTGAAAACGTCATCTTGTCCCTCAAAAAATGAGCTGCCATACAGCGCCATCAGTGAAAAAATAAAAAAGTTATAGCTGTCAGCATGAAGTGATGCAAAAATAATTATTTTTCAACAAAATAGTTTTTATTGTATAAAAGCGACAAAACATAAAAAAACTAAATAAATGAGGTATCGTTGTAATCGTACTGACCCGAAGAATAAAACTGCCTTATCAATTTTACCACACGCGGAACGGTGTAAACGCCCCCCAAAAGAATTTCATAAATTGCTGGTTTTTGTTCATTCTGCCTCCCAAAAATCGGAATTAAAGGCGATCAAAAAATTTCATGTGCCCAAAATGGCACCAATAAAAACTTCAACTCGTTCCGCAATAAACAAGACCTCACATGACTCTGTGGGCCAAAATGTGGAAAAATTATAGCTCTCAAAATATGGTGATGCAAAAACAATTTTTTGCAATAAAAAGCATATTTTAGTGTGTGACAGCTGCCAAACATAAAAACCCGCTTTAAATAGTAAATCAAACCCCCCTTTATCACACTCTTAAGGAAAAATAACAAATAAAAAAATGTATTTATTTCCATTTTCCCATTATGTATAGGGTTAGGGTTGGGGCTAAAGTTAGGGTTAGGGTTGGGGCTAAAGTTAGGGCTAGGGATAGGGCTAAAGTTAGGGCTAGGGTTGGGGCTGAAGTTAGGGATAGGGTTAAGGTTGGGGCTAGAGTTGGGGTTAGGGTTTGAATTATGGTTAGGGTTGTGATTAGAGTTTTGGTTGGGATTAGGGTTAGGGGTGTGTTAGGGTTAGGTTTGTGGGTAGGGTTATGGTTAGGGTTGGGATTAGGGTTAGGGGTGTGTTAGGGTTATGGATAGGGTTGGGATTAGGGTTAGGGGTGTGTTGGCGTTAGGGTTGAAGTTAAAATTGGGGGGTTTCCACTGTTTAGGTACATCAGGGGCTCTCCAAACGCGACATGGCATCCGATCTCAATTCCAGCCAATTTTGGTTTGAAAATGTCAAATAGCACTCTTTCCCTTCCGAGCTCTGCCGTGCACCCAAACAGTGGTTTCCCCCTCACATATGGGGTATCAGCATATGCAGGACAAATTGGACAACAACTTTTGGGGTCCAATTTCTCCTCTCACCCTTGGGAAAATAAAAAATTAGGACTAAAATATCATGTTTCTGGAAAAAATATGATTTTTTTTTTCACGGCTCTATGTTATGAACTTGTGTGAAGCACTTGGGGGTTCAAAGTGCTTACCACACATCTAGATAAGTTCCTTAGGGGGTCTAGTTTCCAAAATAGTGTCACTTGTGGGGGTTTTCCACTGTTTAGGCACATCAGGGGTTCTCAAAACGCGACATGGCGTCCGATCTCAATTCCAGCCAATTTTGGTTTGAAAAAGTCAAACGGCGGTCCTTCCCTTCCGAGCCCTGCCATGCGCCGAAACAGTGGTTTTCCCCCACGTATGGGGTATCTGCGTACTCAGGAGAAATTGCACGACAACTTTATCTGTCAATTTTTACCCTTGTGAAAATAATGAAATTGTTTGTAAAAGATAATTTTTGGCTAAAAAGTAAAATGTTCATTTTTTCCTTCCACATTCCAAAAATTCCTGTGAAGCACCTGAAGGGTTAATAAACTTGTTGAATGTGGTTTTGAGTACCTTGCGGGGTGCAGTTTTTAGAATGGTGTAACTTTTGGGTGTTTTCTGCCATATAGACCCCTCAAAGTGACTTCAAATGTGAGGTGGTCGCTAAAAAAATGGTTTTTGCAAATTTTGTTGTAAAAATGAGAAATCGCTGGTCATCTTTCAACCCTTATAACTTCCTAACAAAAAAAAAATTCCTTTCCAAAATTGTGCTGATGTTAAGTAGACATGTTATTTAGTAACTATTTTATGTGACATATTTCTCTGTTTTAAGGGCATAAAAATTTCAGTTTGAAAATTGCAAAATTTTCTAAATTTTTGCCAAATTTCCTTTTTTTTTTATAAATAAACGCAAGTTATATCGAAGAAATTTTACCACTAACATGAAGTACAATATGTCACAAGAAAACATTCTCAGAATCGCCAAGATCCATTGAAGTGTTCCAGAGTTATAACCTCATAAGGGGACAGTGGTCAGAATTGTAAAAATTGGCCCGGTCATTAACGTGCAAACCACCCTTGAGGGTTAAGAATTAAACTCAGTGTGATGATAGCCCAAAGGCATATGCACACTATCCCTAACCAGGAGTGGTGATGTGATTCTATTATACTTTTCCTCTGATTGTTCCACTTCTGATTTTGACTTTTAAATATTTATGTAAAATACTGACCAAATACTGAACGTGTGAATGTAAGAGAAGAAAGCAGTTCGCCTGATGCAGTGAGTAACCGGAGACAGAGAAGGGTTAACAGTTTTTGCTAAACAGTAGTTAACAGCAATACTCCTCCCAGGAAGGCAATGAAATAGGAAAACAAGAACATGCAAAATAAACAGTGCACCTATCAGTTGAAGTTCTGGCAGGGGGAAGGCTGGAATATCTCCCGGCGGCGTCGCAAATGGCACACAAAGTCTCTGGCTCTGTTCCGCAGGAAGGAATAGCACTGTCGCCCGACAGTGCCGAAGGATTCAGTCCTCTTTATCTTTAATGCGCTGTAATGTGGAAACAATCCTCTGGATGAATGTCCCAGGAATGACGCCGTACACGGGCCGCAAGCACGTGCACTGTCCACAACAGTTCGTGATCTCTCGGAGTAGTCTCTAGGCTGTGCCGACGGTATCCTAGCCGAAACAACAATATCCGATGGTTTGCTCACAGACGGTAACTCAATAGCGTCAGGGGTAATCTCTAAGTCAGCACACGGAGGTCTGGAATCAGGGGAGTCGTCAGTAGGAGCTGTGGAGAGGGAGTCAACCATCTCCTGTGACCTTTCCGCAAAGTCTGCCCTGTTCCCGCGCTCAGTCCCCCTTAAGTACCCCGCGCCCCTGCTGTCTGACCAGATGGTTTCTTCCTCCCAAGGGAAATCTCCCCTGCTAGCAGTGGTGACAGCCCCGATAGTTCCAGACTTAAAGGGCACGGCATACCGCTGACTCTGTCTTGTCTCATCTTCTTATACCAACGTGGCATAAGTTTACATTCCCATGATGAGCTTTTGGTGAGTTTTTGACTCTGGAGATTTTCTGCACCTATTATTTAAATTTAAAATGTAAGCACAAGGAATTTCTCACGGTGCTTGCGGTGATCTCGAGGTCATGGCATTCATTGGGCCGCTCACAGTGAAGTATGCTAATGCAGCTTCAGTGATTGGTGATGAACTCTATCACGTCACTGCCCTTCACTGAATCTACTCTTGCAGCACCTCATTGTACCTGTTCTTCA
Organism: Oophaga sylvatica; assembly: GCA_033576555.1. Classification (NCBI taxonomy): domain Eukaryota; kingdom Metazoa; phylum Chordata; class Amphibia; order Anura; family Dendrobatidae; genus Oophaga; species Oophaga sylvatica. Next base: position 497,598,538 of record JARQOD010000005.1, read on the forward strand.
GCCTGAAAAGTCGCATCTTGGCACCATCCAGGTTGTAAAGCAGTAATAGTTGAGATGGATTATGGCATGATACAGTATTACTAACTCCTGGGCTTGATGTCACCTGACAATATAAAGGTGACATCCACTCCCCAATCCTATTACCCCACTTGCTACCGCCACAGGGCAAGTGGGAAGAGCTAGGCTTAGCGCTAGATTTGGCGCATCTTATGGATGCACCATTTCTGGGGTGGCTGAGGGCTGATGTTGGTAGCTGGGGAGTAGGCAATATCTCTGACCCCTTGCCAGTCTATTAATATCAACTCACATCTGGAAAGGCTAAGCAAACAGCTGTTATTACTAGCCCGGGAACCTTGTCCCTTGTTCCAGATTATTAACATCAGCCCCAGGTGTGGGCTTTCCCTCTTATGGTTATCAAAATTGCACAGGAGCTCACGCCATTTTTTCTATATAAATTGCAATTTTTATTGAAAAATTTTCAAATTTTACAGGAAGAGAAAATATAATTAGGCATTTAAGATTTTTCACTATCATTTATAGGTTAACAACCAATCTTATACTATAGTAATAGTTAAACATTTTCAAATAGATAAAAAGCAAAATTTTACAAACAAACACGCAAACTCAGACAAAAGGAAAGAGGGGAAATGATGTGGAATGTTGTGACCTAGTGATAGCCATCTCATAGAGGTAATATAAAAGAAACTTTGGGGTGATTCATTATTGTTCTGCAAGATGTTAATGAGTTGGTGGAACAATTCTGAAGTTTTCTCTTCTTTATAGTGTGCTTTTAAAGTCATCTTCAACTGTGGTAGGGTCAACTGACTTTTCATCTCTAGCATACTGCGAAAGTTCAGTCCTGGGCTGATTGCTTTCACCACCCCCTCAATGATCTCATCTGGCTGGTAGCTTTTTTCTGTAATCCTACATCGATCTGGTGCAAGAAGTTCATATAAGACAGTTTTTCTTTCTGCTCACACTCTCCAATCTGTCCCAGGACCTTGAAGGCTTTCCTTATGGTGATTTGTGGTGTAGAGTACTATTTTCCTGATTTATCTTCACCAAGGTTAAGGGTTCTGTCAGAGTCTGTCACACATTCAGAGGGTTGGGTAGATTTCTTCAGGGCTGTTGTTAAAGCTTTGAATTTTTCGTTCAATTCTTGTAGTTCTGTCTGCAGAAGGAGATTCCTGCTCTTGGTAATTGGCACCGCCCCTCCATCTTTCAACTTCAACCTGGTTACAAACTGTTTTAGCTCCTGGAGGAAAGTCCACATGACATCTTCAGCTTCTTTCTCCACCAGCTCATCCATCTGCCCCTTGTTGAGGAAGCCAATACGGCAAAACGGCGCTGTCGGGGTAGCTGAGGAATATCCAGACCAGAACTTATACTTATGTAAGCAAAATTATCTTTGAGAGTATGGGTAATAGCAATACGTAACAAGGCACTTTCCAGCACTAGGCACTTTATATGTATTGTACACTTTACCATGAGTATCATTAGGAATTAGCTCCCATGCAGGGGCGGAACTATCGTGGAAGCAGGGGAAGCAGCTGCCACAGGGCCCGGGCTAGAAGGAGGCCCGTCCCTGCTGCAGCTGTCTCCCCTGCGGATGCGTTCTGCCGCCCCCGGCCTGAGAGTCGGCGGTTCCCTGTGCCGGCTGTCAAGCTGACAGCCGGCGCAGAGAAGCTGCTGCGTGCCGGCTCCCAGGAATCAATTGCACTGGCATCTATACAGACGCCAGTACAATTGAAGCTCTGACCGCCGGGTCAGAGCGACGTCTGCAGCGTGATCAGGTCATGTGATCACGCTGCTGACGTCACTCGTCGTCGGCGCCCAGAAGGGTGAAGATTTGTGGTGAGTGTGCTCCATTATGGAGCTGAAGATACCACAGAAGATAAATGGGGGACATACTGTGTGAGTGTGTGTGTATGGGGGGGGTTTAGAGTGGGGATGGGGGTTCTTTTATGTGTGGGGGGATTTGGAGTGGGGATGGGGGGATACATTATGTGTGGGGGGATTTGGAGTGGGGATGGGGGTTCTTTTATGTGTGGGGGGTTTGGAGTGGGGATGGGGGATACATTATGTGTGGGGGGATTTGGAGTGGGGATGGGGGTTCTTTTATGTGTGGGGGGGTTTGGAGTGGGGATGGGGGGATACATTATGTGTGGGGGGATTTGGGTGGGGGATGGGGGTTCTTTTATGTGTGGGGGGGTTTGGAGTGGGGATGGGGGGTTATTTTATGTGTGGGGGGTTTGGAGTGGGGATGGGGGATACATTATGTGTGGGGGGGATTTAGAGTGGGGATGTGGGTTCTTTTATGTGTGGGGGGGTTTGGAGTGGGGATGGGGGGATACATTATGTGTGGGGGGGATTTGGAGTGGGGATGGGGGTTCTTTTATGTGTGGGGGGTTTGGAGTGGGGATGGGGGGATACATTATGTGTGGGGGGGATTTGGAGTGGGGATGGGTTTTTTTTATGTGTGGGGGGTTTGGAGTGGGATGGGGGGTTATTTTATGTGTGGGGGGTTTGGAGTGGGGATGGGGGTTATTTTATGTGTGGGGGAATTTGGAGTGGCGATGGGGGGTTATTTTATGTGTGGGGGGATTTGGAGTGGCGATAGGGGGTTATTTTATGTGTGGGGGATTTGGAGTGGGGATGGGGGGTTATTTTATGTGTGGGGAGATTTGGAGTGGCGATGGGGGGTTATTGTATGTGTGGGGGGATTTGGAGTGGGGATGGGGGGTTATTTTATGTGTGGGGGGGTTTGGAGTGGGGATGGGGGGTTATTTTATGTGTGGGGGGGTTTGGAGTGGGGATGGGGGTTCTTTTATGTGTGGGGGGGATTTAGAGTGGGGATGTGGGTTCTTTTGTGTGGGGGGTTTGGAGTGGGGATGGGGGGATACATTATGTGTGGGGGGGATTTTGAATGGGGATGGGGGTTCTTTTATGTGTGGGGGGGTTTGGAGTGGGGATGGGGGTTATTTTATGTGTGTTGGGGTTTGGAGTGGGGATGGGGGGTTATTTTATGTGTGGGGGAATTTGGAGTGGCGATAGGGGGTTATTTTATGTGTGGGGGGATTTGGAGTGGCGATAGGGGGTTATTTTATGTGTGGGGGGATTTGGAGTGGGATGGGGGGTTATTTTATGTGTGGGGGATTTGGAGTGGCGATGGGGGTTATTGTATGTGTGGGGGGATTTGGAGTGGGGATGGGGGGTTATTTTATGTGTGGGGGATTTGGAGTGGCGATGGGAGGTTATTTTATGTGTGGGGGGATTTGGAGTGGGGATGGGGGGTTATTTTATGTGTGGGGGATTTGGAGTGGTGATGGGGGTTATTTTATGTGTGGGGGGATTTGGAGTGGCGATGGGGGGTTATTTTATGTGTGGGGGGGATTTGGAGTGGCGATGGGGGGTTATTTTATGTGTGGGGGATTTGGAGTGGCGATGGAGGTTATTTTATGTGTGGGGGGATTTGGAGTGGCGATGGGGGCATTTAATATGTGTGGGGGGATTTGAGGGTACTGAAGAGTATGTATGAGGAAACAGTATGGGGATGGGTGCAGACAGTATGGGGAGCGAACGGGTGAATGTATGTGGACACAGTATGGGGAGTGAGGGTGATGGGATTTGTGCAGACACAGTATGGGGAGTGAGGGTGATGGGATGTGTGCAGACACAGTATGGGGAGTCAGGGGTATGTGTGAGCAGACAGTATAGAGAGTGAGGGGGTAAATATATGAGGAGACAGTATGCTGAACAGGGGGGATGTGAGAGGAGACAGTGTGAGGAGGGAGGAGAATAGTGTGAGGCGACAGTATATTGCAGATATTTTTATTTAGGGGCATTATAATGACTCTTCTGTCTTTAAGGGCATCGTGCGGAGAGTTGGTGCAGAAGAGCGGAGAAGATGGAAATCTGCAGAGACGACTGTGGATGAGAAAACTCATCATGGGATCTGGACAAGATGAAGAAAAGGAGAACGACTCCAGAGACAGCGTCATCTATAAGGTACCTGGATGTAAATATTATTTGTGAAATTGACTAATTCTCATGTCTTTATTTGTTAGGAGCATTAAAGGGGTTCTCCAGGTCTGTGTCACATAGAATGACTGCAGACTCAGCACAAACCTGGACAGCCCCTTTAATGCTCCTAACATAAATAAAACATGAGAATTAGTCAATTTCAGAATTCTCACAGTGCACACTGCACGCTGTTAGGATTCTCTTGTGCCGGTGATTTACATCCAAGCGGTCACATGCTGACTAGACGTGTGGCCTCAATGAAAATGAACGGAGCGAGGCCGGGCACGTCTAGTCGGAATGTGGCCAGAAGTATATAAATCACATGCTTGTGCTGACATGACCGTGCACTCTTGCCACCGGTAGTGGAGAATCCTAAAAGTGTGCAGAGCATTCGTTGTGAGAATTCAGAAGCTGCAATGTCAGGATTCAGCTCTGCAGGTTCCAGCAGTCATCTCATGGACACTTCACTCATATGCGATTTTTATATTTATGGTCCTGTGACAACGAGCTTCTCTTCCTGCTTCTCTCAGTTTTTCACTGAACATTGAGAGCATTAGGAAGAGCAGCTCGTCAGTACATGACTAAGTGTGCAAATCGCATGTGTGCTTGGGGGGGGGAGCAGGACACAGCGGGCCACATTAGAGGCCCCAGGAAGCAGCAGGCCCCTGATGGGGCCCTAGGAAACAACAGGCCCCATTAGGGGCCTAGGTCCAAAAGAAGCAGCAGGCCCCATTAGGGGCTTAGGTCCAAAGGAAGCAGCATGCCCCTTTAGGGGCCTAGCTCCAAAGAAAACTGCAGGCCCCAGGAAACAGCAGGTCCCATCAAGGGCCTAGGGTCCCAGGAAACAGCAGGCCCCTAATGGGGCCCCGAAAACAGCAGGCCTCTTTACAGTGCTGCAGATGGCGACCAAAATGGTTGCCAAAGCGGCTAAAAATTTGCAAATGGTGACTGGATTATTCAATCCATTCGCCGTTTGCGATTAGTGATTTTTAAAAAAATATATATATTTTTTAAAAGGAGGCGGGGGGGCCCCATTTTGAAGTTTGCTGTGGGGCCCTGCCGTTCCTAGTTACGCCCCTGCTCCCATGATAATGATTTTTTGACTTGAGCACTAGGCACTTTTATTAAGCATTATCCACGATCAATTTTCTAATAACAGTGCTGTATGAATTATACTATCCCATTTCCTTCAGTTTTCCTGGTTCATGTTTTACCTCCAGCATTTTTGTGAAATCCCTTGTCTTATTTTAATAAGTATTTATGTTATTAAGAAAGGTTGTACACCCCTGCTCTAAACGATTAACATTGCAACATCTGCTATTTGAGGCAGGTTCACGCATAAGCCTGCAGCTATTGTATGTACTCCAACAGTTTATCTTAATACACAAGGAAGGTGTATTTAGTTTTCCCACAGTTGTGATAAAAAGTGTGAGAGACATGTGAAAAAGGAGGTTTTTTTTTCCTCTGGTGTTGACTTGTGACTGAGCATCAAACGTTCTGGTATTATGAGCATACACTGAAGCTGGAGCTATGGCCTCTCTTCCTTGGCTGTGGTCCTGCTTCCTGGACACACAGACCCTTGTATATATATTGCTCTTGGACTATTGGCGATTGTAATCTACACAAAACTAAGAGACAAAGATGTATTCTTCAATCCTCAGGGAAGAGCGGTGCTCATCACAGGCTGTGACTCGGGCTTGGAAACCTGCTGCTCTCGCGGCTGCTCGATATGGGATTCACAGTCTTTGCTTCTTGTCTTTTCCCAGATGGAAGGAGCTCAGGCTCTGATAAACCATTCATCCCCTGGACAGGTGAAAGTCATCAGGCAGATGTGACCAGTGATGAAGAGATGGAGAAGGTGAAACAATACGTGAAGGAAAACCTCCCTGACAAAGGTAAGAAGGTTATCTAATATTAAAGCTGAATGTATGTATGTGTGTT
>JARQOD010000005.1:497604601-497695849 GCA_033576555.1 Oophaga sylvatica
TCAGACTGCACAGTTCTTCTAGCTGCTGGTGAAGGAGCGTCACACCTCATGGGAAAGCTGTTTTTTGTTTATTAGAGGAGGCTGATGGACAGGTCTGGTCACATTCTCCTACTCCATTACCCATTAGACGGACAGAAATTCAGATCGGTTTGTGAGGAAATCTGCACTAACACAATTGTTACATCCAAATTACACAGGACTTTTCATGAAATGTGTGAGCAATAGCCTCTAATTATTGTGGCACTAATGAAAAGAAAAATAATTAATAAAGTCACTTTAAGTGTATAATAAAAAGACCAAGTGGTATAATCAATTCCTTAAAGTGACCTGTGCAATGGGTTGAACTGTGCAAGACTTGCCGTGCAAAAAAATGCTATGTAGACCAAAGAGATCACCGCTCACACCAGTATCATTTATATTGAATGAATAAGAAGAGCTAAGTAAAATAGCAGCATAGTGTGCAAAAAGATGGCAATATGATGGTTAATACTGTAATACTGACCCCACAGTGATTGCACGTGCCAGACGCGCATTTCGTCTGTACCTTCGACGATGGAAAATTGATGAACTGAGATAGGGGTTATATAAATCATGGATGGACAATCGCATTTCTGTGCCTATATTTTTGCCTCACTTTCAGCTGTTCACTGATGCATCCACATCAACATGCATGGTTTAATTGACGTCCCTACTGCCCAGGGCGATGTGTCTCCTAGGAGCACGACAGCCCAAGGGTAAATTACGGTATGTTGGCACGCGTTCCATCCTGAACCGCACAGAAGCGTCACGTGAAGTGAAGACGTTTGCGCTTCACACAAGACCGCATCGAGAGTTGTTTTATTCGTGTCACCCTGGACTCAAATATACTGTTCCCGATTGCATGAGACATGTGAGGATGATACTTAAGTGGGTATAAGATGTTAAAGAAAGTTGGTGGGGTCGTGAGATGAGTGAAAAAATACAACATGACAATTATTGGTAATAAAGCATCATATTATGATAAGGATCTATTATGTCATCACTTCAGTGAAAATAAAGTGTATATAACTGAATGTACATAAAAGGATAGTATATGAAAAATAGAATATACAATAATATGTGTGACGACACAGCATTTTATCTCAATTAACCAGACATCTGTTTTCAGCAAGCCAGGAGGAATAGACTGTTATCTATATGTTGACTTTTGAATTTATGTGTTTCTTTCTGGTTGGTCAAGAAAACACAGACTTTTCTTCGTATAAACCTGTAATATTGTCTTGTAAGTTGGCATTTGATGTAGCATACCGTACTGTTATCATGGATGACTAGTGCCTTTTGCTGATATGCTGATTACACATTGTAATTTGTTTTGGTGACTTGCAAAATAGAGGAGGAAAAACTATTCAAATAGATTACATAATCAAACAATGCTAGTTCGTCTTATCACCGTTCTTCCCCTTTAACTGTGAATGCTGGCTTGAATGGTATTTGTTAACTATAAAAAGGATAGATACCTCCTGTAAGCTTTTCAGGGGATATAGCTCTGGGATCGCCGTCCTGGTAGACGGAGTGGCACGGAAACAGTTCATTCACAGACAGCAGTTCTGGTAAAAACTGGCCGCAACCAGTTTTATTAAAGTCCACAGCAAACAGAACATAATCAAAACCAAATCATAAACATAAGCCCTGGGCTTGTCCAGCCACTTACTACACTTAGATAGATTTCCTCTCTATCCGGGTCCAGACTCTAACAGTCTGTCCCCAAAACAACACATATGTTCAGTAGTTACCAGCATGGAGTTTCACAGAGTCTCCTCCTTGTGTCTGAAGGCATATCCAACGTCCAGACTTGAGAGAGCTCCCCTCCTATTCAGCAGCTATCCGCATGGATTCTCACAGAGACTACTCCTGTGTCCGGGGTACACCGAGCACCCAGACTGAGACAGCTCATACTCCTGGAGACTCCTTCTTGTGCCTGGACTCCTTGTCCAGATTAAGCGAGCTCTCTGTCTGTGTTCGCAGACACCTACTTCTGGTCTCCTAATTAACAGCTGAGTGGTTTCAGGCCTGAGCTGCAAGTGTGTACTGAATGTAAGGTGTAGTGACCTTTCTCTACCACTAGGTTTACAAAGCCATACATTTCCCTTATACCAGTCAGCAAAGTATCTAGGTGAAATGTACACCCCATTCAACACACATACTCTCACTGTCTCACATATCCCCCCCTCTTCTCCAGACCGGAGGGCTGGTCAACAATCCAAAAGAGACAGTGAACTCTGGACCTGTCATGGCCCTCATCAGCTTCATCTTCACTACTGTCATCTGTATCTTCACCTGAGCCATAGCCAACATCAGCTTTCTCTTCATCTGAAGCATCCGCACTACCCTGTACCCTCCCAGGCCTATGCTCTCTGCGGACCTCGGGTATCCTGCACGGTTTCATCTTGACCTTAGGGCCGGGCTCAGTTTCGATATAGTGACTGGCCAGAGAAGTACGACCCGGCACATCAGAACACTTCTGCTGACTCTTCCTCAGAAACTCACGTACCTCCTGTCCCTGGTGCACTGACCATGTGTCACCAACTATCACAGAAGGTATAGGGTTTTTTTCACTTTTCTCTAGTTCCCCTTGATCCCTCTTTAGCACATCTATTTTCTTGAATATCGGTTGACTCATAAAGTCTATTTCACAGACCTTAAGCTCCTCTGCCATGGTCTCTGAGCATTTTAAGCTACACTGTTCAAATGATTGGGACTGTAGAAGGAGCTGATCGTTTTTCTTTTGCAGTACACATAATTCATCCGCTAAGTCTCCAGCTGAATTGTAATGTTCTACCGTAACAACAGCATTCTTATATAGAGCCTTAGACTTATTGAGCAGCATTTGCTCTTGCAACGAAGAGATTCCCTGTATCCTTCCTTTTACTTCATTGACCTTCTCACGAAGATGCTCATGGTTTTCATCACACTCCTTCATCACAGTTTGGAGTTTTTTCTGAGAAGTCATCAATTCATCTGGTACCTGTTGGACGTCTTTTATGTCTTCGGCCCCTTCTTCAGGCTCTTCTGGTAGAACATGCTCAGAAGCCCTACTGTCAGTCTTACATTCTACCTCTTCAGTCACATCATTATGGTCTCCAATATTTCCATTTATTCCGGCTTTCAAGTTCTCCTTGATAGCTGCATCTGTATACTCAGAACCCGCCGGATTCTTCTCTTCCACCACGTTCTGCATTCCATCTGAGCTCCCGTGTGTCTGCAGCGGCAACGGAGTGACACATCGCTTTTCCCATTTGTTGGGACGTGGCTCCGATGTAGACTCCATGAAAGTGCGCTTGAGCTCACCAACGCCAGCCTGATGTCTCAAAATCTCATCTTGTGACTTATCCAGATCCTTGGTGTCACTCGGGAACACCGCTGGGGCTCCGGGCGCCGAACTTCCAGCCTGAGCTTCACGAGTTGCAGCTACTGATCCGAACCGCAACCCGTCCACGCCGCTGTCTTCGGCAGAAACAGATTCCTGGACAGAGTCAGTCCCCATATCTTCAGTCTTGTTCCTCACAGCTTCACTTGAGACCTCAGCTTCTGATGAGGCATCTGGCTTGGTGACTACCACTTCTATGGCTTTTTCCACCTCTGCAGCATCTCCCTCAGAGTCCTTGGCACGATACAGATCCACACCATACCTTGGTAACTTCACATTTCCAACAGCATCTACTTGGGCTGTGTTCAGTTTCAGAGTCCTGCCTTTAAAGCTCAGCTCTCCTCCTTTCACCTTAGTCTTCGCCAGGGAACCGGCCAACTGTAAAACATCTTCAGATGCCATCTTCTGTCCGACTGCAAGGTCAGCATCAGCCTTCCTCTCAGGACTCTCAACCTCCTCTGCTACCATGCCTTCCTCATTTGCACTGGTTGCTTGATTGTCATCAGATGATTCACTATCACTACCACTATCCCTGTCTGACCCCTTTTTCTCAGCCACATCTGGCTCACTTTCAGGGTTATACACTTCATTTTCATTCACATCCTGCTCACTGTCAGGGTTATACAATTCATTCTCATTCACATCCTGCTCACTTTCAGGGTTATACACTTCATTTTCATTCACATCCTGCTCACTGTCAGGGTTATACAATTCATTCTCATTCACATCTTGATCTGGAACCTTAGTTAACATGTCATCCACAACATTAACTTCACCATCTGGTCCCTGGTTTCCCTCAGGTGGTCCCTCAAGTATGTGACTATGTGACAACCCCAGCACTATACTTCCATATGGCTCAGGTACTAGGAGCTGGCTCACGACCTCTCCCTGGACTTCAGTGTCCCTATACAACAGGTGAGTGTTTATGGCAACATGAGGAAACCTCTCCTCAGAGCCAGGCTCTTGGGAAACCTCATTTAGAACATTTATATTTTCCTGGGCCGTTTTAAGAGAGGGGTCTCGCCACTGCTCACTCTCAAAATTGTCACAGGACACAGGTAAGTCAGGGACACTCGGTTCCCGAGAACCACCATCCTCGTCTCCCAACATCACCTGCAAAGGAATTTCATCACTATCACAGTCATCATTATTATCAATATCATTATCATGATTATGATCAGTATCATCATCACTATCATGATCATCATCATTATCATGGTCATCATCATTATCATGATCATCATCATCATTATCATTATCATCATCATCATCATCATTATCACATAAGTTTAACGGCCCACTAGCATTGTGTTCCGCCCCTCGAGACTGCGCACCCTCAATAGGAGCTTCATCACACTGTCAATCAGAAACATTTTTCCCCCAGAGATCCTTAGACCGGGGAAAGTCATTACCCAATATGACGGGGGGGCACCAGGTTCTTCACTACCCCCACTTCACATGAAACCTCCCCGCGTTTGGGGATCAAGTCCACGACAGTCTCTGGGTAGACTTTGGTGTCTCCATGGACGCACACCACACTCAGGTGTTTATCAGGGATAAAGTCCCTATCAATCAGGCTGTCCCATACGGAAGTCACTGGACTCTCTGAGTCCAAGAGGGCCTGTGCTGGGCAGTCATTTACAACCACCGGGGACCCCCGTGGTCCAGTCTCTTCGGCTGAGGTGGACACACACACAGGCTCTGCGCAGGGAGAGAGGGATCCGCCAACATCACAACACATAGGCTCCCCCTCTATTGGACAGTTGGCTGCAATTTCACGACATCTCCAACACTGTCCATCACACTCTCCCACCCACACGACCCCAACAGCTGGAACGCTCTTACCGGGAGAGTTCGGCGTCCAGGAACTCTGAAGTGACGACCTCTCAGACGGCTGGTCACGGAGGCAGTCTTTGGTGGCGAAGGCCCTCTCCATCAGGCTGACCAGACGATTGGCGTCCTGGTGGTCTCCTTGTCCGACCTCTGGCTGTACCTCAGGAGGACGTGCTTGGGTGTAGCGGTCCACTATCACCTTTTCAACTCCATAATCAGGTTTGCTGACTGCAGACTCCCAACTGCATCTCCAGTCATGAACTCCCCTGGCACGGGCTGTCACCGTAACACCCAGCCGGGTAAGAATCTCCGCTTTCAGCTTGGCATAGTCTTGGCTGTCCTGCTCGCTCAGGTCAGCATAGGCCCTTTGGGGTTCTCCAATCAGATAGGGTGCGACCATCATGGCCCATTCAGATAGGGGCAGATTCTCCTTCTCTGCCAGTCCCTCAAACCTAGTGAGATATACCTCCACATCGTCACGAGGTGTCATCTTTTCAGGGACCGTCTTACCGCCTTCTTTACAGCGGACAATGCAGGTGACTTTGCAACATTACTTTGGGACGATGCGCTGCAAGTCTTTTGTAGTGCTGCAACCTGCTCAAAAAACAACCGGTTATTCTCCTGCTGCTGCTGCAGGAATTGCTGCTGGGCCTGCTGCATGCGCTGCTGGTGCTGCAGGCGCTGCCGCTCCATGCTCTGCTGCATGCTCCGCTGGGCCTGGACCAGGTACTCAACGAGCTCCTCCATACTGCCGGACTTATCTGTCTCAACCACGGCAGTCTTCACTCAAGACATACACACTCCACAGTCTTTTCCACAGAAAATTCAGCCTTGCTGTGCAGACACTTTTTTTTTTTTCTCTGCAAACTCTATTAGGGCCACTGTCTCTTTAAGACTGCTCCAACAGACGTTTCTCCTTTATTGACACACTTTTTTTTTTTTTTCCTTTGCAAAGTCTATTAGGGCTACTGTCTCTTTAAGACTGCTCCAATCAGACGTTTTTGCTGACACACTTTTTTTTTTCTCTGCTGCTGCTTCAACAGACTTCTATCCTTTATTGCTGTCTCTAAAGGTACTGCCACACTAAACAATCCCGCTAGCGATCACGATAACGACGCATACTAATGCGATCGCTAGCGGGATTGTTTCTATATCGCTAAATGCGGCCACATTTAGCGATATAGTTAACGACGCTATCGCCGTTAGCGATCTTCTTAACGACTTTAGCGGTACAAAAGTACCGCTAAATCGCTAAGAAAAGGTGCCACACAGCGATTAGATACTCACCCAGCGGGAGCGCCAGCGATGAAATAGGGTCCGGAGCGATTCCAGCGACGAGCGAGATCACAGCAGGAAGCTCGTCGCTGGAAGCTGCCGCACTGAACAATATCGCTAACGGGATCGCTAAATAGTGACGTTTTTTAGCGATCCCGTTAGCGATATTGTTTAGTGTGGCATACCCTTAAGCCACTGTGCTGCACGCACATTCCAGCACCAATTGTAGGCTTTTCAGGGGATATAGCTCTGGGATCGCCGTCCTGGTAGACGGAGTGGCACGGAAACAGTTCATTCACAGACAGCAGTTCTGGTAAAAAACTGGCCGCAACCAGTTTTATTAAAGTCCACAGCAAACAGAACATAATCAAAACCAAATCATAAACATAAGACCTGGGCTTGTCCAGCCACTTACTACACTTAGATAGATTTCCCTCTCTATCCGGGTCCAGACTCTAACAGTCTGTCCCCAAAACAACACATATGTTCAGTAGTTACCAGCATGGAGTTTCACAGAGTCTCCTCCTTGTGTCTGAAGGCATATCCAACGTCCAGACTTGAGAGAGCTCCCCTCCTATTCAGCAGCTATCCGCATGGATTCTCACAGAGACTACTCCTGTGTCCGGGGTACACCGAGCACCCAGACTGAGACAGCTCATACTCCTGGAGACTCCTTCTTGTGCCTGGACTCCTTGTCCAGACTAAGCGAGCTCTCTGTCTGTGTTCGCAGACACCTACTTCTGGTCTCCTAATTAACAGCTGAGTGGTTTCAGGCCTGAGCTGCAAGTGTGTACTGAATGTAAGGTGTAGTGACCTTTCTCTACCACTAGGTTTACAAAGCCATACATTTCCCTTATACCAGTCAGCAAAGTATCTAGGTGAAATGTACACCCCATTCAACACACATACTCTCACTGTCTCACACTCCATATACATATATACCTCCAGACATCCAAGAGAGCCAAAGAAACAGAGACTCTCTACAGCACAGTTGCCAAGACATCACGGCTCCATCACGAGGGACACAGATTTGTCATTCTTCAGGATGCCATCTTAGGGGACCACGGCTAGAAAAATACAGATCTGCTCCATTGACCATTGGGAATCCATGGATATATTTGGGGTAGTGAAGATTTGGACCTACTGATCGCTTGAGCCCCATGGATACATTTTTGGGGGCCAGGAATGGGTCCATGAAGATGTTCAGAGAAGCCAGTTTGTAACCCTCCAGTCAATTGGCCTGGTACCTCAATGGACTGTCAGCCTCCTAAGCTTGTCGATACCTCCTCTGTGTGCGTGCCACCAGTGGGGGTAGTTGGCCGTGGAAGCTCTGAAGTCACAGCTGCTCATCCTGGAGAGTCAGAAGAAAGGTGAGACTCCGTAATTTTGCATAATCTTGGATATTTTAATGGGATTGTTCTGTCTGTTATCTGTTTTGTTTTGTGGTTCAATAAAGTATTGCCACACTGTTTTATCCTCACTCTGTGTTGCCTGAGTAGCATTACGCCTATGTTAAAAGGAGAGCTGGCGTTTAGTGGGATGATCCCTGGTCCATGCAGTTTTGGCTAGCGAACCAGGGCACTCGCTGACACCCCCCTTGTTTCCACAATATGTAAATAAAATCTGAGTGTGTGAAGAAGAATGAAAAAAATAAAATAAATAATAAAATAGAAAAATATGAAGAGTGAACGTGAGATACAAAATATATTATCAGTCTAGTGGAAAGGAGTAAAGGGGTTGACAGAGCAGAGGGAGGTGAGGCAGATTCTGTATTTAGCCCTGTATGGTCTAAAGCCCCCGTCACACACAGCGAGTCACTAGTTTTGTGACGCAGCAGCGATGTCCCCAGCGATATCGCTGTGTGTGACATTCAGCGACGATCAGCCCCCCTGCTGGGTATCACTGATCGTCGCTGAATGTCCTGGACATTTTTTTGATCGTTGGTCTCCTGCTGGCCAGCATGCATCGCTGCGTGTGACAGGCGGGAGACCAGCGATCAGCTGGTAACCAAGGTACACATCGGGTTTCCAGGTGCCGCGCAGCGTCTGGAAACCCGATGTGTACCTTGGTTACCAGCTCCCTGCACCAGCGGGCTGGTATTCAACGTACACTGCGGGTAACTAAGCGACGTTACCAGCAGTGTCGCTGTCCTGATCGCTGCCTGAGCTGCCTGTTTGGCAGCTCAGCAGCGATCATGTAGCGATACACCAGCGATCCTGACAAGTGCATATTGTTGTCGAGATCGCTGGTGTGTCGCTAGGTGTGACAGGGCCCTAAGTTTAAATGGGAAGGTGAGTCCTGTAATAAGGGGGCCATTACTTAACCTGTCTCCCTTCTAGGTTATCATCTAGCAGCTATCATGATGGAGAAAACTTTGTGTAATGAGTTTGTAGACCTATAGTTATTGCTGCTAGCTTCATTTCCTGACAAACATGGGGATGGATTCAGGAGAATTTGCATTTATGCCAGTGTGATGGGAGGGGAGAAAGATTTCCAGAGAAATGCTCAGGGTTATTCCAGCATGCAGATATAGTGTGGAATCATGGAACTTTTTCAAGGATTAAGCTGGTGTTTATTATAAAAATTTCCAGCAGAAATTGTGAGTGTTCAAGTCACTTAAGTGGGGGGGGCTAAGGATGTAGGCCTCTGGTTGAACCTCATCTTACAGGACAGTAGGGGTTCACAAAACAGCCTCACAACTTATGGTATACAGTGGTTCTTGAAACTTTGAATATCTTGGTTCATACAACAACCCAAAGAAAACAAGTCGTTCTATAAAATAATGGTTAAAGAAGAATAAACTTAATGCTGTAGAAATGTTGTAGAAGGACATGAAATTAGCAGTTCATGGGAAAAAAACACCAACATGGCAGAATTGAAGATGTTTTGTAGAGAGGAAAGCGCTAAAATTCCTCCAGGTCAATCTGTAAGACTTATTAATATTTACCAGAAATGTTTTGATATAGCTTTTGTTGAACAAGGTGGAGAATGGACACGCCAGATACTGAAAGCAAGGTTCACATATTTTGTCAATCACGGACATGTGATATTGGATCATTTTCCTCAATAAAAAAGTGACAAACAAATATTTTTGACCCAATTGCTTCGTTGGGTTCTCTTTCTCAATCTTTAGGGTTTGTGAGAAAATCTGATACAGTTTTAGGTGAAATATATGCAAAAATATGGAAAATTCGGAGGTGTTCACAAACATTCAAGCAGCACTATATAGGAAAGGAGCAAGCTTTATTTTTAATTTAAGTACAATGCAAATGACCCCATACTTGCAAATCTATATGAGTTTTTCTTTTGTGGAGGGGTGATGGCAAGGTGGTTTAAAAAAGCAAATCCCCCACAAAATAATTTATAAACAAAAACATTGACACCAGTAAGCTTGGGGAACATGCTGGCTTTGTTAGAGCAGAATGCAAACCGCAGGATGACCCAGTTAATAATGCTTTACTCATGGTTTTGACATTATTTACTGTGTTTGCATAAAAATCTGAAATCGGTGGAGCAACATCCAGAGTTGTTGGTGGCAAAGACTTAAAAAGAAATTAGAACTTATAGGGCAACAGGCCCCTTTGTTTGCCTATAGAAAGAACCAAAATCGTTTTGTGTAATATATAATTTTTGTCCTTTCCTTATGGTTCATTTTTGAATAATTGTAATTTATAAAAGTGCAGCTTTTGTTTGTTATGTGTCTTTTGATCAGACTGATGATATTGTGACAAGAAGAAAAGGTAGCACACTGTAGCGCTATAGCTTGCAAACACAAAATATGAAAAATATGAAAAATGATTTGCATCATTACCTTAGAAATATGAAAAATTGAGAAGTCTTAGCACATAAGATGGCCAAATTATGTGAGCCTGATAGCCACGTCAAGGCTCTTCTCGTATATCAGGTCCTAACTAATGCCTATCCTCGCTTAGAAAAGTCTGTCTGCATGGGAACCTATGAATCCTCTCTTCAGACTAAAATCTACATCTCTGTGGAGGGGTGATGAACCTGTTGTAAATAAAAAGCCTGTGACCACCAGGTGGAGTGCTCAGGCAGAAGGTAAATGAATACATATCAAAAAACTGACCGGCACATCCAAACATAGATTCAGTGTGAACAGGTGCTAAACCTAGAGTCACCAATCTCATATACATACAAGAAGAAAAGGTAGCACACTGTAGCGCTATAGCTTGCAAACACGAAATATGAAAAATATGAAAAATGAATTGCATCATTACCTTAGAAATATGAAAAATTGAGAAGTCTTAGCGCATAAGATGGCCAAATTATGTGAGCCTGATAGCCACGTCAAGGCTCTTCTCGTATATCAGGTCCTAACTAATAATAATAATAATAATAATAATAATCTTTATTTATATAGCGCCATCATATTCCGCAGCGCTTTACAGTTTAACAGTTTCAAAACACAAGTCATAAGTAACAACGTTAACAATACAGTAATTAAAGCAAAATAAGACGGCCCTGCTCGTGAGAGCTTACAATCTACAATGAGGTGGGGGAGATACAAAATACAGGTGTGTATATACAATGGTGCATTTACAATGATGGTCCAGCCATCTTAAGGGAGTGAGGGATGGATGGAGATAGTGAATGGGCTACACACACACACACACACTTACACATAGAATGACTTTGATTAGTGAATGTGATAGGCCGCTCTGAACAGATGTGTTTTGAGGGAGCGCCTGAAACCATGCAAATTGTGGATAGTCCTAATTTCTTGGGGTAGAGCATTCCAGAGGATTGGCGCAGCGCGGGAGAAGTCTTGGAGTCGGGAGTGGGAGGTACGGATTAGTGCAGAGGTTAGTCGAAAGTCGTTTGCAGAGCGCAGCAGTCGGTTAGGCCGATAGATAGAAATGAGGGAGGAGATGTAGGGGGGTGCTGCAGTGTGGAGAGCTTTGTGGGTGAGAACAAGTACTTTGAATTGGATCCTATAATGAATGGGCAGCCAGTGTAAGGACTGGCGAAGAGCGGACGCGTCCGAGTACCGATTAGCCAGATGGATAACCCTGGCTGCTGCATTAAGGATGGACTGGAGAGGGGATAGTCGAGTAATGGGGAGGCCAAGTAATAGAGCGTTACAGTAGTCCAGGCGGGAGTGGATCAATGCTACAGTGAGGGTTTTTGTTGTTTCCATGGTGAGAAAAGGGCGGATTCTAGAGATGTTCTTTAGGTGTAGGCGGCAAGAGCGGGCAAGAGATTGTATATGGGAGGTGAAGGAGAGATTGGTATCAAACATAACACCCAGACAGCGAGCCTGCTGCCGGGGTGTTATTATGGTGCCGCCCACTGAGAGGGAAATGTCAGATTTAGGGAGGTTAGTAGACGGCGGGAGCAGAAGAAGTTCAGTTTTGGAGAGGTTGAGTTTCAGATAGAGAGCAGACATGATGTTGGAGACTGCGGACAGACAGTCGGTGGCGTTCTGTAGTACAGCGGGGGTAAGGTCGGGGGATGACGTGTATAATTGTGTGTCATCAGCATAAAGATGGTACTGAAAGCCAAATCTGCTGATGGTCTGTCCAATTGGGGCGGTGTAGAGAGAGAAGAGAAGGGGGCCAAGGACTGAGCCCTGGGGTACACCGACAGTGAGAGGGAGAGGAGATGAAGTGGAGCCAGAGAACGAAACACTGAAGGAGCGGTCAGAAAGATAGGAGGAGAACCAGGAGAGAACAGTGTCCTTAATACCTAGAGAGTGGAGCCTGGACAGTAGGAGACGGTGGTCAACCGTGTCGAAAGCTGCAGAAAGGTCGAGTAGAATGAGCAGAGAGTGGTCGCCGTTACGTTTTGCTGTCAGAAGGTCATTGGTCACTTTGATGAGTGCAGTTTCAGTCGAATGTAGGGGTCGGAAGCCGGACTGTGAAGGGTCTAGGAGGGAGTGAGTGGAGAGGTAACGGGTGAGGCGGGAGTAGACTAGGCGCTCCAAAAGTTTGGAGATGAAGGGGAGATTGGAGACCGGTCTGTAGTTGTTTGTGCAGGAAGGGTCAAGAGCGGGTTTCTTTAGTAGTGGAGTAATGATGGAGTGTTTGAAGGAGGATGGGAAAATGCCAGAGGAGAGTGAGAGATTGAAGATTGTAGTTAGGTGAGTTGTGACAACAGGAGAAAGAGACTGGAGGAGATGTGAGGGGATGGGGTCGGTAGTGCATGTAGTCGGACGAGAGGAAGAGAGGAGTCTGGAGACTTCTTCTTCTGTGATGGGATCAAATGTGGAAATTGAGCCAGGGGAAATGCAGGGTGGGATGGGAGTCACAGCACTTGGTGGTTGAGAGCAGATTTCCTGACGGATAGTATCTATTTTTTCTATAAAGTGGGAGGCCAGGTCATCAGCACAAATGTCTGTGATAGGGGCTTGTGCTTTTGGCCTGAGGAGGGAGTGAAAAGTGTCAAAAAGTTTCTTGGGGTTGTTGGCTAGTGAGGAGATCAGTGTGGTGAAGTAGGTCTGTTTGGCGAGGTGAAGGGCAGCATTATAAGTTCTTAACATGAATTTAAAGTGGATGAAGTCTTCTGGTGTGTGGGTTTTTCTCCATAGGCGTTCAGCACTCCTAGAGCATCGCTGGAGAAGGTGAGTTTGCGATGTGAGCCAGGGCTGTTTTACTGTGTGTTTGGAAGTTCTGAGGGTGAGCGGTGCTACTTGGTCAAGGGTGCTTCTAAGAGTATCATTGTAGTGCTGAACAGCCAGATTAGGACAAGAAAAAGAGGAGATTGGGGACAGCGAAGAGTGTAGGGAGTCTGAAAGTGTCTGAGGGTTAATGGCTTGCAGATTTCTGAATGTGCGGTAGGTAGGAGTTCGCTGGGGTGGTGGAGGATTTGTGAGTGTGAAGGAGAGAATGTTGTGGTCAGAGAGTGGAAGCGGTGAGTTATTTAGGTGGGAAATTGAACAGAGGCGGACAAAGACCAGGTCAAGGGTGTTGCCATCCTTGTGTGTCTCAGAGGTTGAAAGCTGTGAGAGGCCTAGAGAAGTGGTTAGTGATAGAAGCTGAGATGCAGATGTGGAAGTAGGACTGTTAATGGGGATGTTGAAGTCTCCAAGGATAAGGGTTGGTAGTTCTGAGGACATGCAGTGCGGCAGCCAGGCTGAGAAGTGGTCAAGGAACTGGGTGGATGAGCCTGGGGGCCGATATATGACCGCTATTCTGAGGGAGAGGGGATGGAAGAGCCTGATGGTGTGGACCTCAAAAGAAGGGAATGAGAGTGATGGAATTGGGGGGATGACCTGGAAAGTGCATTGTGGGGACAGGAGTATGCCAACTCCACCACCATGTCTGTTTGTGGGTCTCGGGGAATGGGAGAACTGTAAGCCACCATAGGAAATGGCAGCAGGGGAGAGACCGTGTCAGAATCCTGAATCCAGGTTTCAGTGAGGGCCAACAGATGAAGAGAGTTGTTCAGAAAGTAGTTGTGCAGGAAAGATAGTTTATTGCATGCAGACCTTGGATTCCAGAGGGCACAGTTGAAAGAAGGAGATGAGGGAGTGCAAGTAATATTAACAAGATTATTATGGTTTCGAAATGAGGTAGGGTAGGGATTGAGGTTGGGGGATGGACCAGGGTTGGGGGAGATGTCCCCTGAAATCAGTAGGAGTAGGAAGATAAAGAGCAGGTAGTTGTTGGATTTATAAATAGTTTTTTTCTGAGATATGTTTGGGCAAGATGGGCTGAGTTTTCTTAGGAAGGTGAGGAGTGCATGGGAACTGTACATGGGAGAGGGAAGTATGGAGGGGCTGATGTATATGAGTCGTGATGGAGGGGGGATGGGCAGTGAATGTGGATGGCAAGGGAACACAGGAGGATAGAGATAGAGAACATAATTTAAAAGAAAGCAAAGTGTGGGTTACCTGATTCCTGCCCTGATTAACTGCCATGGATAACTGCCTTTTACTCGATGCTTGTCTTTCGTGATGCTTGTCTTTCGTGATGCTTTGCTTTCTGTGATGCGTGCGCCCCCCTTACTGCGTGCGCCCCTTAGACTACTCCTAAATATATAGTCCACACTACAGGGTCAGGAAAGTGGGATTGTGGGGGCTGTTTTGGGATAATTTGCCAGCTGGGGCCAGCACACCAGGGGGTGGTTAGATCATCAAAGGCTACCTGGCAACATCTATATGCTTTAGCACCTTCCACCTGATAGCATCTAGAGAGGCCCCAGTCACCAGGATATAAAGCAGTAAGTATTTTAAACACAGTGCAAAAATGAATTATTCCAAAGCCTTATTAACAGGCACATTAAACTATGTTGCAAGATGGTAAAGCAGTGCTTGGCAGCAAGTAGAGGTATGGAGTGCACACCATTAATATATAGTGCAGCATTCAACACAGATAGCAGAGGTGGGGATTCTATTCAGCTGTTTGCTTCCACTGAATGCAGTTCATACCATTAATATATAGTGCAGCATTCAACACAGATAGCAGAGGTGGGGATTCTATTCAGCTGTTTGCTCCCACTGAATGCAGTTCATACCATTAATATATAGTGCAGCATTCAACACAGATAGCAGAGGTGGGGATTCTATTCAGCTGTTTGCTTCCACTGAATGCAGTTCATACCATTAATATATAGTGCAGCATTCAACACAGATAGCAGAGGTGGGGATTCTATTCAGCTGTTTGCTTCCACTGAATGCAGTTCATACCATTAATATATAGTGCAGCATTCAACACAGATAGCAGAGGTGGGGATTCTATTCAGCTGTTTGCTTCCACTGAATGCAGTTCATACCATTAATATATAGTGCAGCATTCAACACAGATAGCAGAGGTGGGGATTCTATTCAGCTGTTTGCTTCCACTGAATGCAGTTCATACCTGTGTGAAGAGAGAGATGAATATTAATTCCTCGCCATGGATAACTGCCTTTTACTCGATGCTTGTCTTTCGTGATGCCTATCTAATGCCTATCCTCGCTTAGAAAAGTCTGTCTGCATGGGAACCTATGAATCCTCTCTTCAGACTAAAATCTACATCTCTGTGGAGGGGTGATGAACCTGTTGTAATTAAAAAGCCTGTGACCACCAGGTGGAGTGCTCAGGCAGAAGGTAAATGAATACATATCAAAAAACTGACCGGCACATCCAAACATAGATTCAGTGTGAACAGGTGCTAAACCTAGAGTCACCAACTCATATACATACAAGAAGAAAAGGTAGCACACTGTAGCGCTATAGCTTGCAAACACGAAATATGAAAAATATGAAAAATGAATTGCATCATTACCTTAGAAATATGAAAAATTGAGAAGTCTTAGCGCATAAGATGGCCAAATTATGTGAGCCTGATAGCCACGTCAAGGCTCTTCTCGTATATCAGGTCCTAACTAATGCCTATCCTCGCTTAGAAAAGTCTGTCTGCATGGGAACCTATGAATCCTCTCTTCAGACTAAAATCTACATCTCTGTGGAGGGGTGATGAACCTGTTGTAATTAAAAAGCCTGTGACCACCAGGTGGAGTGCTCAGGCAGAAGGTAAATGAATACATATCAAAAAACTGACCGGCACATCCAAACATAGATTCAGTGTGAACAGGTGCTAAACCTAGAGTCACCAACTCATATACATACAAGAAGAAAAGGTAGCACACTGTAGCGCTATAGCTTGCAAACACGAAATATGAAAAATATGAAAAATGAATTGCATCATTACCTTAGAAATATGAAAAATTGAGAAGTCTTAGCGCATAAGATGGCCAAATTATGTGAGCCTGATAGCCACGTCAAGGCTCTTCTCGTATATCAGGTCCTAACTAATGCCTATCCTCGCTTAGAAAAGTCTGTCTGCATGGGAACCTATGAATCCTCTCTTTAGACTAAAATCTACATCTCTGTGGAGGGGTGATGAACCTGTTGTAATTAAAAAGCCTGTGACCACCAGGTGGAGTGCTCAGGCAGAAGGTAAATGAATACATATCAAAAAACTGACCGGCACATCCAAACATAGATTCAGTGTGAACAGGTGCTAAACCTAGAGTCACCAACTCATATACATACAAGAAGAAAAGGTAGCACACTGTAGCGCTATAGCTTGCAAACACGAAATATGAAAAATATGAAAAATGAATTGCATCATTACCTTAGAAATATGAAAAATTGAGAAGTCTTAGCGCATAAGATGGCCAAATTATGTGAGCCTGATAGCCACGTCAAGGCTCTTCTCGTATATCAGGTCCTAACTAATGCCTATCCTCGCTTAGAAAAGTCTGTCTGCATGGGAACCTATGAATCCTCTCTTCAGACTAAAATCTACATCTCTGTGGAGGGGTGATGAACCTGTTGTAATTAAAAAGCCTGTGACCACCAGGTGGAGTGCTCAGGCAGAAGGTAAATGAATACATATCAAAAAACTGACCGGCACATCCAAACATAGATTCAGTGTGAACAGGTGCTAAACCTAGAGTCACCAACTCATATACATACAAGAAGAAAAGGTAGCACACTGTAGCGCTATAGCTTGCAAACACGAAATATGAAAAATATGAAAAATGAATTGCATCATTACCTTAGAAATATGAAAAATTGAGAATTCTTAGCGCATAAGATGGCCAAATTATGTGAGCCTGATAGCCACGTCAAGGCTCTTCTCATATATCAGGTCCTAACTAATGCCTATCCTCGCTTAGAAAAGTCTGTCTGCATGGGAACCTATGAATCCTCTCTTCAGACTAAAATCTACATCTCTGTGGAGGGGTGATGAACCTGTTGTAATTAAAAAGCCTGTGACCACCAGGTGGAGTGCTCAGGCAGAAGGTAAATGAATACATATCAAAAAACTGACCGGCACATCCAAACATAGATTCAGTGTGAACAGGTGCTAAACCTAGAGTCACCAACTCATATACATACAAGAAGAAAAGGTAGCACACTGTAGCGCTATAGCTTGCAAACACGAAATATGAAAAATATGAAAAATGAATTGCATCATTACCTTAGAAATATGAAAAATTGAGAAGTCTTAGCGCATAAGATGGCCAAATTATGTGAGCCTGATAGCCACGTCAAGGCTCTTCTCGTATATCAGGTCCTAACTAATGCCTATCCTCGCTTAGAAAAGTCTGTCTGCATGGGAACCTATGAATCCTCTCTTCAGACTAAAATCGCTAAGACTTCTCAATTTTTTCATATTTCTAAGGTAATGATGCAATTCATTTTTCATATTTTTCATATTTCGTGTTTGCAAGCTATAGCGCTACAGTGTGCTACCTTTTCTTCTTGTATGTATATGAGTTGGTGACTCTAGGTTTAGCACCTGTTCACACTGAATCTATGTTTGGATGTGCTGGTCAGTTTTTTTTGATATGATGATATTGTGAGACGTTTAGGGCTAGGTGCATTAATGGCCAAAGAGGACACAGAGTAGGAGTTTTGATTGTTATCCTTTAATTCTCACGACTTTAGTTCATTAAGGGATTTAATTTTTTGTTTTTTTTTGTCTTTTTTAATGTAGGTAAATGTTTAGTCTTCTTTCTACTTTGAAGCATATTCTTTTATTGAATGGGTAGTGGCAGTTAAAAGGGTTATCCAGGCTTGGGGTTATAGTTTGTAGTCACTGCACACTGGCAAATATGCGATTTTTGCATACTGAATTTGTCCAGAAATTATCCACAAGCCTAGACAACCCCTTTAAATATATGCAGGGTGGTTCATTTCATTATTTAATTTTCTGTTTGTATGCCCTTGGGATTTGATTATTTGCAATACGTTATTGGATTTATTTGTTGCACTCTGGGTTGATTAAAATTGCCCAAAATATCTGTGGGGCCTGATATGGTTATAGACTGGAAGTTTTTGGAATGGTCATTTGGGGTGGCAATCTATGCCTGTCATTTGTCAGCCTGTGCACATTGCAGAGTGACAATAATCTACTGAGCATCCTTCAGAATTGCCGGCCAACGTAAGCTCAGTAAAACAGGGACTAGCCCAGCCCCTTAAAAATAGATGATGATGCTTTGTTTCAGGAAGTGGAGCAGAGTCTGCAACAGTGACACCCCATGCCCTGGGACTCTCAAACAAAGCATCATCAAAATTAAGTGGAAAGAAAAGAAAAAAAACTATCAGATAATGTGGTTAGGAAAGGATAGGGAATTATTGGGTGAAATGGTGGATGAGGATGAGGAAAAAGCCAATATGCTAAATGACTTTTTTTCAACTGTATTTACACATGAAAATCCCATGACAGATAACATGATCAGTGATAAAAAAAAATGTCTCCTTTAAATGTCACCTGCTTAACCCAGCAGGAAGTACGGCGGCGTCTAAAAATCACTAAAATAGACAAATCCCCGGGCCCGCATGGGATACACCCCCCGAGTACTGCAGGAATTAAGTACAGTCATAGATAGACCATTATTTTTAATCTTTAAAGATTCCATAATAACGGGGTCTGTACCACAGGACTGGCGTATAGCAAATGTGGTGCCAATATCCAAAAAGGGGGCAAAAACTGAACCTGGAAATTATAGGCCAGTGAGCTTAACATCTACTGTGGGTAAAATCCTGGAGGGTTTTTTAAGGGATACTATATTGGAGTATCTGAGGCTGAATAACCTCATGACACAGTATCAGCATGGGTTTACGAGGGACCGTTCTTGTCAGACTAATCTGATAAGCTTTTATGAAGGGGTAAGTTCCGGACTGGACCAAGGGAACGCAGTGGACGTGGTGTTCATGGACTTCTCAAAAGCTTTTGATACGGTGCCACACAAAAGGTTGATGCAAAAAATGAGAACAATGGGGATAGGGGAAAATATGTGTAAGTGGGTTAAGAACTGGCTCATGGATAGGAAACAAAGGGTGGTTATTAATGGAGCACACTCGGACTGGGTCACGGTTAGCAGTGGGGTACCACAGGGGTCAGTATTGGGGCCGCTTCTCTTTAACATATTTATTAATGACCTTGTAGGGGGCATACAGAGTAGTATTTCAATATTTGCAGATGACACTAAACTCTGCAGGGTAATAAATACAGAGGAGGACAATTTTATATTACAGGAGGATTTATGTAAACTAGAAGCTTGGGCTGATAAATGGCAAATGAGCTTTAATGGGGATAAATGTCAATGGAGCTATTATACTCCACTAAGGGAATGCTAGGCTCTTTATGTGTCCTGGAGGTCAGCAAATAGGATAGATATTATTGTTCCCTGGATGATGATGATAATAAGACTTGGGTTATTTAAACATTGCTGAAAAGGTTGTTTTTGTGTGCAATACTGATTATAGGCTATATCTCTATTAAGGTACTGCCACACTAAGCTATCCCGCTAGCGATCTCGTTAGCGTTGCATACTAATGAGATCGCTAGCGGGATTGTTTCTATATCGCTAAATGCTGCCACATTTAGCGATATAGTTAACGACGCTATCGCCGTTAGCGATCTTCTTAACGACTTTAGCGGTACAAAAGTACCGCTAAATCGCTAAGAAAAGGTGCCACACTAGCGATATATACTTACCCAGCGGGAGCGCCGACGAGAAAATAGGGTCCGGAACGATTCCAGCGACGAGCGAGATCACAGCAGGAAGCTCGTCGCTGGAAGCTGCCGCACTGAACAACATCGCTAACGGGATCGCTAAATAGTGACGTTTTTTAGCGATCCCGTTAGCGATATTGTTTAGTGTGGCATACCCTTTAGGCATGTGGAATTAGGTTCTGTTTGAGTATTTTACTCTGAATAGTGTTCTTTGTATATACCATGTATGGTTTTTTAAGTGTTTTTATGTTGTGTGTGTTGGTTTTTTTGTTGTGGAATTCATTTTGAATAAACTTTATATTGCTTTACTTTACCTAATTTTTCTTTTGGTGATCCTTTCAATATATGCATGTGTCTTTTTTCTTGTTGGTTTTTCAAATAGGAGTATGTTCACACTGGCCATTAAACAGTCAAAACCAAAGCAGAAACAAAATTAACATATATATGAACATATAGGGTATATGTTCATTTTGTTCCTGCCTTGAGTTTTGTCTGTTTAGTGGCCAGTGTGAACATGCTCTTTTGCTTTCAAAAAGTCAAATGGCGCTCCTTCCCTTCCGAGCTCTGCTGTGTGCCCAAACATTGGTTTTCTCCCTCATATGGGGTATCGGCATACTCAGGAGAAAATGCACTACAAATTTTGGGGTCTATTTTTTCCTGTTACCCTTGTCAAAATAAAAAAATGGGATCAGAAGTAATTTTTTTGTGAAAAAAAGTTAAATGTTCATATTTTTCCCCGCATTCCAAAAATTCCTGTGAGGCACCTGAAGGGTTAATAAACTTCTTGAATGTGGTTTTGAGCACCTTAAAGGGTGCAGTTTTTAGGATAGTGTCACTTTTGGGTACCTTCTATCATATAGACCCCTCAAAGAGATTTTTTTCACAAATAAACACAGGTCATATCAAAGAAATTTTACCACAGCCAATTTTAAGCTCCAAAAATCAAATGGCGCTCCTTCCCTTCTGAGCCGTGCCATGCGCCCAAACAGTAGTTTTCCACCACATATAGGGTATCAGTGTACTCAGGAGAAATTGTTGAACAAATTATATGGTGCGTTTTTTTCTGTTACCCTTGTGAAAACAAAAAAATTGGGGGCTAAACAACAAATTTCATTTTTTCCTTTCAAATTGTTTTAATTCCTGTGAAACAACTGAAGGATTAATAAACTTATTGAATGTGGTTTCGAGCATTTTGAGAGGTGCAGTTGTTAAAATGGTGTCACATTTGGGTATTTTCTGTCATATAGGTCCCTTAAAGCCATTTCAAATGTGGTCCCTAAAAAATTAGTTTTATAAATTTTGTTGGAAAATCAAGAAATTGCTGACCAACTTTTAACTCTTCTAACATCCTAACAAAAGCCAATTATGTTTCAAAATTGATACTGATGTATAGTACACATGTGGTAAAGGTCGTTTATTAACTATTTTGTGTGATAGATTTATCTGGTTTAAAAAGGCATAAAAATTGAAAGTTTGAAAATTGCAACATTTTCACAAAAAAAATTCTGATATTTTCACAAACAAACCCGCAAAATATCGACCTAAATGTACCACTGACAAAGTACTACGTGTTTTGAAAAAAAAGCATCTCAGAATCAGTGGGATATGTTGACGAGTTCTAGAGCAGGGTTCCCCAACTCCAGTCCTCAAGGCCCACCAACAGGTCATGTTTTCAGGACTTCCTTAGTATTGCCCAGGTGATAATTGCATCACCTGTGCAATACACAGGAAATCCTGAAAACATGACCTGTTGGTGGACCTTGAGGACTGGAGTTGGGGAACCCTGTTCTAGAGTTATTACCACATAAAGTGACGCTGGTCAGAATTGCAAAATTTGGCCTGGTCAGGAAGGTGGAAACAGGTTTGGGGCAGTGGCGTAGCGACCCAGGTGCGGGGGGTGCGGGCCGCACCGGGTGACACCTCTGCTTGGGGTGACACCACACCACCAGCCGGTCTCAGCTGATCGCGCTACTCCTGCTGCGGGCGCGATCAGCTGAGCTGAGACCGGCTGGTGAGAGCAGAGCAGCAGCCAGCAGGCATTGCTTGCTGCTGCAGTCTTAGGAGGCGGAGCGCGCCGGCTACAGACAGTGGGAGAGGAGTGAAGAGCCGGCGCAATCCCCGTGACGTCACTCCCTCTGCCTCCCTCCAGACAGTCTCCTCAGTCGCTCCAGTCCCAGCCCCAGGTGAGGGGTGTATAAAGCTGGGGATGTATATGAGGCTGGGGGATGTTGTATATGAGGCTGGGGGGTGTATATGAGGCTGGGGGATGTATATGAGGCTGGGGGATGCATATGAGGCTGGGGGGTGTATATGAGGCTGGGGGGTGTATATGAGGCTGGGGGATGCATATGAGGCTGGGGGGTGTATATGAGGCTGGGGGGTGTATATGAGGCTGGGGATGTATATGAGGCTGGGGAATGTATATGAGGCTGGGGATGCATATGAGGCTGGGGGATGCATATGAGGCTGGGGGGTGTATATGAGGCTGGGGGATGTATATGAGGCTGGGGGATGTATATGAGGCTGGGGGATGCATATGAGGCTGGGGGGTGTATGAGGCTGGGGGATGTATATGAGGCTGGGGGGTGTATATGAGGCTGGGGGGTGTATATGAGGCTGGGGGATGCATATGAGGCTGGGGGGGTGTATATGAGGCTGGGGGGTGTATATGAGGCTGGGGGATGTATATGAGGCTGGGGGATGCATATGAGGCTGGGGGATGCATATTAGGCTGGGGGTGTATATGAGACTGGGGGATGTATATGAGGCTGGGGGATGTATATGAGGCTGGGGGGTGTATATGAGGCTGGGGGGTGTATATGAGGCTGGGGGATGCATATGAGGCTGGGGGTGTATATGAGGCTGGGGGTGTATATGAGGCTGGGGGATGTGTATGAAGCTGGGGGATGTGTGTGAGGCTGGAGGATGTGTATGAGGCTGGGGATGTATGCGGCTGGGGATGTATGTGGCTGTGTAGTGGCGGTAGTGTGTACACAGCCTTACTGTCAGGTTTCCTCACACATAGGTAATCGCTACCCATTAAAAAAGGGGGACAATTTACTTGGTGTCTATGGACCCTTCTAACACATATGGATTGTCTACAATGGCACAATCTCGGCTTTCCGATCTTGCACTGTTGTCAGTTGAAAGTGAATTAGTGCAAACCATTGATTTTGATGAAGTAGTTAACAGTTTTGCGGCTTTGAAAGCCAGAAAAGCAAAGTTCTGAATTAATTGAGATGTTCTTTAAGTGCACTTATACTTGTTCTTTTTCAATTTTGTGTTATTTAATTATTTATATTTTTTTCCTCCTGTTGCAAAAATGCTTATGCAGTAAAGGTTGAACTTAAAAAAACAACTTTATTTTTTGGTTAAGAAGCAGTAACTTAGATTTCTTCCAACATATTTCTTGTTATATGGCTAAAAAATGATTGTTTGGGGGTGGGTGTGACACCATTTTATACCGAACCGGGTGACACCAGCCCTAGCAATGCCACTGGTTTGGGGTAGGTGAAAGAATAATGTAATCTATTTTCTACTATATTTTAATTAATAGTAACATAGTAACATAGTTATTAAGGTTGAAGGAAGACTTTAAGTCCATCTAGTTCACCCCATATCCTATCCTAACCTGCCCTAACATGTTGATCCAGAGGAAGGCAAAAAAAAAACAAGTGGCAAACAGTAAGCTTCACATTGGGGACAAAAATTCCTTCCCGACTCCACTACGGCAATCAGACTAGCTCCCTGGATCAACGCAATATCTAGGAAACTAGTGACTATAGCCTGTAATATTATACTTTTCAAGAAAGGCATCCAGTCCCTTCTTAAATTTTAGTAGGGAATCACTCATTACAACATTAGACGGCAGAGAGTTCCATAGTCTCACTGCTCTTACAGTAAAGAATCTGTGTCTGTGATTATGACTAAACCTTCTTTCCTCCAGACGTAGAGGATGCCCCTTGTTCCCGTCACAGGTCTAAGAGTAAAAAGATCATTAGAAAGGTCTTTGTACTGTCCCCTCATATATTTATACATTGTAATAAGATCACCCCTAAGCCTTCGTTTCTCCAAACTAAATAACCTCAAGTGTAATAACCTGTCTTGGTATTGCAGACCCCCTAGTTCTCTAATAACCTTGGTCGCTCTTCTCTGCACCCGCTCCAGTTCAGCTATGTCTTTCTTTTACACCGGAGACCAAAACTGTACACAGTATTCTAAGTGTGGTCGCACCAGTGACTTGTATAGAGGTAAAATTATGTTCTCCTCATGAGCATCTATGCCTCTTTTAATGCATCCCATTATTTTATTTGCCTTGGCAGCAGCTGCCTGAAATTGGCCACTAAATGTGAGTTTGTCATCCACCCATACACCCAGGTCTTTTTCAGTGACAGTTTTGCCCAGTGTTTTACAACTAAGCACATAATTATACATCTTGTTTGTTCAACCCAAGTGCATGACCTTACATTTATCCCCATTAAAGCTCATTTGCCATTTATCAGCCCAAGCTTCTAGTTTACATAAATCCTCCTGTAATATAAAATTGTCCTCCTCTGTATTTATTACCCTGCAGAGTTTAGTGTCATCTGCAAATATTGAAATACTACTCTGTATGCCCCTACAAGGTCATTAATAAATATGTTAAAGAGAAGCGGCCCCAATACTGACCCCTGTGGTACCCCACTGCTAACCGTGACCCAGTCCGAGTGTGCTCCATTAATAACCACCCTTTGTTTCCTATCCATGAGCCAGTTCTTAACCCACTTACACATATTTTCCCCTATCCCCATTGTTCTCATTTTTTGCATCAACCTTTTGTGTGGCACCGTATCAAAAGCTTTTGAGAAGTCCATGAACACCACGTCCACTGCGTTCCCTTGGTCCAGTCCGGAACTTACCCCTTCATAAAAGCTTATCAGATTAGTCTGACAAGAACGGTCCCTCGTAAACCCATGCTGATACTGTGTCATGAGGTTATTTAGCCTCAGATGCTCCAATATAGTATCCCTTAAAAAACCCTCCAGGATTTTACCCACAGTAGATGTTAAGCTCACTGGCCTATAAGTTCCAGGTTCAGTTTTTGCCCCCTTTTTGGTTATTGGCACCACATTTGCTATACGCCAGTCCTGTGGTACAGACCCCGTTATTATGGAATCTTTAAAGATTAAAAATAATGGTCTATCTATGATTGTACTTAATTCCTGCAGTACTCGGGGGGTGTATCCCATGCGGGCCCGGGTGTTATGTTACGGTAGCTGAGGAGTGCAGGTAAAAAAGGAAATACACCAGAGCAGTTGGAATCTATGAGATTGCAGTACCCTGACTAACCACCGCAACTAGAGGCAGCCGTGGAGCGTTCCTACGTTGGTCCTAGACGCCTCGTCACAGCCTGAGAAACTAACTACACCTAAAGATAGAAATAGGAAAGCTATCTGCCCCGGAGCAGAACACCAAAGATAATAGAAAGCCCCCAAACATGTAATGGCGGTTAGACAAGAGGAAATACTGACACAGAAAGAAAATAGTATGAGCAAACGCTGGGGCCCAAACTATCTAAATAGAAAAGGATAGGAAGGGTACTTACTGCAATCTCAGAAAACCCTGAAAAAACACCAACTCTACTAATTTCAAAATCACCTGAGATCACACGACCTCTACCACCTAAATTAGTTCTCTGGTGTAAAAAAATCAAAACAGCAGCCACTGAAAAAAAACTGGAAAAAGCAAAAGTACAAAACACAGTGGCTGGACTAAACTGAGAGGGCAAAAGCCCCCGGAGGGGACCCAGAAGGCCCCCACAGAAGTGCAGGACAAAATGCAAAAATATAGCAAAAACACAAAATAAGAAATTGTCTTATCTGATAGCAGGAGATGCAGACACGACACAGCAGGCTACAAGGGAAACTGGAAAGAAGGATTCAGACCAGAACAATTGATCACCGGCAACCCTGATGGGAAAATGACTCCCTTATATAAGACCAATCAGTAACACCTGATTCCCAGTCCTCACAATCCTCACTAGTACCGCTTGTAACCACCAGAGGGAGCCTCTGCTCAGAACTCATCTCAAACCCATTCACAACAGTACCCCCCCCTTGAGGAGGGGTCACCGAACCCTCATTTGAGCAACCAGGTCGGTCAGGATGAGTTCTATGATACGCACGGATAAGTCTCCTAGCATGGATGTCCGAAGCAAACACCCAAGAATTGTCTTCCTGACCATAACCTCTCCATTTAACCAAATACTGGAGTCTTCGTCTAGAAAAACGAGAATCTAATATTTTCTCAACCACATACTCCAGATTGCCCTCAACCAAAACAGGGTCAGGAGGCACAGCAGCAGGAACCACTGGCTCAACAAACCTCTTCAACAAGGACTTGTGGAACACGTTATGGATCTTAAATGTCCCTGGAAGAAGCAAACGAAAAGAAACAGGATTAATAATCTCCATGATCTTATAAGGTCCAATGAACCTAGGCTTAAATTTAGGAGATGCTACTCTCATAGGAATATTCTTTGAGGACAACCAGACCAAGTCCCCCACTTTAAACCGAGGACCATCAGTCCTATGCCGGTTAGCAAACCGCTGGGCCTTCTCCTGAGAGAGGAACAACCTCTCCACTACCTGGTCCCAAATCTGCTGCATACGCTCAACAACAGAGTCAACACCTGGACAGACAGAAGCCTCCGTCTGTCCTGAAGAAAATCGAGGGTGAAACCCAGAATTACAGAAAAACGGAGACATCAAAGTGGCAGAGCTAGCCCTATTATTAAGAGCAAACTCAGCCAAAGGCAAAAAAGAGACCCAGTCATCCTGATCAGCAGACACAAAGCATCTTAGATAAGTCTCCAATGTCTGGTTTGTTCTCTCAGTTTGACCATTGGTCTGAGGATGAAATGCCGAGGAGAAAGACAATTGAACACCCAGTTTAGAACAAAAAGTCCTCCAAAATCTGGAAACAAACTGGACTCCTCTGTCAGACACAATGTTCTCAGGAATGCCGTGTAAACGAACCACGTGCTGAAGGAAAAACGGCACCAATTCAGAGGAGGAAGGCAACTTAGGTAATGGCACAAGATGTATCAAATTACCCAGATGGTGGTCATTCTCTGAGAAACAGGAAGATCGGAAATGAAATCCATAGAGATATGGGTCCATGGTCTCTTGGGCACAGGCAATGGCATCAACAAACCACTAGAGCGAGAGCAAGGCTTGGAGCGAGAGCAAGTCCGCAGGACTGCACAAATTCCCTGACATCGCGAGACAAGGTAGACCACCAAAAGGACCGACTAACCAAGTCTCTGGTACCAAAAATTCCGGGATGCCCAGCCAATGCGGAACAATGAATCTCAGACATCACACTCTTTTTCCATTGGTCCGGGACAAACAATTTTCCAACAGGGCAGCGCTCGGGCCTATCCTCCTGACACCCCTCCAGAGCAAGTCTCAAATTGGGCGAGATGGCGGAAAGAACTACACCCTCCTTCAAAATAACAGAGGGATCAGATAGCTCAGGAGAGTCCGCAAGGAAACTCCTCGAGAGGGCATCTGCCTTAACATTCTTAGTGCCAGGAAGAAAGGAAACCACAAAATTAAAACGTGTGAAAAACAAGGCCCACCTGGCCTGTCTAGGATTGAGTCGCTTGGCAGATTCCAGATAGACCAGATTCTTATGGTCCGTAAGGACCACCACCTGATGTTTGGCTCCCTCCAGCCAATGTCTCCACTCTTCAAAAGCCCACTTCATGGCCAATAACTCCCGATTACCCACGTCATAATTACGTTCAGTAGGAGAAAATTTTCGAGAGAAAAAGGCACAAGGGTTACTTTTAGAGGTCTCTGGATCTTTTTGGGACAAAACGGCACCTGCCCCAATTTCAGAGGCATCAACCTCCACCTGAAATGGCAGAGAAACATCAGGCTGCCGTAGAACAGGAGCAGAAGTGAATCTCTGCTTAAGTTCCTGAAACGCAGAGACTGCCTCAGGAGACCAATTCACCACATCAGAACCCTTTCTGGTCAAATCAGTTAATGTTTAACAATAACCGAGAAATTACCAATAAATTTACGATAAAAATTGGCAAAACCCAAAAATCTCTGAAGAGCCTTTAATGAAGTAGGTTGGACCCAATCACAGATGGCCTGAACCTTGACCGGGTCCATTTCAATAACAGATGGGGACAAAATGAATCCCAGAAATGAGATCTTCTGTACGCCAAAAAGACACTTTGATCCCTTCACATACAGAGCATTCTCTCTCAAAATCTGGAATACAGATCGAACATGTTTCACATGAGAGTCCCAGTCATTAGAAAAAATCAAGATATCATCCAAATAAACAATCAGAAACTTGTCCACAAAATCCCTGAAAATGTCATTCATGAAGGACTGGAAGACGGAAGGAGCATTAGTGAGCCCAAAGGGCATCACTAGATACTCAAAATGCCCTTCAGGGTGTTAAATGCCGTCTTCCATTCATCCCCGTGCTTAATGCGAATAAGGTTATACGCCCCCCTGAGGTCAAGCTTGGTAAACCAAGTAGCGTTTTTCACCCTGGAAAACAGGTCAGAAATCAAGGTAACGGGTATTGATATTTCACAGTAATATTGTTCAAGAGACGATAATCAATACACGGCCTTAATGAACCATCTTTTTGGCCACAAAGAAAAAACCGGCACCTAAGGGTGAAGAGGATGGTCTGATATGACCCTTCTCCAATGATTCCTTGATATAAGACCGCATAGCGTCATGTTCAGGTACAGACAAGTTAAAAAGGCGACCTTTAGGGAATTTACTACCTGGCACTAATTCAATAGCGCAGTCATAGCTCCTATGGGGAGGTAAGGATGCAGATTTACTTTCGCTAAACACATCAGAAAAATCAAACAAAAAGTCAGGAACATCCTCAGCCTGGGGGGAGGCAGAAAAAACAGGAGTGTTGGTATTAACACATTGGCAGCCCCAACTGGTTACAGACACAGATTTCCAATCCAAAACAGGATTATGAGACTGTAACCAAGGGAAACCCAGCACTATAATGTCATGCAGATTATATAGAACCAAAAATTTGCAGCACTCCTGGTGATCAGGTTCAACCCTCATTATCACCTGAGTAGAAAACTGGGGTTTATTCTCAGCCAAAGGGGTAGAATCGATCCCCAGTAAAGGAATAGACTTCTGTAGGGGTATCAAGGGAAACCCACAACGTTTAGCAAAATCATAATCCATCAGGTTAATAGCTGCTCCAGAATCAACGAAAGCCTGAGCAGAAAATGAGGACAGAGAGCATATCAGAGTGACAGTTAATAAAAACTTAGTCTGAACACTACCCAAGACAACTGAGCGTGCAAAATGTCTTCCCCGCTTAGGGCAGACTGAAATAGCATGAGAGGCATCACCACAGTAGAAACATAACCCATTGCGCTTTCGAAACTCATGACGCTGTGCCCCAGACACCACTCCATCACACTGCATGGGCTCAGCAGCTGGCTCACAAGGCAACACCACTCCACGCATACTTCTCCGCTCACGCAAACGTCTGTCAATTTGAATCGCTATTGACATAGAATAATTGAGACCAGAGGGGACAGGGAATCCCACCATAACATTCTTTACATTATCTGACAGACCCTTCCGGAAAAGGGCTGCCAAAGCGTCGTCATTCCATTTGGTCAGGACTGCCCACCTACGGAATCTCTGACAGTATAACTCAGCGTCATCAAGCCCCTGATTTAATGCCAACAAGGCTTTTTCAGCTTGATCAGTGACATTAGGCTCATCGTACAATAACCCCAAAGCCTGAAAAAATGCATCAACATCACTCAAAACAGGATCCCCAGGTATCAGGGAAAAAGCCCAATCCTGAGGATCGCCGCGCAGGAGAGAGATGATAATTTGAACCTGCTGCGCTGCGTTTCCTGAGGACTTAGATTTTAAGGCAAGAAACAATTTACAATTATTTTTGAAATTCTGAAACTTAGCTCGATCCCCTAAAAACAAATCTGGCATGGGGATCCTAGGTTCCACAACAGGCAACCCAGCAAGATAGATAGCAATACTCCGAACCTCAGTGGCAAGCTGATCCACACGGCCAGACAACTGTGCAAACTCCATTGGGAGAAAAGATCCTCCCCAGCACCCAGAGATACAGAGGGAAAAAAAAAAAAAAAAATGCAACAAACAGAAAAATATCTCTGACAACTTTTCTTCCTTCAAAATATTTTTTCCCTTCTGTGAGTACCATACAATTTTTATGGCCGGTGATACTGTTATGTTACGGTAGCTGAGGAGTGCAGGTAAAAAAGGAAATACACCAGAGCAGTTGGAATCTATGAGATTGCAGTACCCTGACTAACCACCGCAACTAGAGGCAGCCGTGGAGCGTTCCTACGTTGGTCCTAGACGCCTCGTCACAGCCTGAGAAACTAACTACACCTAAAGATAGAAATAGGAAAGCTATCTGCCCCGGAGCAGAACCCCAAAGATAATAGAAAGCCCCCAAACATGTAATGGCGGTTAGACAAGAGGAAATACTGACACAGAAAGAAAATAGTATGAGCAAACGCTGGGGCCCAAACTATCTTAATAGAAAAGGACAGGAAGGGTACTTACTGCAATCTCAGAAAACCCTGAAAAAACACCAACTCTACTAATTTCAAAATCACCTGAGATCACACGACCTCTACCACCTAAATTAGTTCTCTGGTGTAAAAAAATCAAAACAGCAGCCACTGAAAAAAAACTGGAAAAAGCAAAAGTACAAAACACAGTGGCTGGACTAAACTGAGAGGGCAAAAGCCCCCGGAGGGGACCCAGAGGCCCCCACAGAAGTGCAGGACAAAATGCAAAAATATAGCAAAAACACAAAATAAGAAATTGTCTTATCTGATAGCAGAAGATGCAGACACGACACAGCAGGCTACAAGGGAAACTGGAAAGAAGGATTCAGACCAGAACAATTGATCACCGGCAACCCTGATGGGAAAATGACTCCCTTATATAAGACCAATCAGTAACACCTGATTCCCAGTCCTCACAATCCTCACTAGTACCGCTTGTAACCACCAGAGGGAGCCTCTGCTCAGAACTCATCTCAAACCCATTCACAACACCCGGGGATTTGTCTATTTTAGTGATTTTTAGACGCCGCCATACTTCCTGCTGGGTTAAGCAGGTGACATTTAAAGGAGAATTTTTTTTTTATCACTGATCATGTTATCTGTCATGGGATTTTATCATGGGATTAACTTTAGTCAATGGAGCTATTATACTCCACTAAGGGAATGCTAGGCTCTTTATGTGTCCTGGAGGTCAGCAAATAGGATAGATATTATTGTTCCCTGGATGATGATGATAATAAGACTTGGGTTATTTAAACATTGCTGAAAAGGTTGTTTTTGTGTGCAATACTGATTATAGGCTATATCTCTATTAGGCATGTGGAATTAGGTTCTGTTTGAGTATTTTACTCTGAATAATGTTCTTTGTATATACCATGTATGGTTTTTTTAAGTGTTTTTATGTCATGTGTGTTGGTTTTTTTGTTGTGGAATTCATTTTGAATAAACTTTATATTGCTTTACTTTACCTAATTTTTCTTTTGGTGATCCTTTCAATATATGCATGTGTTTTTTTTCTTGTTTGGTTTTTCATGTTGCTACTTTACATGCAAAAAGTGATCCCAATACCACATGCTTATTGCAGGGTGGTGCCCACTTTAAAACAATTGTTCTCAACATGCTCCTATTTGGCACACATACCAACTTATACTCCAGTTCATTTTCTTCGGTTAAGTTTAAGGTATAAAAACATTTGATATTTTATGAAAACCTAAGTGTAAGCATTGTACTGTGAAGAGATTTGTGGCTGACATATAGCACAGAAGGGTTCGTTCAGATAAAGGCTTGAGGAAGGTTTCTGCTAAATTCATTAGATTAAGAGAGCAGCTACTAAAATAACATTAAGGCCGGAGTCACACTGGCGAAAAAAACGGACGACTGCAATGCAATGAAATATCGCATTGCAGTTGGACCAATGTTAATCTATGGAGCAGCTCCCAGCATCCGATTTTTTCTCGGCCGTTTTCCTCGGACCGAGACAATCGCAGCATGCTGCGATTGTCACCGATTATCGGTCGACAATCGCCAATGCAAGTCTATGGGTGCGATGAAAAATTGGATTACAAACGGACCACACGTGTGACTTGCGATAAAATCGCACTGGTGTCCTTTAGAAAAGCCGGCAATTCATCCCCGGCTATACTGTAAAATCACACTGACAGCTTTAATAAAGAATGGAAAGAATACATATACACACATAGAATACATATATATATATATATATATATATATACATGTCATTGTGACATATATACCGTATATACTCATGTATAAGCCGACCCGTGTATAAGCCGACCCCCTAATTTTGCCACAAAAAACTGGGAAAACTTATTGACTCGCGTATAAGCCTAGGGTGAAAAATTATTATGCCCCCATATGATGCTCCACAGATTATGCCCCCATATGCTCCACAGATTATGCCCAATATACTCCACAGATTATGCCCAATATGCTCCACAGATTATGCCCCCATATGCTCCAGATTATGCCCCCATATATTCCACAGATTATGCCCCCGTATGATCCACAGATTATGCCCCCATATGCTCCAGATTATGCCCCATATGTTCCACAGATTATGCCCCCATATGCTCCAGATTATGCCCCATATGTTCCACAGATTATGCCCACATATGCTCAATATTATGCCCCCATATGTTCCACAGATTATGCCCCCATATGCTCCATATTATGCCCCCATATGCTCCATATTATGCCCCATATGCTCCATATTATGCCCCCATATGCTCCAGATTATGCCCCATATGTTCCACAGCTTATGCCCCCATATGCTCCATGTTATGCCCCCATATGCTCCAGATTATGCCCCATATGTTTCACAGCTTATGCCCCCATATGCTCCATATTATGCCCCACATGCTCCAGATTATGCTGTCACGCGGTCTTATGATATGTGTACGATGTCAGTAAACTATTCTTAAAAGAACAACACTCTATACAACATATAGATCAGCAACATCAGCATGTAAATACAGAATAGATTTACCTGACACGATATCCGTTGAACTCAGGGTTAATCTTGAGGACTTGATACACTGTCACAGGAAAGAGGAGGACCGGGGGTCTAATCTGAAGGTAAACTGGGGTCCTAACTAATCCCTCACCTTGGAGGTACTGATAATGGTTCAGAGGTCCAAGTCTCCAGCCTAACCCTGTCTCCTATCAGTCCCTGAACCCTGTAATCAGTCCTAAGAAGGATTCTGATTACCACCAAAGGGATATGGGCTGATCTCTGCTAAATACACCGATTAGACATATAAGACAGACTGGAGAAAACACAGACTTGCATACACACTCAAACACAGCAGGAACATAAATGATCTGGGATATTAAACTCTAAGCAAGGTGAGCTTAAAACAACTAAGGAGCTCTTTAACTTAAGTCTATACAGATACAATCCTATCTGTGGTCTGCATGAAGAATTTCACTGGCAACTCCCAACACAGACAACCAGAGATTTAAAGGAAACCAATCAACAAATAATTAATTGCAGCCGGAAGAAACTGCACCCAGTCCCAGAACTGAGCACAGACAGAATTAACTCCCTAACTGCCAAACACAAAGAAACAGCAACTCAGCTGTGAGAAGTCAGAATGTGCAACCGCGACGATCTTCGTGGCGATGCACACATGACAGTACCCCCCCTTCTACGAGGGGCCTCCGGACCCTCAGGGCCAGGTTTGCCCGGGTGAGTTCTGTGGAAGGTCCGCACCAAACGATCTGCGTTAATGTCAGACGCAGGAACCCACGTCCTCTCCTCTGGACCATACCCCTTCCAATGCACCAAGTACTGAAGGGACCGGCGATTCAGACGTGAGTCAATGATCTTTGACACTTGAAACTCCAAGTTACCATTGACCACCACTGGAGGAGGAGGTAGAGGTGATGGTATGACTGGTGCCACGTACCTCTTAAGTAATGACTTGTGGAACACATTATGAATTTTAAACGTAGG
Source organism: Oophaga sylvatica (assembly GCA_033576555.1). Classification (NCBI taxonomy): domain Eukaryota; kingdom Metazoa; phylum Chordata; class Amphibia; order Anura; family Dendrobatidae; genus Oophaga; species Oophaga sylvatica. The sequence goes on from JARQOD010000005.1 coordinate 497,638,687, forward strand.
AGGGAGGTCCAGACGAAATGCCACAGGATTAATTATGGAACTGATCCTGTACAGCCCGATGAATCTGGGGCCCAGCTTCCAGGAGGGAACTTTAAGTTTTATATTCCTGGTAGACAACCATACCAGATCGTTCACATTAAGATCTGGACCAGAAACTCTCCTCCTATCAGCCATACGTTTATAACGGTTCCCCATAGCACTCAGATTATTCAATACACCTCTCCACACTGAAGCAAGTGACGACGAGAAACGCTCCTCCTCAGGAACCCCAGAAGGGCCCCCCCCATTGAATGTACAAAACTGGGGATGAAAACCATATGCCCCAAAAAACGGGGACTTACCAGTGGACTCGCTCCGCCTGTTGTTAAGAGCGAACTCTGCCAGAGGCAAGAAAGAAGACCAGTCCTCCTGGTTCTCTGAGACAAAACACCGAAGATAAGTCTCTAGGCTTTGATTCAGACGCTCTGTCTGACCATTGGTCTGCGGATGAAAAGCCGAGGAAAATGACAATTGCATCCCCGACGTAAACAAAATGCCCTCCAAAACTTGGACACAAACTGAGACCCCCTATCTGACACCACATCAGAAGGCAACCCATGAAGTCTCACAATCTCCCCAATGAACACCTGCGCCAGAGTTTTAGCATTAGGGAGGGCAGGAAGAGCAATGAAATGTGCCATCTTACTGAACCTGTCAACAACCACCAGTATGACAGTCTTCCCTGACGACTGAGGAAGGTCCGTGATGAAGTCCATAGACAAATGAGTCCATGGACGCTCCGGAAGTTTCAAGGGTAAGAGGGTCCCAGACGGACGGGTATGAGGGGTCTTAGAGCGAGCACAAACCCCACAGGACGCGACAAAAGTTAAAACATCTTTATTAACGTTAGGCCACCAAAACCGGCGAGAAAGGAGATCTAAAGTAGCCTTACTCCCTGGATGTCCTGCTAAAGCAGAATTATGATGTGCCTCAATAACCTTTTGTCTCAACTGATTTGGGACAAACAGTCTCCCTGGAGGTCCTGCAGGGGCGTCCCCCTGAGCCTCTAACACCTCCTCCTCAAGCTCAGAACATACAGCCGACACTACCACCCCCTCCTGAAGGATAGGAATCGGGTCATCCATTTTCCCGGCCCCTGGGAAACTGCGAGACAAGGCATCCGCCTTAACATTCTTAGACCCAGGGCGATATGTGACGACAAAATTAAACCTGGTAAAAAACAACGACCATCGAGCTTGTCTGGAATTCAGACGCTTAGCAGATTCCAAATACAGCAGGTTTTTGTGATCAGTAATGACGGTAACCGGGTGGACTGCCCCCTCCAAAAAGTGACGCCATTCTTCAAAAGCCAACTTAATGGCCAAAAGTTCCCTATTGCCGATATCATAATTCCTTTCGGCGGACGACAACTTCTTAGAAAAGAAAGCGCACGGATGCCATTTACCAGGGGACGGACCCTGGGACAATATTGCACCCACCCCTACGTCAGACGCGTCCACCTCCACAATGAACGGCTGTGATGCATCTGGTTGGATGAGAACGGGTGCCGAAGCAAAACATTTTTTCAAAGAGGAAAAAGCTTGGCAAGCTTTGTCCGACCATTTAGAAAAATCCGTCCCTTTTCTTGTCATGTCAGTGAGAGGTTTGACAACAGATGAGAAATTACAAATAAATTTCCGGTAGTAGTTAGCAAACCCCAGAAAACGCTGCAGAGCCTTAAGATCCTCTGGCTGATCCCATTCAAGCACTGCTCTCACCTTTTCAGGGTCCATACGGAAACCGGAGGCTGACACCAAGAAACCCAAAAACTGAAGTTCCTGTACGGCGAATACACACTTTTCCAGTTTGGCGTATAGTTTATTGTCTCGCAAGATCTGCAACACCTGTCTCACATGCTCCTGGTGAGACACAAGATCTGGTGAGTAAATTAAAATGTCATCCAAATATACGACCACAAACAGCCCCACCAGATGACGAAAAATGTCATTAACAAAATGTTGGAATACTGCTGGTGCAGTAGTCAGACCAAAAGGCATGACAAGGTTCTCATAATGTCCCTCCGGCGTGTTAAACGCCGTTTTCCACTCATCCCCCTCTTTTATCCTAATCAGATTATACGCCCCCCTGAGATCCAATTTAGAGAACCATTTGGCGCCAACAATTTGATTGAAGAGATCAGGAATCAGAGGGAGTGGATACGGATCTCGAACAGTAATCCGATTAAGTTCGCGGAAATCCAAGCAAGGGCGTAGGCCTCCATCTTTTTTCTTCACAAAGAAGAACCCCGCGGCCACTGGGGAAGATGAAGGTCTAATATGCCCTTTGGCCAGACTTTCCGAAATATAATCTTTCATAGCCTGCCTCTCAGGACCAGAAAGGTTATATAACCTAGCTTTAGGTAACTTAGCATCAGGAAGTAAATTAATAGAGCAGTCATACACGCGATGAGGAGGCAACTCCTGACACCCCTCCTCAGAGAACACATCCCCAAAGTCCTCCAAAAAAGGAGGCAAAGTACTAGGCACGACCGCACTGATGACTGTGTTCATGCAGTTACTTTGCAAAACTCCCCCCATTGGCTTATATCTCTGGACTGCCAATTAATCACAGGGTTATGTTTAACCAACCAAGGAAGTCCCAACACAATAGGAGTAGGTAGACCCTCCAACACATAACAAGATAATAGTTCCCTATGTATTGCCCCTACCCGAAGGTCAATGTTATGAACCTCATGAACAAAGCTACCTTGGCCGAGAGGCCTGGCGTCAATGGAGAATATAGGGATCGGTTTGACCAATACACTCAGATGCATACCTTGAGCCTGAGCAAACTGAGCGTCAACCAGATTAGCCCCGGACCCACTATCAAGAAGAACAGAAAATCTCTCCACTCTCGTACCAACCACCACCTCCACTGGTACAAGGAACTGAGAAGAACTAGCGGACGAAATACATACTCCCAGGTTGTCGTCCACCACACAACCTGGGATTAACAGTTTTCCGGCGACTTTTTGCTCAACAAGGCACGGGATGGACATCCCCCAACAAAATGTCCCTCTTTCCCGCAGAAGAAACACCTTCTAGTCCTGCGGCGTACCGCCAATCTCCTCCTACGAAATGATGTCCCTCCCAACTGCATAGGCTCCTCCGAACAGACAAGGGGAACCTCAACATAAGGGACTTTAGTAGTAGGTGGAGTAACAACAGGGGGCGGAGTTACCTCGCACCTCTCCCGGAGCCGTCTATCAGTACGGATAGCCAGGGCCATAGCAGCCTCCAGTGATGGAGGAGAATCATACTGAGCCAAAACGTCCTTTAATTTGTCAGAAAGCCCATGACAAAACTGGCTCCTAAGAGCTGGGTCATTCCACTGAGTATCTGTGGCCCATCTACGGAACTCAGAAGCAAATTCCTCCGCCGGACGATCTCCCTGCTGTATCTTACGTAATTTTGTCTCAGCAAGAGAGACCCGATCTGGGTCATCATATACCAAACCCAGGGCAGTAAAAAATCGATCTACTGACTGTAGAGCCGGGGATCCCGGAGGAAGGGAGAAGGCCCAGGATTGAGGGTCCCCTTGTAGGAGCGAGATAACAATTCCCACTCTCTGCTCTTCACTCCCTGATGATCGAGGCCGAAGCCGAAAATACAATTTACATGCTTCCCTGAAGGTAAAAAATTTGTCTCGCCCACCAGTGAACCTGTCCGGGAGAGCTACTTTAGGTTCAAATCTGGTTTGCTCCGAGGGAGACAAAACTTTGGACTTAATGTCCGTCAGCTCCATGGATAATCCCTGCAACTGCAGAGCCAGCTGGGCTACTGGATCCATGGCAACTGGGAATAATTTTATGGCCAGTGAAAATGTCACGCGGTCTTATGATATGTGTACGATGTCAGTAAACTATTCTTAAAAGAACAACACTCTATACAACATATAGATCAGCAACATCAGCATGTAAATACAGAATAGATTTACCTGACACGATATCCGTTGAACTCAGGGTTAATCTTGAGGACTTGATACACTGTCACAGGAAAGAGGAGGACCGGGGGTCTAATCTGACCCTAAACTGGGGTCCTAACTAATCCCTCACCTTGGAGGTACTGATAATGGTTCAGAGGTCCAAGTCTCCAGCCTAACCCTGTCTCCTATCAGTCCCTGAACCTTGTAATCAGTCCTAAGAAGGATTCTGATTACCACCAAAGGGATATGGGCTGATCTCTGCTAAATACACCGATTAGACATATAAGACAGACTGGAGAAAACACAGACTTGCATACACACTCAAACACAGCAGGAACATAAATGATCTGGGATATTAAACTCTAAGCAAGGTGAGCTTAAAACAACTAAGGAGCTCTTTAACGTAAGTCTATACAGATACAATCCTATCTGTGGTCTGCATGAAGAATTTCACTGGCAACTCCCAACACAGACAACCAGAGATTTAAAGGAAACCAATCAACAAATAATTAATTGCAGCCGGAAGAAACTGCACCCAGTCCCAGAACTGAGCACAGACAGAATTAACTCCCTAACTGCCAAACACAAAGAAACAGCAACTCAGCTGTGAGAAGTCAGAATGTGCAACCGCGACGATCTTCGTGGCGATGCACACATGACATATGCCCCATATGTTCCACAGCCTATGCCCCCATATGCTCCATATTATGCCCCCATATGCTCCAGATTATGCCCCCATATGCTGCACAATTATGCCCCATAGTATAGGCCTCATATGCTGCTGCTGCAAAAAAAAAAAAAAAAGACATACTCACCTCTCGTCGCTGGGGCCAGGTGCCGGTGTCCTGAGCAGGCGGGGGGTGTCACCGCTCGCTCAGGACCCCGGCACCTGAGATATTTACCTGTCCCTCGGTCCACCGCAGCGCACTAATCCCTCGGTCCGACTCCTCTGTGTGTGAATGATCAGGCAGGGGGCGGGGCGCACACTAACGACGTCATCGCGCCCTCTGCCTCATCATTCACACACAGAGGAGTCGGACCGAGGGATTAGTGCGCTGCGGTGGACCGAGGGACAGGTAAATATCGCTATACTCACCCCTCCGCCGCGCGTCCCTGCAGCCTCTCCTCTTCTCCCGGCGCTCTCCGCAGCGCTTCAGTCCTGCAGCGGTCACGTGCTACCGCTCATTAAAGTCATGAATATGTGCATATTCATGACTTTAATGAGCGGTGCCATGTGACCGCTGCAGGAAGGAGCCGGAGATCGTGGGAGAAGCAGGGGGGCTGCAGAGACCGCGGCCACGGAGAGGTGAGTATAATCCGACACCCCGCACCCCCTCCCCCGCCGACCCCCGTATATGACCCGCGTATAAGCCAAGAGGGGGACTTTCAGCCCTAAAAAATGGGCTGAAAATCTCGGCTTATACATGGGTATATACGGTATATATTTATAGTTCATACACTTCTACCTAGTATAATAGCCGCTAATTCAATTGCCAGCTTTTGTGAAATTACAGAACCCGACATGAAATGACACATGGTTTACATACAGTTAACCATGTCATTTCATGTAGTTTGATATATGGTTTTCACTAACAATTACATGAGTGTATGTGTGCAAAATTTCATACATGTGGGGGTTAATTAAATGTGTTAATTCGTTGAAAAAAAATGCGTGGGCTCCCGCTGTATTTTCTCCACCAGACAGGCAAAGCCAGTGAGTGGGGCAGATAATAATAGCCTAGGGAGGGTGCATTTATTTTGTGCCCCCCTGGCTACTAACATCTGCCCCCAGACACCCCAGAAAAGGCAAATCTATAATTAGATGCGCCCTTTCTGGCACTTAGCCCGTCTATTCCCATTGCCCTGTAGCGGTGGCTAATGGGTTAATAATGGGTTAAAGCCACCTTGCTATTGGAAGGTGACTTTAAGCCAGGTTAATAATTGAGAGTTGTCAATTAGACAACTATCAATTATTAATCCTATTGTATGAAATGTATAAAAAAAAACACGCACACATTAATTAAAAATCATTTTAATGAAATAAACACACAGTTTTTGACCATCTTTTATTGTACTGGTATTCCTTCGATTCCCTTGTTCTCCTGTAATAAAAAAAAATAATAAAACAACATTATTCTTACCTATCCGGCACTCAGTCAGGTCCAACGCTGTAATCCTTCACAAAGGGTTAACATGTTTACTGCGGGGACCGGAGCTAATGCTGACAGCCTCGCAGTAAACCCCCGAATGAATGAGTTCCTCTCCCGGCTGACAGGAGAGGAAGTGATTAGCTAGGAAGCTTAATTGATTGTTTCCCAAGCTAATCAGTTCACTTCAGGTCAGCCGGGGACACCACACAGCATCAGTGACGTCAGAGGGAGTCCCCGGCTGACCTGAACTGATTAGCCTGGGAAACAATCAATTAAGCTTCCCAGCTAATCACTTCCTCTCCTGTCAGCCAGGAGAGGAACTCTTTCATTCGGGGGTTTACTGCGAGGCTGTCAGCATTAGCTGCGGTCCATTGCATTTAGATAGGCACCTATCTATAGGGGAAATAAAGAGACACACACACACACAGTTCATGTCAAGTAGATCTCCTCCTTTAATGGTTTGAAGGGGGACCTTTTATAGCCCAAAACCACAAAGTTACATAATAATTGGCACAAATATGGAGTGTTATACAATAGGTTGACATGTGTTTATTCAGACATAAGATTAATTTCTTGACCAAATTGGGGAAACTTCCTCTTCTGGGATATTCAAAAATATTCTTCAGTGTTGAAAGTTCACGCTCTCATCATTTGTCATTGGCCAGTGAATAGTACTGGTGTCGTGTCCATGGGTGGTTATGACTTATTACACAATTTTGGACCCAAAACCATATTATATTGTTTTTCTGAGCATTTGTCCTTCACATTCTGGGAACTTGACCACAATGAGAGAAGCAGACAGATGATAATCATACTTCATGATAGAACTATTTTCTGGTATTTATTTTATTTTAGAGAATAGAAATTAACCATTTCTTTAACAACTCCCCTCTTTTTATCATCTTGTCTACTTCTTACTAGATCATCCCTTCCTATCCCTGAGGTCTGCAGGATAACCCTACTTCACAATATACATGGCTTTTCCTACGTATATCATGGGATACTGCTGTGTATCCATTCAGGTTATACCTGTCTACCAGGCCTCCTGTCCCTATTCTTATCCCTATCAGAGATCTATCTTTACTATTTTGATGATTATGACTATTGAGAGGATATATATATATGTTTCTGATGTATTATAACATTATCATGTGTAATATATATGTATTAGTATTGTTACGTTTATTATATATCTTTATTATATCTTTATTTGTTAGCATCATTATCCAAGAATTATAATGGAGACATCAGGTCTTTATAGTTGCAAATTCTTCCTTGTCCTTTCTTTGTCTTGTATCAGACCAAGGGTTTTCCACAGTGCATGCATTCAGCCAGATCCACTGAAGTGTGCTTGTTGCAGAAAATACATTCACGTTACACTGCTGTTATCAAGGTAGTCATCACTTGGATTTGCTTTATCTCAGAGTCAGTATCAATTTTAACTTTATGTTTACCTGGAAAACATTTGCAATTAGAACTGAGAATTTTCTCTATAAGCATAGCAAATAACTTTATCTTTACTGCAATGATCAATTTCACTAAAACTGCTGGAATAATTAAATGAATTACACCCGATATCCATCCATCTATTCCTGTGAACAGGTTAAAGAGATTTAACCATGAGAGCCATTCAGGGAGGGGTAAATCATTGAGTGAATTAACTTTTCGCACCCCTTCCTTTATCATTTTCGGCTGGTTCTATATCAGGGGTAACTCTCATTAGTCCTTGAAGAATCTATAAAGTGGCAGCAGGCAGGTCCGAACACCTGACAGAAACTTCCTTGAGAGGTTGTGAGATAATTATGTACTATGGAATGCTGATTAATAATAGCAATGATCCATTTCAAATAGGCTGATTCAACATTTAGAGCATCAAATAAATAATCAGTTATACAAAAAAAATGTCACCTAGCCAATTTATACCAACACAGATTCATAGATGCCTACCTTTGGAAGCTGTATGAAATTAATTTGCGGTAGCTGAAACAGGTACAATGGTCAGGCTGTGCACCTTTTTCCACATCTAGGCACATACAGACTACGCATCCCTATATGAATTTAGCAGCAGCATAATGCAAATTCTGGGGCAGCCCAATTAGTTTTTACCTGACTTACCATTGTGTCCTTGGACTGGTGCGTTAACCCATGGGAGAGGGAGCACTTCATAGGGAACAGTGCCCTAGGCAAACAGTACTTACTGTCCGCTCTCCACAGTCCATCCTCTTCTTTAGCACCTAAGTGCTTCTGCCAGTCTTCTTTCTCCGGTGCAGAGGCCTGATCTTGCAGGCTCTGAAGTAGTTGTAGGTCCATCTCCCCAGACACTTGCAAAGTGTATGTTCCTGAGGGGAGAGGAAACAAAGCGGCAGCTTTTGCTGCAACATCAGCACGATTATTGCCTTCGGCCTCCTTAGTGCGCTCCTTAGTGTGAGCTTGCACCTTTATTATAGCAACTTTCTTAGGCAGCTCCAGTGCTCTAAGGAGCTGAGCCACCACATCTGCATTGTTAATGGGCTTACCAGAAGAACCAATAAACTTTCTGCTCTTCCATATGGGACCACAATCATGGCAAATGCCAAATGCGTGGCACTATCTGTAAATTCTCTGCCATTATACATGCCTCAGCGAGTGCTTTCAATTCAGCTTCCTGAGCCGACATCCTACAAGGTAGAGTTTCACTTTTTGCCACCTTATGTTTATCAACTATTTAATAACCTGTATGACATACTTCATCTTGGTAAAACTGTAACCCATCTACATAAAACTCTACATCTACATTAGGGATTGGTGTCTCTTGCACATTGGCAAGTAGCTGTGTTAAAAACAATACACCTTTAACATGCTCCCTGATTCATGGCAGTACAAACGGAAAGGGAGGTCATAATTTGGGATTCCTAGTGCTAGGGCTGAGAGAATGGCTTCCTTCAGGTTCTTGAACCCCTCTTTTGCTTCTGTGGTCAGTTGGTATGGCTGACCCTTGTTGCACATTGACAACACATTGAGAGGCTACATGATTTGCGATGCAGAGGGAATCCATTCTCTACAGTAACTGATCAGCCCCAGGAATGTTCTCAGTGTACTGATGGAAGTGAGCGCCATTGCTTGGCTTTGGCCTTTTTCCCTTCTGGTGTTGTGTTTCAGCTGAGGTGAAATGCAGTGACCTAAGAAAACAACCTTGTCCTTTATTTGCAATTGATATTTTGAAACCTTACATACTTCATGGTACAAAATGTTAATAAGGAAGTTGTTTCCATAAGACATACCTGTTCTCTCTCTGCTCAGGGGATATTGTCTAATACGCACGGTACAGTTCCTGGTTTCAATTTGATGGATACTGGTATTATCCTAAACCAACATCTGTCTTATCCTTTACCCATACTGCAGGTGGTATCTACTTGAACTTTTGCTAAATGTCCTCATCTTGGTCAGTTTGCAGCTTTTCTCATCATCTAGCTAAATTAGCAACATCATGATAGAAAGGATTGCTTCAGACAATGGACCTGTAACAGTAATGCCTTTCTTCCAAACTTAATTAATAACTGCATTCATAGAACTCAGGATATCAGCAGCTATCAAACTTAGAGGACATTTAGCTGAGACTAGCAATTGGGCAAACAAGTCTGTGATATGTGCTATTCACACATTCATGGGTTCTGTTTCATGCAATGGACTGTTCCTCCTGTCCTGAATCGTGGCATATCCTTTTTCTTATAATTGTACGGCTTGCCCCCGTATCAATCATACATTATAATTTTTCCCATTAGTAAGTTTTAATTATGTAATATTGATTTGACCATCCTGTGGGGGAACTGCAATTTTTGTTTACACTTCTCTGGGTCTGTTATCCCATCTTTCCTTTTTCTTTTCTCCCCCTGTTCCCCTATGATGTATACCTGCCGCCTGCACCACAGTTTTCACAGCATTATTAAATGCATCTGGAGGTATATTCACCAAAACAGGAGTTGGCTTCTTTTGCTGCTTCTTTACTTTTCTACTGATAATGTAGTCCTCCATCCCCTAAACATGGGAAGAGATTGTATATGGCCTCTTTCACACATCCGTTTTTTTGTGTCAGGCATGATCCGGCGAACACCTGAAGGGACGGATCCGGCGCTGAAAAGAAAAAACTGATGCAACGGATCCATTTTTTTTGCTGGATCCGACCTGAACTTTTGAACCCGGAAAAAGAGGGTTTTGGATATCCGGAGACAGTGGAAAATGTAGTAGTAGTAGTACTAGTAGTAGTCCCTGATTTCCAGAATCCGGATCAGTCTTTTGTCAGGTTGCACAAAAGTCTGATCCGGTTCCATAGACTTGTATTATTTCCAGCCGCCTGATGCGCCGCTTCAGGCACTATCAGGCGGCTCCGGTAAACAAAAAAAAACGTTGCATGCACCGTTTTGTCCGGCCGCCGGAATGTACATTTCCGCCGGATCCGGACAAAAGCAGATACAACGCAATGACATCAGGCACGATCCGGCGCTAATGAAAGTCAATGGTAAAAAAAAACGCATCCAGTACCGGATCCGTTTTTTTAACAACACGAAGGATCATGCCTGATACAAAAAAACGGATGTGTGAAAGAGGCCTAAGCATTCTGGTACCCGCATCACTTTTGTTTAACATCTTTTTTCAATCCTGTCAGAAACATATTTGTAGAAATCTGACTTCTCTGGGGTTTTTTCAAGTCATAGTTAGGAGGGGTAAGGGTTGTCTGCAAGTGAAATATTTCCTCATTTCTCCTCTCCGTAGGAATTAAGTTTGGTGCTGTTCCTGACCGGAGTAGAGAAACTGCCTTCGAACCCCTATGGCAACCCAAGGTTAATGAGTATAGAAGAGAAACATCATATACAAATCAGCTAGTTTGCATCTGTAGAGACATATCTTCAGAGACATGAGGATCAGATCTGCTCCCGTGAGCCAGGCAAGTAAAGTATTGTACAGATATCGAGGCTGCAGACACAGAAGAAATCTCCTGTCTGCCCAGTTTCGTCTTTTTTTTTTTTCTTACCGATGGGGGGGCTGGCCTCATCCCCTGCTCTTACAGGGGCGGAGAGAGCTGTGGAAATGCAAACTGACTTTGTGAAGGGGGAGCAGCCTGTGTGTGTGGAGACGCTGCAGATTGCCTCACATACGTTCTCTCATTCTAACTTCATCATTCTTAGTATTTAAAGAACAGACCATGTATTTCAAAGGTTCTGATCCATGCTGCAACTTGCACACCAGTCATATTTTTTTAAAATTCATACAGCATACTCCATACTGAAACACCTATCTTGTCTCTCAGCATCTAAACTTTGGCATTCGTGACTTTTCAAGAATTGTTAGCGGTATTGTTAACTGCTTTATAACCCTGCCCAAGACGCACCAGGTCCTTTATCTTATATCTCGGATCCGCAGTCTGTCCTGACCTGGTGTGCCTAGCACCCATAACAGCTGTCAAAGGTAAACACCCCTATCTTCAGCGCTGTTATGTATTAGCGGGACCCCACTGGTCTACTATGATAGCCAGCAATCCTGCTACGAAAGCAATAACCTAAACCGCACCTCTCTAATCTGTCCCGATACTGATACACAGTCTCCTGAACAATTAGATATATATATCACTATACCACCAACGCAGTTCCAAAGCTCTGTATATTCCTCATATTTCTGGATCTGAGTCCTCACTAGACTCTGAATATGCAAGGTCTATTCCTGAATCCACTCTGGGTTCAGTAAGACAATATTCGTACATTATATTATCTTGCCACCTTGGCATATACCACCTAGAGTCTAATGTATCTGCCCAGCTTTTAAACAATCCATATGACAAGAATATACTCTGCGCCTATACTGGTGAACTGAATACAGACACTTTTTACACAGCACGTGGTACACACATGGTAAGCATTTGTCTGACATTTTAATCACATCCATACACGCAGGACTTCTGTACTCTTTCTGCCTCTTATCAAAAATGCTCTAGTGACAATAGACAAAAACATAAATCACATCTATTTGTAGAAACTCTTACTTGGTTCACTATATCCTCTAATTCATGTCCTATCTGAGTACTGGGTTGCATACAAAAAATTGAGCATTTATGTTCACATAGATAATCTTCACGTGATTTTACCACTTCACTACAAACTTCCACCCAGGACCTTCCTGTAAGTTTTTCCGAGTAGCAACAAACAGGAGAGTTTTATCTTACTCACTGCTTTTAATGAAAAGGCTATTTATACACTGAGCACACATCATTTAGTCTCCATACATCACCAGCGCTACTTAGTACCCCACAACACAGATTTTGTAGCAATATTTCAGGACTGCAGTATAATCAGAACAGTTCAGCAGCACAGCATCATCAGTACTACTTATCAATTAACAAATGACAAGGTACCAATAAACTGAACTAATATAAACAGCTAACAAAAGCAGAATAAAAGTAGTAAGGAAGGAAAGAAACAGAACAAACATAGCACAAATATAACAGAGCAGGATCAAGACAACTTAATAGCAATATTTACAGTATTAACAAACTCTGATATCCTTACAAACAGACAGGAACACTTGATATAGATACAGACAAAACAAATGGAAACAAATGGAAATTCATCGTACTTCATAATGAAACAAAACAATTGTTAACAGCACTTACACAGATTTGCCTTAAACCATGAATAAACACTTGGTCAAGAAATAGATAAATGGATAAAAAAGTCAATTGATTAGTCAATTGGTTAGTATTGGTTAATACATAAACATATAACCACATAAACAAACAAATAAGACAAAAACAAAAAAGACAAGTGTACACAACTATTTACCTGAGGGGATTCCCGTTGGAAAATCCCTGCAGACTGATTTATCCACCACCTTGTCAAGAGAGATAGAAAAAAAGATGCAAGCAATTGCTCACTTACCCGGGCAATTTTCTTTCTCTCGGACAGGAGGTAAGATTCCTTGTTCAGTCTGGAACGAGAGTCAAAGGGGAATATAATCTGATTTTCCCCATTCGCTGAGGCCTCCAATTGATAGAGAAGAGGGATTTTTCCCTTTTAGTCCAACCTCAGGCATTGCATTTAGATAGGCACCTATCTATAGGGGAAATAAAGAGACACACACACACACAGTTCGTGTCAAGTAGATCTCCTCCTTTAATGGTTTGAAGGGGGACCTTTTATAGCTCAAAACCACAAGGTTACATAATAATTGGCACAAATATGGAGTGTTATACAATAGGTTGACATGTGTTTATTCAGACATAAGATTAATTTCTTGACCAAATTGGGGAAACTTCCTCTTCTGGGATATTCAAAAATATTCTTCAGTGTTGAAAGTCCACGCTCTCATCATTTGTCCTTGGCCAGTGAATAGTACTGGTGTCGTGTCCATGGGTGGTTATGACTTATTACACAATTTTGGACCCAAAACCATATTATATTGTTTTTCTAAGAATTTGTCCTTCACATTCTGGGAAAACAGGAACTTGACCACAATGAGAAAAGCAGACAGATGATAATCATACTTCATGATAGAACTATTTTCTGGTATTTATTTTATTTTAGAGAATAGAAATTAACCATTTCTTTAACATCATTGAAAGACTTTATTCTGGCTGTGTATTTTTTTTTTAAATTTACAAACTTTATGATTAATAATGGATCGGTGTCTTATTGACGCCTCTCCATTATTAACCGGGCTTATTGTCACCGTTCAATCAAAGGTGACATTAAACCCTTATTACCCCACTTGCCACCGCTACAGGGCAAGTGGGAAGAGCCGGGTAAAGTGCCACAATTGGCGCATCTTTGGATGCGCCAATTGTGGGGCTGCTGCAGCCTGGTATTTTTAGGCTGTTGAGGGCCAAAATCCATGGACCTTGACAGTTTTTTAATACCAGGCCACAGCAGTCTGCTTTTTACTTGGCTGGTTAACAAAAATAGGGGGACCCCCACGCCATTTTTTTTCGAGGGGATCCCCTATTTTTGTTAACCAGCCAAGCTAAGCAGACTGCTGTGGCCTGGTATTATTAGGCTTGCAAGGTTCATGGATATTGGATCCTTACCAGCCTGAAATACCAGGCCTCAGTAGTCTGCTTCATCTGGCTGGTTAACAAAAATAGGGGGGACCCCACGCCATTTTTTTTCGAGGGGATCCCCTATTTTTGTTAACCAGCCAAGATAAGCAGACTGCTGTGGCCTGGTATTATCAGGCTTGCAAGGTTTATGGATCTTGGATCTTTAACAGCCTAAAATACCAGGCTTCAGTAGTCTGCTTCATCAGGCTGGTTAACAAAAATAGCGGGGACCCCACGCCATTTTTTTTTTTCGATGAGATCCCCTATTTTTGTTAATCAGTTCACTTCAGGTCAGCCGGGATTCCCTCTGACGTCACTGATGCTAACCACTTCCTCTCCTGTCAGCCAGGAGAGGAGATGATTCATTCGGGGGTTTACTGCGAGGCTGGCAGCATTAGCTGCATTCCCTGCAGTAAACGTTAACCCTTTCAGAAGGATTACATTGGGGGACCTGACTGTGCGGCGGATAGGTAAGAATAATATTGCTTTATTATTTTATTTTTATTACAGGAGAACAAGGGAATCGGATGGAGTACCTGTACAATAAAACATGGTCAAAAACTGTGTATTTATTTCATTAAAATGATTTTTCATTAATGTGTGTGCGTTTTTTTTTATTTCATACAATAGGATTAATAATTGATAGTTGTCTAATTGACAGCTCTCAATTATTAACCTGGCTTAAAGTCACCTTTCAATAGCAAGGTGGCTTTAACCCATTATTAACCCATTCGCCACCACTACAGGGCAATGGGAATAGACGGGCTAAGTGTCAGAAAGGGCGAATCTAATTATAGATTTAATAAAATAAAAATGACAACCTGCGCCTCCAGAGTGATCCAATCAGGACTAAACCCCTGCACTAAAAATGTGTAACGGGTACATATAACTACGACAACTCAATGGAGTAAAAGCATGCTTACATGTAATGACAGTATGCTTACTGGCAGAGGTGCAGGGAAGTGAATCCGAAGAGGAGGAGGGAAGTCCCAGCTTCGTGCAAATGTTCCCCGGCCTGCACACACAGATGAAAGACACAGTCCGTGTTCAAAGCAGGGAGCGTCCTCCTGCAGTTGGAGTAAACTTGCTGTGTGAAGTCGTTCAGAGTCCGGGTGCTGGGCGGCGTTCTCAGGCCACGAGACGCCGCTGTTCTGAAGCAAACAGGACGGGGGACGGGACAAAAAATAGTGACGTCACCTGGGTAATGGAGGCAGGAAGGGTCAAAAAATATCCGACGCGTTTCAAAGGTACACGGACCTTCTTCGATGATGTTTTGTGTTTATTGGTCTGGGATTTTTTAGGATCCCTAGGTAGCGCCAGTGTATTTTACCTTTTTCCTTTACTAATTATAGATTTGCCTTTTCTGGGGTGTCTGGGGGCAGATGTTAGTAGTCAGGGGGGGGCAAAAATAATGGTCCCTCTCTGGGCTATTATTATCTGCCCCACTCGCTGGCTTTGTCTGTCTGGTTGAGAAAATAGGGCGGGAACCCACGCATTTTTTTTCAACAATTTTACACCTCATATATATATATATATATATATATATATATATACATGTCATTGTGACACATATATATATATATATATAGTACATACACTTCTACATAGTATAATAGCCGCTAATTCAATTGCCGGCTTTTGTGAAATTACAGACCCGACATGAAATGACACATGGTGTAATGTATGTAGTACAGTTCATATAGCGTCTTGTGCTTGGGTGCGATGAAAACACAGGAGTCACAGGTTTGATATAGAAAAGTCCTGTATTACTTCATACAAGTTGGCAGAAATAGTTACACAGTTTGCAGACACAGAAACAGGAGACACAGCAGGCCAGAGTAATCCAAGCTCAGCAATCACTCTCCAATACAGATTCAGGATCTTCTTCTCTGTTACCGTAAGTCCATGCAAACGTGGGTCTTTCAAAGAGCAGGGTTCAGAGTCCACAAGTGCTTCAGAGTTCCTCAGTAGGAATAGCTGGAGTACAAGGTCCAAGGCTTACAGGAGTCAAGTCACAGGTTCACTGCAGGCTAGATTCTGAAGCACTGATTGCTCAGCTGTGGCTGCTTAAGAAGCAAAGGAGAGAATCAGGGCGGGAACATTCAAGCTGGAAACTCCATTTTGACTGAGGGCAAGATATCTGCAGCAAGACAGAAAGTAAAATGACTGACGAACAAACTGAGTTTCAGGAATATATACATAGAACCTTACATTACTCCCCCCTTAAGGACAACCTCCGGATGACCTCAGACCAGGCTTGTGTGGGTACCTCTGATGAAACTGACGGAGCAAGCGAGGAGCATTAACGTTATTGACCGGTTCCCATGAGTTGTCCTCCACTGGGTAGCTGTAATGTATGTGGTACAGTTCATATAGCGTCTTGTGCTTGGGTGCGATGAAAATACTTGAGACACAGGTTGATAAAGAAAGTCTTGTATTGCTTCATACAAATTGGCAAAAATAAACACACAGGTTGCAAACACAGAAGCAGGAGACACAGCAGGCCAGAGTAATCTAAGCTCAGCAATAACTCTCCACAACAGATTCAGATCTTCTTCTCTGTTACCGCAAGTCCATGCAAACGTGAGGCTCTCAAGAGCAGAGTTCAGAGTCCACAAGTGCTTCAGAGTTCCTCAGTAGGAATGGCTGGAGTACAAGGTCCAAGGCTTCAGGAGTCAGAACACAGGTTCACTGCAGGCTAGATTCTGAAGCACTGATTGCTCAGCTGTGGCTGTTTAAGAAGCAAACGGAGAGAATCAGGGCGGGAACATGCAAGCTGGAAAACTCCATTTTGACTGAGGGCAAGATAGCTGCAGCAAAACAGAAAGCAAAATGGCCGACGAACAAACTGAGTTTCAGAAACAGATACACAGAACCTTACATTACTCCCCCCTTAGGGACAACCTCCGGATGACCTCAGACCAGGCTTGTGTGGGTACCTCTGATGAAACTGACGGAGCAAGCGAGGAGCATTAACGTTATTGACTGGCTCCCATGAGTTGTCCTCCACTGGGTAGCCCTGCCATTTAATCAGATATTGTAACTGATTTCTATACAACCTGGAATCTAAAATCCTTTCCACCACAAATTCCTCCTGACCATCGACTAGCACTGGGTCAGGGCAAGGAGAAGAACGTCCAGGAAACGTATTGGGTGTCGCAGCCTTTAGTAGGGATACATGAAAGACAGGGTGGATTCTCATAGTTCTGGGCAATCGAAGACGACAAGCAACGGCACTTATAATTTTACTGATTTTATAGGGTCCAATGTACTTATGTCCCAACTTAGACGATGGAATCCTTAACTTAAGATTTCTGGTTGACAGCCAGACCAGGTCTCCTACCTTAAAAGCTGGTGCAGGTTTACGAAATTTATCTGCTGCCTTCTTGTACCTTTCCTGAGCCGATTCCAGATTCTCCTTTAGAAGATCCATATTCTTCTGTAAAGTCGTGACTCTTTCAGCCACTGCTGGCAAAGGCGTCTCTATGGGAAATCGTGGTAGAATGTTAGGATGATAACCTAGATTAGAGTAAAAAGGAGACTGTTTAGTGGAGGCACTCTGAGAGTTGTTGTAAGAGAACTCAGCCAATGGAAGTAGATCCACCCAATCATCCTGTAGGTGGCAGATAAAGCAGCGGAGATACTGCTCCAGGGTTTGATTGGTTCGTTCGGTTTGTCCATTAGTCTGGGGATGAAAAGCAGAAGAAAGGTTTACTTTAATGTCCAATGCTGCACAGAAATTTTGCCAAAACCTAGAAGTGAATTGCACCCCTCGATCCGAAATAACCTCATCCGGTACTCCATGTAAGCGAAACACATCTTTAATCATCAAATCTGATGTCTGTTTTGCAGTGGGTAAGCCGACACAAGGGATAAAATGAGCTGCCTTTGTTAGACGGTCAACCACCACTAGAATAGTGTTCTTCCCTTGAGAGGTTGGTAATTCCACAATGAAGTCCATAGAAATGGATCCCCACGGGCGGGACGGGGTGGGAAGAGGCTGTAACAGACCAGTTGGTGAAGAGCGAGGTGTTTTGCATCTTGCACAAACCTCACACGAAGTGACATAGTCCAAAACATCCTTCCTACAAGTGGGCCACCAAAAGAAACGAGAAAGAAATTCCTGTGTCTTTAGAATTCCTCTATGCCCGGCTATTTTGGAATCGTGAATGAGTTGCAATACTCTCAATCTGACTGTTTCAGGTATATACAGACGTTGTCCCAGAATCCACACACCATTCTTAAAGACAAGACTTACGTCCCTTGGGGGTTGAGCAAAAAAAGAATCCGCATGGTATGCTTCCTTGATGTCTTTAATTAGGTCTTGTGAGAGTATATCGTAGCACTACCGTGGTGGTGCACAAGTAGGTTTCCCAACCCAATAGTGAATAAAGAAAACTTGGCACTCAACTTTGAGAGAAGTAGATTCCTGTTTATTGCAGTCACAATACTGGTGTAACGTTTCGGTCCATGTGGACCTTCGTCAGTCCGACTGCTTGTGAGGAAGCAACAGTATGAAAAAGAAGAGGCAGTATGCCTTCAGAGGAGAGTATCCTTCTATAATCTTATGAGCAGTATTCCCGTGGGATAGTCCCTTGTTGGGGCTTTCTTATTTTGATTCCCGAAAATGGAGAAAGGGGGGCCAAAAAGGCTCTGTGCGTAACTTGGTGGTGAGGTGAAGGATCGCTGGTCTCTCTGCTCTGGCGCGGAATCTTTAATTAGGTCTTGATGATGAATCACTCCTAGGAATCTAGAGTCAGGAAGAATAGTCTTAGGAGGAGTAATTGGACGTGTCTCTGCTGAGTAAATCCTAGAGAGTGCATCAGCCTTTCCATTGCGCGATCCTGGTCTATAAGAAATAATAAAATTAAATTGGTTTAAGAAAAGATTCCAGCGAGCCTGGCGAGGAGTCAGGCACTTAGCCGACCTGATAAACTCAAGATTACGATGGTCTGTCAGAACAACTATTTGCTGTGCAGCTCCTTGAAGAAGGTGTCTCCATTCTTTGAAGGCGGCAATAATGGCCAACAACTCTCTATTGCCCACATCGTAGTTCTTCTCAGCCGAAGACAACTGCTGGGAAAAGAAGGCACAGGGATGCAAGACATTCTTCTCACCTGTTCTCTGAGAGAGTATAGATCCCACGGCACAGTCTGAAGCATCCACCTCTATTATGAAGGCAAGCTCTGGGTTGGGATGTACTAGGATAGGTGCAGTGGTAAATTTATCTTTTAGACGGGAAAATGCTTCCTGGGCTTGGGGAGTCCAGGAGAACTTAGACTCTTTCCGGGTAAGTTGGGTGATAGGTGACACTACCTCAGAGAAATTTCTAATGAAACGTCTATAGAAGTTTGCAAACCCGATGAAGCGCTGTACCTCCTTCACATTTCTAGGACTTGGCCAATCATTGATGGCTTGGGTTTTACTTCCATCCATACTAATTCCTTGTGTAGACAGTACATACCCCAGAAATTGAATTTCGGTCTTATGGAATTCACACTTTTCAAGCTTGATGTAAAGATGATTTTGTCTTAGACGTTCCAAGACCATTCTCACATGTCCATGATGTTCCTCTGTGGAGTTAGAAAAAATTAAAATATCATCCAAATAAATTACCACAATGTATCCAGGAGATCCCTGAAGATGTCATTCACCAAGTGTTGAAAAGTGGCTGGGGCGGTACTCAGACCAAAAGGCATAACTAGATATTCAAAGTGTCCATAGCGTGACCTGAATGCAGTCTTCCATTCATCCCCAGGTCTAATACGGACTAAGTTATAGGCCCCACGAAGATCTAGTTTAGAAAAAATTTTGGCATGTCGCACTCTCTCCAATAACTCAGGGATTAAAGGCAATGGATAACGGTTTCTAATAGTAACCTTATTGAGTTCCCTATAGTCTACGCATGGTCTCAGGGATCCATCTTTCTTCTTTACAAAGAATATGGGTGCCCCTGCAGGAGATGAAGAGGGGCGTATGAAGCCCTTGGCTAGATTTTCGTCTATGTACTCTTTTAAAGCCTTCAGCTCGGGCCCCGCCAGGGGGTAGATCTTACCAAAAGGTATCTCTGCTCCAGGCAATAATTCAATTGGACAATCATATGGACGGTGAGGAGGAAGCTGGTCAGCGTTCTTCTTGTCACATAAATCCACATAGTCCTGGTATACAGCTGGTAGTTCAGGGACTGACATGGTTCCTTTAGGAACAGAGCAAGCTGAAATTTTTGGACTCATCTGTTTCTCTGGAAAGTGTAATTCCTTGGTCTCCCAGTTAATGGTAGGATTCTGAGCCTGCAGCCATGGTAGCCCTAGAATAATGGGAAAGTGAGGAGAAGAGATAAGCATAAAGGACAGTTTCTCTTGATGATCTTTACCCATAAGAACCTTTAAAGGCTCTGTTTCCTGATCCACTGGTCCAGAGGTCAGCAGGGAGCCATCCACAGTTTCCATCTGTACTGGAGTAGCCTTCTTCACTGAACGTATTCCCTGTTTCAGAGCAAAGGAGACATCCATAAAATTTCCACTTGCACCTGAGTCGATCATAGCAGAGCTAGACACCCAGGCTGAGTCAACCCAGAGTTTGATGGAAAGAAAACAGTGAGAATTGTTTTTTTTACAACTCAGCTGGGACACCGCTGAGGAAACTTGAAAGATGGCAGCATTTACACAGTCAACGTCCTCAGAGGTAACGGAGTTTAAGTCCGAGAAATCAAGATCTGTTGCTGCAGATCTCTCTGGAGCCTGAGGCTCGGACCTGACAGATCCCCTCTCGCAACACTCACAATGAATGAGTGCTGCAGTAGTCTTGCGAGAACGGCTGGGGCAGTTAATAATAAAGTGCCCTGACTTACCACAATAAAAACATAGATTCTCCTTAAAACGATGTTCCTTGCGTGCATCACTAACCCGTCGTAGTAAAGAGTCTACCTGCATGGGTTCAGGTTCAGGTTCCCGTGTAATCCTATTCAAAGGTTCCTTAGCTGGAGAGGAAGGTAGGAAAAGGTTAGTACGATTGCTTTCGAACCATCTCTCTTGCCTGCGTTCAGTTAAACGAGTATCAATACGGATGCAGTACTTAATAAAGTCACCTAACGCAGTGGGAGGGTCGGCACGAGCAAGTTCATCCTTAATCAGTGGGGATAACCCCTTTCGAAAAATAGATTTTTTGGCGGAATTGTCCCAGGTGGTATCAAGGGCCCATCTCCTGAAATCCAAGGCATATTCAGCTACCGAGTGCTTACCTTGGCGCAAAGCTAACATGGCTGCTTCAGCTGTTGCACCTCGATTGGGGTCATCAAACACCTGCCCCATGGCTGAAATAAAATCATCAAGGTGATTCAAACAATCATCCTCAGTCTCAATCAGAGGGTTTGCCCACATCAAAGCCTTGTTGGTAAGCAACATAATTATAGTAAGCACCTTAGATCGTTCAGTAGGAAATTGTGAAGCATGTGCAGAAAAAAAAAGATTGCATTGATTAACAAATCCCCTGAATTTTTCACGTTCACCACCAAAACGAAAAGGGGGCAACTTGGGAATCCCAGAACTCGGGGCCACAGCAGGAGCCTGGACTTGCCCCTCCAGAACCTCAATCCTGGCTCGCAAATCCTGGGTAGTCTGTCCAACCACTTGCAAATTGTGATTATTTAGGTCCTGAAGATTTGTAAAACGGGTCTTTATATTCTGCAAATCTGCAAGGATATTATCAGTCACTCCGCAAAGTTCCTTTATGCGGGCCTCCATTTTCCAGATCTTTTAAGACAGGATACTGGAATGGTTGTGAGAAGTCACAACCACTGTCATCACAGAAAGTACAACCGGACATCCGATATCCACAGTACAGCAGACAAGCCTTTCCAGACCCAGCAGACACTAACGTTTGGCTTCAGAATCTTGTAATGTATGTGGTACAGTTCATATAGCGTCTTGTGCTTGGGTGCGATGAAAATACTTGAGACACAGGTTGATAAAGAAAGTCTTGTATTGCTTCATACAAATTGGCAAAAATAAACACACAGGTTGCAAACACAGAAGCAGGAGACACAGCAGGCCAGAGTAATCTAAGCTCAGCAATAACTCTCCACAACAGATTCAGATCTTCTTCTCTGTTACCGCAAGTCCATGCAAACGTGAGGCTCTCAAGAGCAGAGTTCAGAGTCCACAAGTGCTTCAGAGTTCCTCAGTAGGAATGGCTGGAGTACAAGGTCCAAGGCTTCAGGAGTCAGAACACAGGTTCACTGCAGGCTAGATTCTGAAGCACTGATTGCTCAGCTGTGGCTGTTTAAGAAGCAAACGGAGAGAATCAGGGCGGGAACATGCAAGCTGGAAAACTCCATTTTGACTGAGGGCAAGATAGCTGCAGCAAAACAGAAAGCAAAATGGCCGACGAACAAACTGAGTTTCAGAAACAGATACACAGAACCTTACAGTAGCCCTGCCATTTAATCAGATATTGTAACTGATTTCTATACAACCTGGAATCTAAAATCCTTTCCACCACAAATTCTTCCTGACCATCGACTAGCACTGGGTCAGGGCAAGGAGAGGAACGTCCAGGAAACGTATTGGGTGTTGCAGCCTTTAGTAGGGATACATGAAAGACAGGGTGGATTCTCATAGTTCTGGGCAGTTGAAGACGACAAGCAACGGCACTTATAATCTTACTGATTTTATAGGGTCCAATGTACTTATGTCCCAACTTAGACGATGGAATCCTTAACTTAAGATTTCTGGTTGACAGCCAGACCAAGTCTCCTACCTTGAAAGCTGGTGCAGGTTTACGAAATTTATCTGCTGCTTTCTTGTACCTTTCTTGAGCCGATTCCAGATTTTCCTTTAGAAGATCCATATTCTTCTGTAAAGACGTGATTCTTTCAGCCACTGCTGGTAAAGGCGTTTCTATGGGAAATCGTGGTAGAATGTTAGGATGATAACCTAGATTAGAGTAAAAAGGAGACTGTTTAGTGGAGGCACTCTGAGAGTTGTTATACGAGAACTCAGCTAATGGAAGTAGATCCACCCAATCATCCTGTAGGTGGCAGATAAAGCAGCGGAGATACTGCTCCAGGGTTTGATTGGTTCGTTCGGTCTGTCCATTAGTCTGGGGATGAAAAGCAGAAGAAAGGTTTACTTTAATGTCCAATGCTGCACAGAAATTTTGCCAAAACCTAGAAGTGAATTGCACCCCTCGATCCGAAATAACCTCATCCGGTACTCCATGTAAGCGAAACACATCTTTAATCATCAAATCTGATGTCTGTTTTGCAGTGGGTAAGCCGACACAAGGGATAAAATGAGCTGCCTTTGTTAGACGGTCAACCACCACTAGAATGGTGTTCTTCCCCTGAGAGGTTGGTAACTCCACAATGAAGTCCATAGAAATGGATCCCCACGGGCGGGACGGGGTGGGAAGAGGCTGTAACAGACCAGTTGGTGAGGAGCGAGGTGTTTTGCATCTTGCACAGACCTCACATGAAGTGACATAATTCAAAACATCCTTCCTGCAAGTGGGCCACCAAAAGAAACGAGAAAGAAATTCCTGTGTCTTTAGAATTCCTCTATGCCCAGCTATCTTGGAATCGTGAATGAGTTGCAATACTCTTAATCTGACTGTTTCAGGAATATACAGACGTTGTCCCTGAATCCACACACCATTCTTAAAGACAAGACTTACGTCCCTTGGGGTTGTGCCAAAAAGGAATCCGCATGGTATGCTTCCTTGATGTCCTTAAGTAGGTCTTGATTATGAATTACTCCTAGGAATCTAGAGTCAGGAAGAATAGTCTTAGGAGGAGTAATTGGACGTGTCTCTGCTGAGTAAATCCTAGAGAGTGCATCAGCCTTTCCATTGCGCGATCCTGGTCTATAAGAGATGATAAAATTAAATTGGTTTAAGAAAAGATTCCAGCGAGCCTGGCGAGGAGTCAGGCACTTAGCCGACCTGATAAACTCAAGGTTACGATGGTCTGTCAGGACGACTATTTGCTGTGCAGCTCCCTGAAGAAGGTGTCTCCATTCTTTGAAGGCGGCAATAATGGCCAACAACTCTCTATTGCCCACATCGTAGTTCCTCTCAGCCGAAGACAACTGCTGGGAAAAGAAGGCACAGGGATGCAAGACATTCTTCTCACCTGTTCTCTGAGAGAGTATAGCTCCAACGGCACAGTCTGAAGCATCCACCTCTATTATGAAGGCAAGCTCGGGGTTGGGATGTACTAGGATAGGTGCAGTGGTAAATTTATCTTTTAGACGGGAAAATGCTTCCTGGGCTTGGGGAGTCCAGGAAAACCTAGACTCTTTCCGGGTAAGTTGAGTGATAGGTGACACTACCTCCGAGAAATTTCTAATGAAACGTCTATAGAAGTTGGCAAACCCGATGAAGCGCTGTACCTCCTTCACATTTCTAGGACTTGGCCAATCCTTGATGGCTTGGGTTTTGCTTCCATCCATACTAATTCCTTGTGTAGACAGTACATACCCCAGAAATTGAATTTCGGTCCTTATGGAATTCACACTTTTCAAGTTTGATGTAAAGATGATTTTGTCTTAGACGTTCCAAGACCATTCTCACATGTCCATGATGTTCCTCTGTGGAGTTAGAAAAAATTAGAATATCATCCAAATAAATTACCACGAATGTATCTAGGAGATCCCTGAAGATGTCATTCACCAAGTGTTGGAAAGTGGCTGGGGCGGTACTCAGACCAAAAGGCATAACTAGATATTCAAAGTGTCCATAGCGTGACCTGAATGCAGTCTTCCATTCATCCCCAGGTCTAATACGGACTAAGTTATAGGCCCCACGAAGATCTAGTTTAGAAAAAATTTTGGCATGTCGCACTCTCTCCAATAACTCAGGGATTAAAGGCAATGGATAACGGTTTCTAATAGTAACCTTATTGAGTTCCCTATAGTCTATGCATGGTCTCAGAGATCCATCTTTCTTCTTTACAAAGAAGATGGGTGCACCTGCAGGAGATGAAGAGGGGCGTATGAAGCCCTTGGCTAGATTTTCATCTATGTAATCCTTTAAAGCCTTTAGCTCGGGCTGCGCCAGGGGGTAGATCTTACCAAAAGGTATCTCTGCTCCAGGCAATAATTCAATTGGACAATCATATGGACGGTGAGGAGGAAGCTGGTCAGCGTTCTTCTTGTCACATAAATCCACATAGTCCTGGTATACAGCTGGTAGTTCAGGGACTGACATGATTCCTTTAGGAACAGAGCAAGCTGAAACTTTTGGACTCATCTGTTTCTCTGGAAAGTGTAATTCCTTGGTCTCCCAGTTAATGGTAGGATTCTGAGCCTGCAGCCATGGTAGCCCTAGAATAATGGGAAAGTGAGGAGAAGAGATAAGCATAAAGGACAGTTTCTCTTGATGATCTTTACCCATAAGAACCTTTAAAGGCTCTGTTTCCTGATCCACTGGTCCAGAGGTCAGCAGGGAGCCATCCACAGTTTCCATCTGTACTGGAGTAGCCTTCTTCACTGAACGTATTCCCTGTTTCAGAGCAAAGGAGACATCCATAAAATTTCCACTTGCCCCTGAGTCGATCATAGCAGAGCTAGACACCCAAGCTGAGTCAACCCAGAGTTTGATGGAAAGAAAGCAATGAGAATTGTTTTTCTTACAACTCAGCTGGGACACCGCTGAGGAAACTTGAAAAATGGCAGCGTTTACACAGTCAACGTCCTCAGAGGTAACGGAGTTTAAGTCCGAGAAATCAAGATCTGTTGCTGCCGATCTCTCTGGAGCCTGAGGCTCGGACCTGACAGATCCCCTCTCGCAACACTCACAATGAATGAGTGCTGCAGTAGTCTTACGAGAACGGCTGGGGCAGTTTATAATGAAGTGCCCTGACTTACCACAATAGAAACATAGATTCTCCTTAAAACGATGTTCCTTGCGTGCATCACTAACCCGTCGTTGTAAAGAGTCTACCTGCATGGGTTCAGGTTCAGGTTCCCGTGTAATCCTACTCAAAGGTTCCTTAGCTGGAGAGGAAGGTAGGAAAAGGTTAGTACGATTGCTTTCGAACCATCTCTCTTGCCTGCGTTCAGTCAGACGAGTATCAATACGGATGCAGTAGTTAATAAAGTCACCTAACGCAGTGGGAGGGTCGGCACGAGCAAGTTCATCCTTAATCAGTGGAGATAACCCCTTTCGAAAAATAGATTTTTTGGCGGAACTGTCCCAGGTGGTATCAAGGGCCCATCTCCTGAAATCCAAGGCATATTCAGCTACCGAGTGCTTACCTTGGCGCAAAGCTAACATGGCTGCTTCAGCTGTTGCACCTCGATTGGGGTCATCAAACACCTGCCCCATGGCTGAAATAAAATCATCAAGGTGATTCAAACAATCATCCTCAGTCTCAATCAGAGGGTTTGCCCACATTAAAGCCTTGTTGGTAAGCAACATAATTATAGTAAGCACCTTAGATCGTTCAGTGGGAAATTGTGAAGCATGTGCAGAAAAAAAAAGATTGCATTGATTAATAAATCCCCTGAATTTCTCACGTTCACCGCCAAAACGAAAAGGGGGCAACTTGGGAATCCCAGCACTCGGGGCTACGGCAGGAGCCTGGACTCGCCCCTCTAGAACCTCAATCCTGGCTCGCAAATCCTGGGTAGTCTGTCCAACCACTTGCAAATTGTGATTATTGAGGTCCTGTAGATTTGTAAAACGGGACTTTATATTCTGCAAATCTGCAAGGATATTATCAGTCACTCCGCAAAGTTCCTTTATGCGGGCCTCCATTTTCCAGATCTTTTAAGACAGGATTACTGGAAGAAGAGGAGAGAAAAAAAACAATAGTGTTCACCTGTGGCAACACTGCAGAGAGAAAAAAAAATTAAGGGAACTGCTCACCTGGAATGGTTGTGAGAAGTCACAACCACTATCATCACAGAAAGTTTCAACCAGACATCTGATATCCAGAGTTACAGCAGACAAAAAAGAGAAAAGAAAGGAAAAAAAAAAAAAAAAACAATAGTGTTTACCTGTGGTAACACTGCAAAAAGAAAAAACTTAAGGGAATTGCTCACCTGGAATGGTTGTGAGAAGTCACAACCACTGTCATCACAGAAAGTACAACCGGACGTCTGATATCCACAGTACAGCAGACACAGCCTTCCAGACCCAGCAGACACTAACGTTTTGGCTTCAGAATCTTGTAATGTATGTAGTACAGTTCATATAGCGTCTTGTGCTTGGGTGCGATGAAAACACAGGAGTCACAGGTTTGATATAGAAAAGTCCTGTATTACTTCATACAAGTTGGCAGAAATAGTCACACAGTTTGCAGACACAGAAACAGGAGACACAGCAGGCCAGAGTAATCCAAGCTCAGCAATCACTCTCCAATACAGATTCAGGATCTTCTTCTCTGTTACCGTAAGTCCATGCAAACGTGGGTCTTTCAAAGAGCAGGGTTCAGAGTCCACAAGTGCTTCAGAGTTCCTCAGTAGGAATAGCTGGAGTACAAGGTCCAAGGCTTACAGGAGTCAAGTCACAGGTTCACTGCAGGCTAGATTCTGAAGCACTGATTGCTCAGCTGTGGCTGCTTAAGAAGCAAAGGAGAGAATCAGGGCGGGAACATGCAAGCTGGAAACTCCATTTTGACTGAGGGCAAGATATCTGCAGCAAGACAGAAAGTAAAATGGCTGACGAACAAACTGAGTTTCAGGAATATATACATAGAACCTTACACATGGTTTACATAGAGTTAACCATGTCATTTCATGTAGTTTGATATATGGTTTTCACTAACAATTACATGAGTGTATGTGTGCAAAATTTCTCACATGTAGGGGTTAATTAACCCCTTACTGCCATCGGACGTACTATCCCGTCCATGGTACCTGGGCCCGTATGACCGGGGACGGGATAGTACGTCATAGGCGATCAGCTGCGCTCCTGAGGGGAGCGCAGCTAATCGCCGCCGGGTGTCAGCTGATTATCACAGCTGACACCCATGACTGTGTGTCAGGAGCGGTCACGGACCGCTCCCGGCACATTAACCCCTTGCACACCGCGATCAAACATGATCGCGGTGTACTGGGGGCACAGGGGAGGATCGCGCAGGGTGGGGGCTCCCTGCGCGCCCCCCTGAGACCCTCAGAGCAGCGCGATGTGATCGCGCTGTTCTGAGGGCTTCCTCCCTCCCAGGACCCGGATCCAAGATGGCGCCGGGGTCCTGGAGGGAGGCGGCTACCTCAGTGCCTGCCGAGAGCAGGCACTGAGAAGCCTGCATCTATGCCTGTGCGATCGCTGGTGTGACAGGGTGCTGTGCACACTGTCACACCAGCGATCTGATAAAATACTGTGATGTCCCACCCTGGGACAAAGTAAAAAAGTTAAAAAAATAAAAATAAACGTGTTATATAAAAAAAAATCCAAAATAAAAATAAAAAAAATATATATATTCCCCAATAAATTCACTTCTTCCTGTAAATAAAAAAAACAAAACAATAAAAGTACACATATTTGGTATCGCCGCGTCCGTAACGACCCCCCCTATAAAATTGTCCCACTAGTTAACCCCTTTAGTGAACCCCTTAAAAAAAAAAAAAACGAAGCAAAAAATCAATGCTTTATCATCATACCGCCGAACAAAAAGTGGAATAACACGCGATCAAAAAGACCGATATAAAAAAACATGGTACCGCTGAAAACGTCATCTTGTCCCGCAAAAAACAAGCCATCATAAAGCATCATCAGCGAAAAAATAAAAAAGTTATAGCTCGCAGAATAAAGCGATGCAAAAATAATTATTTTTTATATAAAATTGTTTTTATTCTATAAAAGCGCCAAAACATGAAAAAATGATATAAATGAGGTATCGCCATAATCGTACTGACCCGAAGAATAAAACTGCTTTATCAATTTTACCACACGTGGAACGGTATAAACGCCTCCCCCAAAAGAAATTCATGAATTGCTGATTTTTGTTCATTCTAACCTCCCAAAAATCGAAATAAAAAGCGATCAAAAAACGTCACGTGCTCAAAAATGGTACCAATAAAAACGTCAACTCGTCCCGCAAAAAATAAGACCTCACATGACTCTGTGGGCCAAAATATGCAAAAATTATAGCTCTCAAAATGTGATGATGCAAAAACTATTTTTGCAATAAAAAGCGTCTTTTAGCGTGACAGCTGCCAATCATAAAAACCCGCTATAAATAGTAAATCAAACCCCCCTTTATCACCCCCTTAGTAAGGGAAAAATAATAAAATTAAAAAAAAGTATTTATTTCCATTTTCCCATTAGGGTTAGGGTTAGGGTTGCGGCTAAAGTTAGGGTTAGGGTTGGCGCTAAAGTTAGGATTAGGGTTAGGGTTGGGATTAGGGGTGTGTTAGGGTTAGGTTTGTGGTTAGGGTTGGGACTAGGGTTAGGGGTGTGTTGGGGTTAGGGTTGGAGTTAGAATTGGGGGGTTTCCGCTGTTTAGGCACATCAGGGGCTCTCCAAATGTGACATGGCGTCTGATCTCAATTCCAGCCAATTCTGCGTTGAAAAAGTCAAACGGTGCTCCTTCACTTCTCAGCTCTGCCATGCGTCCAAACAGTAGTTTATCCCCACATATGGGGTATCAGCGTACTCTGGACCCCAAGAGTTATTGTGCAATTTGTCCTATTTCTTCTGCTACCCTTGGGAAAATAAAAAACTGGGGGCGAAAATATAATTTTTGTACAAAAAAAAAATTTTTTTGTTTTTACGGCTGTACATTATAAACTTCTGTGAAGCACTTGGGGCTTCATAGCGCTCACCACACATCTAGATAAGTTCCTTGTGGGGTCTATTTTCCAAAATGGGGTCACTTGTTGGGGATTTCCACTGTTTAGGCGCATCAGGGGCTCTCCAAATGCGACATGACGCCCCCAGACCATTCCATCAAAGTCTGCAATCCAAAACGTCACTACTTCCCTTCCGAGCCCCAACGTGTACCCATACAGTAGTTTTCTCCCACATATTGGATATCAGCGTACTCAGGACAAATTGGACAACAACTTTTGGGGTCCAATTTCTCCTGTTACCCTTGTGAAAATAAAATATTGGGGGCAAAAAAAATCATTTTTGTAAAAAAAAGAAAAGATTTTTTATTTTTACGGCTGTACGTTATAAACTTCTGTGAAGCACTTCGGGGTTCAAAGTGCTCACCACACATCTAGATAAGTTCCTTGTGGGGTCTATTTGCCAAAATGGGGTCACTTGTGGGGGGTTTCCACTGTATAGGTGCATCAGGGGCTCTCCAAATGTGACATGACGCCCCCAGACCATTCCATCAAAGTCTGCAATCCAAAACGTCACTACTTCCCTTCCGAGCCCTGACGTGCGCCCATACAGTAGTTTTCTCCCACATATTGGGTATCAGCGTACTCAGGACAAATTGGACAACAACTTTTGGGTTCCAATTTCTTCTGTTACCCTTGTGAAAATAAAATATTGGGGACGAAAAAATCATTTTTGTAAAAAAAAAAAAGATTTTTTATTTTACGGCTGTACGTTATAAACTTTAGTGAAACACCTGGGGGTTAAAAGTTCTCACCACACATCTAGATAAGTTCCTTGAGGGGTCTAGTTTCCAAAATGGCATCATTTATGGGGGTTTCCACTGTTTAGGCAGATCAGGAGCTCTCCAAACACGACATGGCGTCCAGCCAATTCTGCGTTGAAAAAGTCAGACGGCGCTCCTTCCCTTCCAAACTCTGCCATGCACCCAAACAGTGGTTTACCCCCACATATGGGGTATCAGCCACTCAGGACAAATTGCACAATAACTTTTGGAGTCTTGTTACCCTTGGAAAAATAAAAATTGAGGTGAAAAGATCATTTTTGTGGAAAAAATATTATTTTTAAATTTTACGGCTCTACGTTATAAACTTGTGTGAAGCACTTGGGGGTTCAAATTGCTCACCAAAGATCTAGAAAAGTTCCTTAGGGGGTCTAGTTTCCAAAATGGGGTCATTTGTGGGGGGTTTCCACTGTTTAGGCACATCAGGGGCTCTCCAAATGCAACATGGCATCCAATCTCAATTCCAGCCAATTTTGGTTGGAAAAAGTCAAATGGTGCTCCTTCCATTCCGAGCTCTGCCGTGCGCCCAAACAGTGGTTCCCACCCACATATGGGGTATCAGCGTACTCAGGACAAATTGGACAACAACTTATGTGGTCCAATTTCTCCTGTTACCCTTGAGAAAATAAAAAATTAGTGACTAAAAGATAATTTTTGTGGGAAAAAAATAGGATTTTTTATTTTCATGCCCGGGCATTATAAACTTGTGTGAAGCACTTGGGGGTTCAAAGTGCTCACCAAAGATCTAGATAAGTTCCTTAGGGGGTATAGTTTCCAAAATGGGGTCACTTGTGGGGGGTTTCCACTGTTTAGGCTCATCTGGGGCACTGCAAACGGAACATGACCCCCATCAACGTCTGCATTCCAAAACGTTACTACTTCCTTTCCAAGCCCTGCCGTGCACCCAAACAGTTCCCCCCCCCCACATATGGGGTATCAGCGTACTCAGGACAAATTGGACAACAACTTTTGGGGTCCAATTTCCTTGGGAAAATTCAAAAATTTGGGACTAAAAATCATTTTTGTGGAAAATTGTTTTTTTTTTTTTTCACACCCAGGCATTATAAGCTTTTGTGAAACACTTGGGAGTTCAAAGTGCTCACAACAGATCTAGATAAGTACCTTAGGGGGTCTAGTTTCCAAAATGGTGTCACTTGTGGGGGTTTCCACTGTTTAGGCGCATCAGGGGCTCTCCAAACACGACATGGCGTCCAATCTCAATTCCAGCCAATTTTAGTTTGAAAAAGTAAAACGGCGCTCCTTCCCTTACGAGCTCTGCCGTGTGCCCAAACAGTGGTTTTCCCCCACATATTGGGTATTGGCGTACTCAGGAGAAATTGCATAACAACCTTATCTGTCCATTTTCTCCTTTTACCCTTGTGAAAATAAAAAAAAAGTTTGTAAAAGATCATTTTTGTGGCTAAAAAGTTAAATATTCATTTTTTCCTTCCACGTTGCTTTAGTTCCTGTGAAGCACCTGAAGGATTAATAATCTTCTTGAATGTGGTTTTGAGTACCTTGAGAGGTGCAGTTTTTAGAATGGTGTCACTTTTGGGTATTTTCTGCCATATAGACCCCTCAAAGTGACTTCAAATGAGAGGTGGTCCCTAAAAAAAATGGCTTTGTAAATTTTGTTGTAAAAATGAGAAATCGCTGGTCAACTTTTAACCCTTATAACTTCCTAACAAAAAAAAATTTTGGTTCCAAAATTGTGCTGATGTAAAGTAGACATGTGGGAAATGTTATTTCTTAACTATTTTGTGTGATATATTTCTCTGTTTTAAGGGAATAAAAATTCAAAGTTTGAAAATTGCAAAATTTTAAAAATTTTCGCCATATTTGCGTTTTTTTCAAAAATAAACGCAAGTTATATCGAAGAAATTTTACTTCTAACGTGAAGTACAATATGTCACGAGAAAACAATCTCAGAATCGCAAAGATCCGTTGAAGCGTTCCAGAGTTATAACCTCATAAAGAGACAGTGGTCAGAATTGTAAAAATTGGCCCGGTCATTAACGTGCAAACCACCCTTGGGGGTGAAGGGGTTAAAGGTGTAAATTCGTAGAAAAAAATGCGTTTTTTTTACAACGAATTTACACCTTTAATTAACCCCTACATGTGTGAAATTTTGCACACATACACTCATGTAATTGTTAGTGAAAAACATATATCAAACTACATGAAATGACATGGTTAACTCTATGTAAACCATGTGTCATTTCATGTCGGATGGTTCTGTAATTTCACAAAAGCCGGCATTGCCTGGCAATTGAATCAGCGGCTATTTTACTATGTAGAAGTGTATGAACTATAAATGTATGTATATATATATGTCACAATGACATGTATATATATGTATTCTATGTGTGGATATCTAGTGTTTACAAGGAAAGAAAGGGTTTTTTTAATTACAATATTTCTGTCCCATTGACTTGCATTGGGTTTCCGGTATCGGAATCGGCGATCAGGGCCGGCTCCAGGTTTTTATGGGCCCCGGGCGAAAGAGCCTCAGTGGGCCCCTTTAACACAGACCAGGATTCATGATGCACAGATACAGCAGAGAAATATAGGTGCAGTACAATGCCAAATACTTCACTTCTTCCATTACATGAGTGATATCTATTGTAAATTGTACAATAGCTTAAAAACCGCCAAATCCTCACAGCGCACAGAACAGACTGGACAGTACAGTCCTCCATACAATATTATGGGCACCACAGTCTCCCCCTCATCACCCATATAATACCCCATGCAGGATGTCACCCCCCATATAATGCTCCATACAGAATACTGGACCAAAATAATGCTCCATACAGAATACTGGACCCAATATAATGCTCCATACAGGATACTGGTCCCCATATAATGCTCCATACAAAATATGGAGCTCTCCTCTGCGCTGTACTGCGTTCTGCACTGTTACGGCTCAGGAAAGGGCGCTATGGAAAGACTCCCCATTATCATCATGATTGTCTCCCCATCATCATCATTGCCTCCCCATTATCATCATCATTGCCTCCCATAATCATCATGGCCTCCCCATTATCATCAATGCCTGCCCATCATCATCATCTCCTCCCCATCATCATCTTCTCCCCATCATCAATGCCTGCCCATTATCATCAATGCCTGTCCATTATCATCATCTTCTCCCCATCATCATCAATGCCTCCCCATTATCAGCAATGCCTGCCCATCATCATCTCCTCCTCATCATCATCAATGCCTGCCCATCATCATCTTCTCCCCATCATCAATGCCTGCCCATTATCATCAATGCCTGCCCATTATCATCATCTTCTCCCCATCATCATCAATGCCTCCCCATTATCAGCAATGCCTGCCCATCATGATCATCATCTCCTCCCCATCATCATCAATGCCTGCCCATCATCATCTTCTCCCCATCATCAATGCCTGCCCATTATCATCAATGCCTGCCCATTGTCATCATCTTCTCCCCATCATCATCAATGCCTCCCCATTATCAGCAATGCCTGCCCATCATCATCTTCTCCCCATCATCAATGCCTGCCCATTATCATCAATGCCTGCCCATTATCATCATCTTCTCCCCATCATCATCATCAATGCCTCCCCATTATCAGCAATGCCTGCCCATCATCACACACAGACAGCACACAAGCACTCTCTCACATACATACACACACACATACACACACACACACACATACACACACACACAAAGCACCGCACTACATACACACAGACACACACAGAGACACACACACGTCTTACCTGTCCGGCGTCCCCGCGCTCTCTGCCACAGCCGGCCGCTGAATGATGACGTCATTCTGCGGCGCTGCTGTGAGAGGAAGCGCCGGCGCCCCCTGGAGCCCGGAGCTGCGGCAGCGGAGGCACGGGTGAGGTAAGTATTGTGCCAGCTGATGCCGGGGCCCTGAGCAAGCGGGGGGGCCCAGTGGCGGCGCTGACACCGCTCTCCTCCGCTAACGGGCGGGGGGTGCCAGACTGCGAGTGTGCCCCCCGCCTGCTCAGGGCCCCGACACTTGCCCGGGTGTGCCGGGTGCTGACGCCGGCCCTGTCGGCGATACCCAATACTTTTTGGGTATCGGTCCGATCCAATCGGATCCGATACTTATGGATATCGGGAAGTATCGCTCAACACTACCTGTGAGTCATTTGCTGCTATGGGCAAAAAAGGAGAGAAACTCATGATGTAGCCACCATCCTCACCTGACTTCAACCCTATTGAGAACCTTTGGAGAATTCTTAATCAAAAGATTGTGAGGATTTTCTGACATTATGAAAAGAAATCCAAGCAGAAACTCTCCAAAAACTCACATGTTCAATGGATGCAAGAATTGTGAAGGTGATATCAAGGAAGAGGTCCTATGTTAACATGTAACTTGGCTTGTTAAGATGCAATGCTTTTGATTTCAGTAACTGACCTCTTAATGCTGCAAATTCAACAAATTTTAACATTTTCAGTTCTTTACAACTTATCAAATGTTTAGAAATTCTGCTGTGGATAATAATTTGGAACAGTGCATTGCGAGTTTTTTTAGTTTTTAAAAAAATACTGTCATCATTGAGAGAATGGTCTAATAACGTGATTTATAGTCTAACCCATGATGATTTGAATATTATGCTGACTCCTTTGCATCGACCATTTAGGAAAATCAGAGAAAAAAAATAGCATTTGCATAATAATTTGGATCGCGGTGTATATTTTAAAGTGAATAAAGGTCATGGCTACCTTTTCATCCATTAATTAATGTAGTTTGTCGCTCTTTATTAGTGTTAAATTATCTGATATGTAATGTCATTTTTTTTTATTGCAATTGAAAACTTGATATTTCTTGTTATATTTCACATGACTTTTATTTTGATAACCAACCACTTTAGTAAATGAACCTGACACAAATTCTATATGGCTGATTATATTTAGAAAAGTCAATAAATCTATTTTATTGTTCGGAATTCCAGTTTTGAGAATAGATAATATAGAACAGGGGTTTGATCTAAAGCACAAAGCACATGTGTTTCCAGTTCTCCCACAATGTGATGTCAGGGAGTGTGACCTGTGAGAGGGGAGTGTTTTTCCTCTAGAGCTGACTGAACGTTGAACACTGAAGCTGGAGCTATGGCCTCTCTTCCTTGGCTGTGGTCCTGCTGTCTGGACACACAGACACTTGTATATATATTGCTCTTTGGACTATTGGCGATTGTAATCTATACGAAGCTAAGAGACAAAGATGTATTCTTCAGTCCTCAGGGAAGAGCGGTGCTCATCACAGGCTGTGACTCGGGCTTTGGAAACCTGCTGGCTCTCCGGCTGCTCGATATGGGATTCACGGTCTTTGCTGCTTGTCTTTTCCCAGAAGGAGACGGAGCTCAGGCTCTGATAAACCATTCATCCCCTGGACAGGTGAAAGTCATCAGGCTAGATGTGACCAGTGATGAAGAGATGGAGAAGGTGAAACAATACGTGAAGGAAAACCTCCCTGACAAAGGTAGTACTAGTAACTAATTATTTTATTTTTAAGTATTGCGTAAAGCCTAAAGCTTCTTTTACACTTACCGTGATTTTTGTGGCCCGTTATTGCGACCCTTTTTTGCAGGCTGTATCACCTCAATTTTCAAGGTTTGCCGCAATAACGAATCGCAAAACACTTGCGGATCGCCGTTTCCAATACTATAGAAAAGTATTGGTAAGAAAAAAACGGCTCTCCGCAAAACCAGAAGTTACGGAACATTGTAACTTCCGGTTTTGCGGAAGTCAATAATTTTCTATGGGGGCTGTGTCCGTAAGCCGTGAAATATATCAAGCAAGCTCGATATTTTTTCACGGCCGTATATACGGCCCTCAGTAGAATTTTAGTGGCCCCATAGAAATGCATTGGGGCCACAAAAACACCATAATTGTGTAAAACCAGCCTAAGGGCTCCTTTCCACTTGCGAGAAATACGTCCGATTCTCTCATGTGAAATCCCAGCTCTGGGGCCGGCATTCGGGAGTGGAGCGAGCAGCTGCATACAAATACATGCAGCCGCACACTCCACTCCCGAGTGCCGGCGCCAGGGCTGGGATTTCACATGCGAGAATCGGACATATTTCTCGCAAGTGGAAAGGAGCCCCGAGGCTGTACTCACGGCCAGACTGTGTCGTGGTCTGAGGCATGGATGGGTAAGTCTGACCTTAGGCTGGGTTGTCACATGGTGCCTGTTGGTTGATATATTTTACTATACTGGCTGCAGTATTTTTGGCCACCATTCAAACCACATGAAAACAGAATTAGACTTAGTTCAGACTAGGCATTTTTGTGCATTTTTTTTAATGCTAATTTTCAGCTGTGTTTCACAGTACCAGCAAAGCCTATGAGATTTCTGAAATCTCATGCACACACATTGGATTTTTTTACATCAGTATTTTGTGCTTTGCATGCTTTTTTGGACATAGAGCATGTCACTTCTTTCAGTGTTTTTTTCAGCATTTTTCACTCATTGACATGAATGGGTGGTGAAAAAACTGCTGAAAAAGCTCACCAAGAATGCAGATATCATGTTTTTCTGCTTTTTTTGTGCCAAAACCTGATTCTATGGAATAGGACCTTTTTTTTTTATTAATCACTAAACTTTATCAGCAAGCACAAGAGACAAATCTAGGATGCTAAAACTGCCACAAAAAAGGCATAAAAAGCTGCATAAAAAAACAAGTAAAACATGCTTTTTTTTCTTTCCTGTGCTCACTGAAAAAAACCTAGACTAAAAATGAACTTTTAATGATATTTACTAAAACTTCCATAGAAAAGTTGCTAAAAACAGAATTTAATTGGGACTATTGGGTTAATATATTGTTTCTTACCATTAACCCAAAGCTAAAGCCTGGTCGCTTAATAGTAGTCCTACCCTGATATGCTCATGATACTAAATATCAGAAAACCTCATCAAAAAATATAGTGACTAAATAAGGTGCAACACAATATCATACACAAACATCCGTATAGTGCAGAAGGGTGAACTGCCCCTATCACAAAAAAGTGCCTGACTGAACTCCATTTTGATATAGGAAAGATGTGTATCTTCGTACCGTGTTAGCCAGTAGATAGAAAAATATTTAGAATTGAGAGTCCTCAGTGGCTGATACCTTTTAATGGCTAACTGAAAAGATGGTAACAAATTGCAAGCTTTCGAGACTACTCAGGTCTCTTCATCAGGCTAGACTAATACAAAATCTGAAGAATCACATATTTATACACAGCACAGAAATAATGCAATAGGTAAGACAAGTGACGTGAAGCAGAACTGTCAATATGGCAGAGGGATGAACATAAATATTGGAACAGTTCATAGATAAGGAGTGTGAAAGTTTTATTGCCCTCTGATTGGAGTCTGCATTCACTGCATTCCTGAGAGTATGAGAAATCTGACCTGTGGGATGAAGTCATGATGGTGTCTCGGTCAGGAATGCAGTGAACTTTCAGATAAGTATAGTGGCCATATATCAGAACGAATGTTCACTGTTATACAGGAAAGATGTGTATCTTCGTACCGTGTTAGCCAGTAGATATAAAAATATTTAGACTTGAGAGTCCTCAGTGGTTGATACCTTTTAATGGCTAACTGAAAAGATGGTAACAAATTGCAAGCTTTCGAGACTACTCAGGTCTCTTCATCAGGCAAAGACTAAAACAAAAACTGAAGAATCACATATTTATATACACAAGAGGACACAGGAATAGTGCAATAGGTAAGACAAGTGACGTGAACTGTCATTATGGCAGAGGGATGAACATAAATATTGGAACAGATCATAGATAAGGAGTGAAAGTTTTATTACCCTCTGATTGGGGTCTGGTATTGTGTTTTGATGCCCCTAGAAGGTCAGAGACGCAGATTCCTTAATTGATATAGAATGACATGAATCCATGTGACACGTTCATTCCAGCACTAAGAGTGTCAAAGGTCATCATAAGTTTGTAATCCCAAACCTTTCTATCTTTCTGGTACTTTCAGTAATCTGCGTCTCTGACCTTCTAGGGCATCAAAACACAATACCAGACCCCAATCAGAGGGTAATAAAACTTTCACTCCTTATCTATGATCTGTTCCAATATTTATGTTCATCCCTCTGCCATAATGACAGTTCTGCTTCACGTCACTTGTCTTACCTATTGCACTATTCCTGTGTCCTCTTGTGTATATAAATATGTGATTCTTCAGTTTTTGTTTTAGTCTTTGCCTGATGAAGAGACCTGAGTAGTCTCGAAAGCTTGCAATTTGTTACCATCTTTTCAGTTAGCCATTAAAAGGTATCAACCACTGAGGACTCTCAAGTCTAAATATTTTTCACTGTTATACAGGTCCTTCTCAAAAAATTAGCATATAGTGCTAAATTTCATTATTTTCCATAATGTAATGATTACAATTAAACTTTCATATATTTTAGATTCATTACACACCAACTGAAATTTGTCAGGTCTTTTATTGTTTTAATACTGATGATTTTGGCATACAACTCCTGATAACCCAAAAAACCTGTCTCAAAAAATTAGCATATCAAGAAAAGGTTCTCTAAACGACCTATTACCCTAATCTTCTGAATCAACTAATTAACTCTAAACACATGCAAAAGATTCCTGAGGTTTTTAAAAACTCCCTGCCTGGTTCATTACTCAAAACCCCCATCATGGGTAAGACTAGCGACCTGACTGATGTCAAGAAGGCCATCATTGACACCCTCAAGCAAGAGGGTAAGACCCAGAAAGAAATTTCTCAACAAATAGGCTGTTCCCAGAGTGCTGTATCAAGGCACCTCAATGGGAAGTCTGTTGGAAGGAAACAATGTGGCAGAAAACGCTGTACACCGAGAAGAGGTGACCGGACCCTGAGGAAGATTGTGGAGAAGGACCGATTCCAGACCTTGGGGGGCCTGAGGAAGCAGTGGACTGAGTCTGGTGTAGAAACATCCAGAGCCACCGTGCACAGGCGTGTGCAGGAAATGGGCTACAGGTGCCGCATTCCCCAGGTAAAGCCACTTTTGAACCATAAACAGCAGCAGAAGCGCCTGACCTGGGCTACAGAGAAGCAGCACTGGACTGTTGCTAAGTGGTCCCAAGTACTTTTTTCTGATGAAAGCAAATTTTGCATGTCATTCAGAAATCAAGGTGCCAGAGTCTGGAGGAAGACTGGGGAGAAGGAAATGCCAAAATGCCTGAAGTCCAGTGTCAAGTACCCACAGTCAGTGATGGTGTGGGGTGCCATGTCAGCTGCTGGTGTTGGTCCACTGTGTTTCATCAAGGGCAGGGTCAATGCAGCTAGCTATCAGGAGATTTTGGAGCACTTCATGCTTCCATCGGCTAAAATGCTTTATGGAGATGAAGATTTCATTTTTCAGCACGACCTGGCACCTGCTCACAGTGCCAAAACCACTGGTAAATGGTTTACTGACCATGGTATTACTGTGCTCAATTGGCCTGCCAACTCTCCTGACCTGAACCCCATAGAGAATCTGTGGGATATTGTGAAGAGAAAGTTGAGAGACGCAAGACCCAACACTCTGGATGAGCTTAAGGCCGCTATCGAAGCATCCTGGGCCTCCATAACACCTCAGCAGTGTCACAGGCTGATTGCCTCCATGCCACGCCGCATTGAAGCAGTCATTTCTGCAAAAGGATTCCCGACCAAGTATTGAGTGCATAAAGGATTATTATTTGATGTTTTTTTTGTTTGTTTTGAAAAAACACTTTTATTTTATTGGACGGTTGAAATATGTTACCGTATATACTCGTGTATAAGCCGACCCGTGTATAAGCCGACCCCCCTAATTTTGCCACAAAAAACTGGGAAAAATTATTGACTCGTGTATAAGCCGGGTGTATAAACTGCCCTCCTGCTCTGTGCTGCCCCCATCCAGCTCTGTGCTCCCCCATTCTCCTCTGTACTCCCCCCCCTGCTCCGTCCTCCGCTGTGCTCCCCCATTCCTTCTCCGTCCTCCTGTGCCCCCTGTCCTGCTCCTCTGTGCCCTCCATCCTCCCCTGTCCTGCTCCATGCTTCCCCCGTCCTCCTCCACGCTTCCCCCGTCCACCGATCTCCCCCCCCCGTCCTGCTCCAGCTTCCCCTGTCCTCCTCTATGCTTCCCCCGTCCACCGTTCTCCCCCAGTCCTGTTCCATGCTCCTTGTCCTCTCCTCCATCATACTCACCCCTCCCCGTGCCATCGCTGAGCGTCCCTGCAATCCTCTGCGTTCTCCCCGTCTTCTTGCAGCTCTCCAGCGCTGAGCGGTGAAGTAATACCCCTCATTAAGGCCATGAATATGGAGGCCACGCCCATGGGAGTGGCGTCGCGTCCATATTACATGACCTTAATGAGCGGTATTACATCACAGCTCAGTGCTGGAGAGCTGCAAGAAGACGGGGAGAACGCAGGATTGCAGGGACACTCAGCGATGGCACGGGGAGGGATGAGTATGATCCCAGCCACCGGCTCCTGCCGCGGTATACCCTCCCCCGCTGGTTTCTGCCCTATGACTCGTGTATAAGCCGAGGGGGCATTTTCAGCACGAAAAAAGGTGCTGAAAATCTCGGCTTATACACGAGTATATACGGTAATTTTTTGAGACAGGTTTTTTGGGTTATCAGGAGTTGTATGCCAAAATCATCAGTATTAAAACAATAAAAGACCTGACAAATTTCAGTTGGTGTGTAATGAATCTAAAATATATGAAAGTTTAATTGTAATCATTACATTATGGAAAATAATGAAATTTAGCACTATATGCTAATTTTTTGAGAAGGACCTGTATATCTTCATTACTGCTGGCCAATTACTCATGTTATGATGTGAGAGCACTGCACATCTTGTTTATTTTTGTGGTGGTGTCTAATGTTTACAATCATTGATAATAGCACGACATGGGTTATTTAACCATTGCTATGT
This sequence comes from Oophaga sylvatica, assembly GCA_033576555.1. Classification (NCBI taxonomy): domain Eukaryota; kingdom Metazoa; phylum Chordata; class Amphibia; order Anura; family Dendrobatidae; genus Oophaga; species Oophaga sylvatica. Next base: position 497,680,353 of record JARQOD010000005.1, read on the forward strand.
GACTGACTATTTACTGTGGATGCTTCAAAACCTCAGCTGGTGTGTTTATTAACATAATGACATGTGGTGACTGGACTATCCCTTCTCTGACATTTTTTGCATACCTTCCTACTTCTATGCATGAAGAATTGACAATTTATATGCGACAAGAACAGGCCATCTGGCTTTCTATTTCTAACTATCGTACCTTACAGGGTTAAATAGGAGAGGAGGGAGAGCCATCGCACGAGCGGGGGCGCCATTCTCGTTGTATCTTAGGGTGCCAACCTCCGCATCTAGGTAGGAGTTCAGTCAGGCACTTTTTTGTGATAGGGGCAGTTCACCCTTCTGCACTATACGGATGTTTGTGTATGATATTGTGTTGCACCTTATTTAGTCACTATATTTTTTGATGAGGTTTTCTGATATTTAGTATCATGAGCATATCAGGGTAGGACTACTATTAAGCGACCAGGCTTTAGCTTTGGGTTAATGGTAAGAAACAATATATTAACCCAATAGTCCCAATTAAATTCTGTTTTTAGCAACTTTTCTATGGAAGTTTTAGTAAATATCATTAAAAGTTAATTTTAAGTCTAGGTTTTTTTCAGTGAGCCCTCCTTTTTCACCCTAGATATTATAGTTTGTGAGTAAACTTTTTTTTTTCTTTCCTGCCAAGAGATCAGGTTTTGCTGCAGGAAAAAAAAACACTTAAAAAAATGCCCAGTGTGAACTCACCTTTAATGTGGTTGTCAGACATCTGGTGCTGCTCATTCCCAAGAACTTTGTGGAATATTTTAAAATAAAATGTAGAACTGTACCTGCCAATTTTTGCTCAAGTTCAACTCTTATTTGAGGAGGAATCCATTTTAAAAATCAATGGGAGGGTGGATTTGCGAAAAAAAAGAAACCCCAAACTTTCTGAAGTTTTTTTTTTTTTTTTTTGGTGAGGTTTTTGATGTTGCAGAATTTCTGCACCTATCATGTAAATTTGGTTACTTGCACATTTGTTTTCAATGCATTTTTGAGAGCTTTTATTTTTTACATGCGTTTTTATTGCTGTATTTTTTTGGGAGGTATGTCATGATCGAAAAAAAGCCACTTTGCTTTTGATACTTTCTGGTATTTGGCTATGATAAAACCTCATTGATCCAATCATGTACTAGTGCGTTTGTACACTAAAAATGCATTCAGGCTATGTTCCCACGATGAGCTTTTGGTGCGTTTTTCATGCAGTAAATACTTCAGTAAACTGTTATCTGGAATTTTGTAATCCTGAAGGCTTTTTTTTTTTTTTTTTAGTTCGTTCTTTTGACTTCTTTTTCCACTGGTGTTTTTCTTTTGTAGTGTGTTTTGGACATCTTTTTACTGGCAGTTTTGGGATGTTATTTGAAGTCCATAAAGCAATTAAGAAAGTGCTAGAGCTTTTTTCAGTAAAAAATCTCAAAGGTGTCTTTTTAGCCTTCCTATTGAACAATGCTACTGTGCAGGCACCACCGGCGGCATCTTGATGAAGTGTTCCGCAGTATCATCTATCGGAACGCGGTGTGGACGACGACGCTATTTTGTTTGGAAAAAAAATTCCTATTTCCTTCAAACAAAACTATGTATGAATAAAACAAAAATATACATATTATTCCCCATATTCTGCTACAGCACAGGCACTGCCGCCTGCCTAATGAATGTGATTTTTTTTTTTTTTTTTTTCAAACCATATTATATGCAGTATGTAAAATAGGGGGCAGGTCATTGAGGGATCAGTGACCTGTCATAAGCCAATACAGATGAATATTTAAGAAGAGCACCACATAAAGCCCTGCCCACTGCCCCACCCACAGGCCGCCCCAGAGCACGAGAATCTCATTAACTAAATACTGCAAATGCAGATTAAACAACAACCACAAGACGGATTTCATCAACCAAGGTATCACTTTAATCAGTATAATGGCCCCAACCTGACACTGTCTGTAGGTTACTGTGGACAATCCTGCTGACAGGTTCCCTTTAAAGGTTTTCTGTCTTTCAAAGCCAAGCCAGAATTGCTTAAAAGACATTGAAAAGCCTAAACATAAAAAATGTAGTAGTTTTTGCATAAAAATCAATAGTAACATTCTAGAAAAAGCGGTATGAACATACCTTAAAAGTGTTTGCTAATGCCAATTTTGCCAGCCAGTCCTGCCAAATTTAGCTGGATCTAACCATAACTGGTGTTTAAAGCCAAGTTTACAGGTAAGAATGATAGTCCGAAAATATGAAAGGGTTTTGAAACTTTTCTTTCTTTTTTTTATTTTTGTTATTTCCCATGTCATTCTCTCTTGAGCAGCTCAAAGTAATGCAGTCTCAGCCGTTACGTCTTTACAAAGATATTACTCTTTGGTACTTGAGTGGGACATACTTAAAGTAACGTTGGTATTATAGAGGTCATTTGGTGTCTTAATAATTCACCTCTGTTTGTTAATATTTCATATGCATTTCTGGTCAGCTAGTAAATACCATAACCTTATTAAGGGTTATATGGTTTGGTATTCCAGAAATTTTAATTGTTTTAAATGATGTTTTTACTTGTTGTATATTCAATAAAATGACTTATTAGGTGACCTCTGTACCTGCATACTTTTTTTTTTGTTGTTTGGATACACTGTAATGCTATAGCCATGTTGGCTACTGTATCATCATGTATGGCAGGCAAGCCAGGGCGCATGGCGCTTGAGCACCCTCGATACTTGATACGTACTGTCACGGATGTGTCAAAGACTGCAGACCATTGCACTGCATCTGTCTGCAGAAAGTCTCAGTAGTTTGCTTTGCAGACGAGTGGCCACCTCCCCTGATGCTAATGGCCACACCTGGACTTGAGTATTGATATACTTCCTGTGAAGCAAACCTGCTTCCTTCCACGTCGCCAATGTGATGTAACTACACAGGCACAGCTCTCCGGCGCCCCCTTTGTCTCTCAGGTCAGTTAGAGAACTGCACCTAGAGCAAATGGCCGCCTGGGAGGATGTCCTGTTACCCACTGGGTATTCTAAGATTCGTGATCAGAGCAAAAGCATCAGCCCAAAATTAATTTTATGGTTTAATTGCCTTAAGGGCGCACTAGATAATTAGAGATATACAGTAAGCTATACAACGGAATTACAGTGGATTTGCAGTCAGAGTAAAATACAACAATAATGGTACAAGGCTTAAAGGTATTAGCTAGAGGTCAATTTTACCAGGCTGTAGGTTGCATGTGGACGCCGGGAGCGTGCGATCCACAAGTGAGAATATTAGTTGCTGGACAGTCGCCCAAAACGTGTGCCGCTGCTCCCTTGGCAGATCTGTCCCTTGTTCCTTCTTAGATCTTCATTGTCTTGGCTTCTGTGAGATTAGGGTGAGTCTGCCCATAGCTCACAGTTCTTAAACCTGCTAGGTCCCTCCCCTCGGTGTCAGAGGGTGGGCTAATAATCTCCACGCTTAGCTCCCTGCAGAATTTATTCCCAATATCTAATAAAGGGGTTAACTTTCTCCAGGACGATCGGATCAGGACACGAGAGGTACCAGCTGATGCAGTATGATTTGCCTGTTGCGTGGAGATCAAACCTGGCCCGATTGGGTCTCTGTCGAGGGCCAATGTCTATCTCAGGCCCCCGAGCCATCACTGACTCGGGAGTTGCACTGTCTATACCTAGAAAGATGTGCTCATAATTCATAATCCTAGAACGGAGTCATAGTGGCTGGGAGAGACAATGGAGGTGTTTTCAGTTTCTAGCTAGCAGGTATTATCTAATTGAAGCCTCCAGGCATCTCCAGGCCCCATGCTGATGCGGCTCCAGACTGTACCTTTGAAGTCTTGTTTTTGGCCTGACCACTTAGCATACTAAAAGGCCTGGTTATTCACAGTGTAGACTAAACCCTATTGTCTTCAATATGCCTAAGGCCATGGGGGCCAGGTGCAGCCAGCTGCCTGTGGCCCTGTGAATTCAGACAAAATGGAGGCTGGTACAGGCCAATCCAAGATGGTGGCTGTTCCTTCATCACACTTCCTGCTTGCTGTTGGCAAGTGCAGGTGATATTTTCTATTTGCATTTCCCTGTTGAGGCTTGGAGCAGTAGCAGTCAGCTATCATCCTTTTTGGAGTTTGGAGAGTGTGGGTGTTTCTCTCTGAGTCTTCTCAAGCTAAGTGTTACCTTTTTTCATTTGTCTATCCCAGTTGTCTTTATCGGTAGTGAGGATTGACTAGCACTTATCCTGTCCTCCCCGATGCAGTGATTAGGTATCCTGCTTGGCGATAAGTGTGGAACTTATATAAGGACAATAGGACAGACAGGATGATGTTAGATCTGTCTAGGGGTCTCCACTCCCCCTTCCTTAGTGTTTTGGTTCCTTTTCTCCTCATCCCTTTGTGTTTCACTTAGTCTGTCCTACACTGTGTGTGTCACGTACCCAAGCACCCCGATGTCACTCGGTTGGCCAGCACGCTCTCTCACCGCTAGCTGGCACACATTTCATTGTGGACATGGAAGTTCATCTGCACATTTCACCCTATTCTTTAAAAAGGATCAATTCTGTTCTAAAATTTTATTGAAATGAATAGGACCATGGGTGACATTTCGGAAACACATTTGGAGAGTGCGAACATACCCTTAGGCCACACTTCCAAGTTCCAACCAACTTATTTAGTCCAGGGGAAGTCCCGCAGTGATGCTGATTTGAAGAAGGCACAGCACAAGGTGCAAGCTCCACTCCTGTGCATTCCCCAGGGTGAAATTGGTTTATAAATCCACAGCATAAATTGACATACTGCAGGCGTCAGGCTTGTATCTCTTGTCAATTTTCACTGTCGATATTTTTTGAGACACGTACATGAAATTTCTAAAAATGTCATGCACGGTAAAATGTCAGCCTAGGGATAGGCAATCGGTATAATAGGCCTAATTTAACACTGCAAACCTGCACTTTAGCTGAAAGTATTCATCAAGAGCGCTTCCATAGCACCAATGGTGCATTCTTTTGGCCTCCGTCTGCTTGATAAGCATCTGCACACTTTAACTGTAGAGATTGCTGCAGAATGCGCTTTTCTTAACAGAAGGCCAATATTAACAAAAAATACCTTTTTCTTTGCATTATTTTATTTTTTAAATGGCTTTCCATAATCGGCTGATGCGTAGGCATCCATCCTATGGCCACATTTGAGTATATACCTTGAGTGCTTATTACTCTTCAGTGGCCCCAAACACAGAATGCATTTAGGGTTAACGTGTTCTTATATTTATAGATTTTTATGGTATAAAAAGATCTCTGATTGGTAAATATCTGCTGGTCAGGAGTTCTCTAATAGTGTTTATACACTGACTGCGCTTCAGATGTACAGTGTACGATCAGTTATTGATCAGGACATGATGGCAGCCATTGTTCCCATCAGCGCAGGTAGTGTTTACATAGGATCATGTGCTGATAAAAATAAGCATCTTTTGAGAAAACCAAAAGATCATTTCAGCCGAAGAATGTGTGATCGGGTTGAGTGATCAATATCCTTTTTACACTGCTCAGTTACTGGGAAACGGGCTTTCCTAGGAATGCAATAATCGTGCACCCTCAGTCTGCTCGACCTCAACATGGAAACAATATTTTCTGTAAGAATATGCAAAGTAACTCAAGTGAGCAAAATCAGAAACCCATCAGTAAACAGCACTGTTATAAGGAAAGGGAGGAATTTCTCTCATCCGTCCACAACCTGTTTCTGGTTGGATGAATAAAATATTTCCAGTAGACTTTGGGGCTCGCCGCTTGCTGAAGTTTCAGTGCAGAATTATTGCAAATTTTATAAGGTAAAAGCAGTAAAGCGGAATCGTCTCACTGAAGCGTATCGGGATTCTTACTAAGTAACTTTCTTATAAGTTAAATATTAATGGGGCCAAGCAGATTGTTATCAAAATACTAAGGTACAATAAATGCCTGTGGAGCCTGCATAAAAAGAAGCATAGCAGCTTGATGGATGCCGTATGCTGGAGTTTTCTTCTTTCTCTTCTAAAGAGAACTGCCATCTGTTGACAGGGAGCTTTTGGAAAGACGTCTATTTGCAGTGTGAGAATCTGTAAGAAACACCCGGGTGGTAATCAGGGGCGAGGGGCTGTTGTGGGGTGCTAGGGTGTGGGAGGACAAGTAAATAATGTCCCATCTGTTGTGTGGTTTGTGTAAAGTGAATAACACCCGCTATTGGTCCTGAAGTTTCCGCTTGTCCCGCGATTCCGAATCCAGATGCAACCACACAGTCAACAGACTCTTTATCCATTTTTATCAGTTCAACTTTACTCAGCAGATTTAGTTCAGTCTTAGTCTGGATACAGCACAGTACATTAGATTTGTTACAGTTACTTCAGCCAGAGCTCTCCCTCTCTTGGCTGGCACTTCTTGCCCCAGGGATGTCCCGCCCGGCTCCTCAACTTCCTAGAATCCTGACCCGATGCCTGTCTGTGAATTCCTAAACATTATCCCCTTTGGGGATGAAGGGCAAGGCATGCTCCCCATACCTTTTTCAGGCCATTGGCCTCAGACATTATGGGATGAACCACTGAAATTTGTCGCAGCTGTTCTCTAGATGCGTCTTCCCTCCATTTTCTTAGTGTCCACGTGACCTTCAGCCCTCTGGCCCTGAACCACTGCTTCAATAACTCTTATCTACTTCAATCAACACCATCTCCAACTTATCTAAAACCAGGAAACCCTTCCCGTTATATCACCCATGCCCCTCTGTCTGGGCTGTTCCTATCTATAACTATTAGTTTGCTATACCTAATTACTTGCTGATACTACTGTGCCATCCACTGCACTTCCCAATCCTAACTATGCTTATCACTATCTTATTTCTATACCTTATACCGTCCCTTTGTTCTATATAAAACAATATCAAAATACACTGTTGTGGAAATACATTTACAACATTATTAACAAGGTACACAAGAGTCATCCATAAAAAAAGTTATCCCAATATCTAAGCAATATTCACATTAGTGCAAAAAGTGTACCTGTTTTATTAGGAAGGGATAAAGAGTATGCTTGTCCCTGACATACTCTTACAAATCAACCAATTTCTTTCATAGCCCTGCCCCTTTTGTAAAACACAGCTCCTTGTCCCAATCTCTGCCTATCTTAAAAGGGTTGTCCAAGCCTAAACTACAAGTCTGCAGTCACCTTGCGTGCACTGCGATACATGACTGTCACATGATTGCCGTTCACGGCGCTGACACTGGAGAATCCTCACAGGAAAGAGTGCGCACGTTGTGAGGATTCACAAGTCTGCAGTGAGGATTCACAAGAATGCAGACTTGTCATTTTAGGTCGGACAACTCCTTTAATAAAGAAACTTGCCAGAATAGTTGTTTCAAGGAGGCTTCATGCAGATTTGACAATTCCAGGGAGATTTGCTGACGTTTCTGGGAGTTCAGTAGGTTTCCACTTTTTCCGAGGATGAGGAAAACTCAAACTATGAAATGCCAGTAAGAAGCAGCACTATGGTGTGTAATATGGTACGCTTTTGTGTCGACCCGCCACCACAATTGTGGGTTACCAGGGCAATGGGGTACTCAGAGCCGAGCCCGTAGAAGTCTATGGGGATTGTCACAGGTAGCTGTGGCTCGGTCTGTGGCCCTGGCGGTCTGGCGTATGTTGGGGGAATATTTACAGGGGATAGATTTATATACAGTTCGTGACGCCACCTGTAGTATTCTGGTAATTAGTACCAGCGCTGCTGTAGATCTCTGAGGGGATGGTGAGGCAGCTAGATGTCGGGTCCCCTACAGGTGGGACTGGTCCCTCAAAGTCTATGTGAGTTGTGAAGTCGAGTGCAGATAAAGAACACAGTCTCACACGGTCAGCGTCTTTCCATACCTTTACTTGCAAGATGATAAGGCAGGTCCCAGGGAGGCTGATCCAAGGAGAGTGTATCTTGAGACGGCAGCTGGACAAGTTAGGGGCCTCCTTTAACTCCAATAAAACGAGTACAACCAGCCTGAAGCGTAGTTCCCTCAAATCTCCAGCTAATCTTTAGCTGTACCTGCCCAGTCAGCTTAGTGTTAGGGGCCTTCCTGTGAAGGAGCTGAATTCTTATTTTGTCCTGCAGAACTCCAAAGTCTTCACTCCCCCTGACCCCAGTTACGTACTGACTATAAGGGGCTTGTCTGCCGCGACCTAGGGTCCGGTAGATTCCTGGTTTTCCTATCACCGTGCCTGAAACAACAGTGACCCTTCGGTCCCCAGTGACCGGTAGCAATGTGCTGGACTTCTGCAATCCTGTAGCACTAATCCTATAAATCCACTTGCCTTTCGCCTTGTCCACGCTGGTAACATAAGCACTCAAAACTAGCCAAGGGTCGAGCAGTCACTTCTTTCCTTTTCCTTCCAATGAAGTTAGCCACAGATGCTCAGTTATCACAGGCAGGAGCACGTCTCTGAACCTGATACCGTCCTTTAGACAGGGATGCTGAAGACTTTCCGTGCTAATACTTCTTCTTTCCTCAGTGTGTGTTGAGAAGGTGATACAGCTCTGACTAGACTAAGGTGTATTCCAAACACCTATACCAGACTCCACGATATGAACTGGTGAATAAGCAGGCTAGACTCTTTCCTCCCTCCAAACGTCTTCTCACAAAGAAATCTAGACTCTACTCCACACGTCCTCACTGTCCGAAGACAGGAACTAGACTAATCACTCTAACACCTACTACCTTGACCACTCCCTCTAGAGTATACTCCACTACCCTAGGGGTGTGTCTAGTGTGTGTCGAGTGAATGGATATTTAGCATTAAACTGCCGTCTCGCCATACACTCTCCAGGGTACTGCGTGTGCCTACCACCAGGGCTACACACTTTCATGCAGAATGCTAGAACTTGAGCCAAGACCAACATTTTTTTTTTCACTGCCTTTGATGTGGGGGACATGGTGGAGTCACACTCCCGATTCATGAAATGGTGCATGCCTCTTTATGAATCAGGAGTGTCTGACAAGCAGTGTGTGCCTCTGTGCACCACTCCAAAAATTTTACACCAGTCCTTTCCACTAGTCCCTTGCTGGTGCAAGATTTCTGGCTTAAGTATCTCCACATTTTGTCATGAATTAGATGAGCTGTGGTGGCACGTCCATCGTGCCCCAGCTCCACCCATTTTGGCGCAGTTGGGAGAAACTGGCATGAAAATGCCAAGTCACAACATTTTTGCTCAACTCTGATTTGTGTCAAAATTTTGCAACCTATTAAACCAATTTACACCATAATTCTGGTGATATTGCCTTGATGAATCAGGCCTACGTATATAAAGTCTTACGCTGAATTTACACTCACAGATCTCTGACAAATTCAGACCAATGTTACAGGTTTTGGTCTGAATTCACCATTTACATCAACAGTCATTGTTGTTTTCTTCATCTGTTAAAATCTTCCCTAAATATAAACCTTCCTATTTCTTATAATGGAGTTGGCCTTTCACATATCTGTTTACATGCTACAATAATCGTATTTGGCAGACAAACTTTTAAGCACGTCAGATGAATTTTTTGGCAGATGAGACAGATTTTAGGCAGATCAAAAGGGGATTTGCTCACACCAATTTTGGTTTGATGGCTGACTGGACAAAAATTGGCTATTTGTCTATATGTAGAAGTGCGCCCTTACATTTTACCCAATCGTTAACTACACAATAGACCCAAAACAATGGTGGATTACCTATCTATTCGTTCCAAAAAATATCTCAAGATGGCTCATCCCTAAGTTGATGTAACATTTTATAATAGACATAAGCGCAGCATAGCTACACTTTTTTTATATATATTTTGTCTTAATTGTAGTTATTTGTTTACTGCTTTAACAGTTGGTTTTGTTTTCTTCCAGGATTGTGGGGACTTGTGAACAATGCTGGAATATCCATGTGGGGAATGGTTGAATGGTTAACAATAGATAAATACCAAAAAGTTCTTAATGTCAACCTGCTGGGAAGCATCAGGACAACCCTGGCTTTTGCCCCACTTATCAGAAAAAGTAAAGGTGAGATTTGTACTAGAAAAAAATGGTATAATAGGATTAGTTGTAATGTGAAGCACTAATTACTGAAAGATCTTGCTAGCAGGGATGTGGTTGCTGCCTGAGGCCTTATGGACCCATCTCGCATAGCGACGCACCAGCGATCCCGACAACAATATGAACTTGTCAGGATCGCTGGTGTGTCGCTACATGACAGGACAGCGACACTGCGGGTAACGTCGCTTAGTAACTTGCAGTGTACGTTGAATACCAGCCCGCTGCTGCAGGGAGCTTGGTAACCAAGGTACACATCGGGTTCCCAGGCACGGCCCCGCGCCTGGAAACCCGATGTTTACCTTGGTTACCAGCTGATCGCTGGTCTCCTGCCTGCCACACGGGAGACCAGCGATCAAAAAAAAGTCCTGGCATTTCTGACACGACCAGCAATTCACAGCAGGGGCCTGATCGCTGGTACATGTCAGACATAGCGAGATCGCTGCTGAGATCGCTGTTGCGTCACAAAACTTGTGACTCAGCAGCGATCTCGCTAGTGATCTCGCTATGTGAGACGGGGCCCTTAGTTGCTGTGGGTTTAGCTCTCCAGGGAATATAAAGAGTGGTGATTCTCTAGGCAGGAGTCTATAATGATCATTTACTAGGGATAATACTGTCTAATACATGGGTATGTAAGGAGGTGAAAGGGTATTAACCCTTTAAGGTTTCGTCCCCTTTAAATTGTGTCAACTTGTATATATGTGTGCTCTGCATAATGTGTATATATTATATGTATATATTGAGTGTTAGGCAGATAGTGCATCTTGGGTCATTAGAGGAGGGCACTGTAAAAGGTGGTGTATATATTCATGGGTTAATTATCGTTTGCGAGGGATCACTAATGGGGGCACGTTAGAGATCCAGTTAGAACGTTATAAAAATATGTCAATTCGGTATTTGGGTTTGTCCACTAGATGGGGGCATAGAGCACATCCAGCCCATTAGATACAATAGTTAGGGACTTGTTGCTAGGGAAGGATTGCCTCCAAGCGGGAATCTTTCAGGAAGACTTCCTCTTAGCGGGGGTCAGTCGGGGGTGGACCTTGCTAGTGTGAGGACGTCCACGTTCCTGGGCCCTGAGCATAGGGTAGTAAGAAGAGGGGACCAGCAACCCCTGAAGAAGCCGGTGAAGGATTCACCGTGGGAAACATGAGCCCAAAGAGAGTGGGTTTACGTAGCAGTAGTCCAGTGGAAGAACCACTGTGGGAACGCTCAGCAGAAGAGGTTGTGCTGAAGCGTAGTAGCGGGTGGGCCATCAGAAGTATCCGGGCAGGATAACCAGAGAGGGGTGGACGACCTAGTAAATGTGTCTTTCTTATGCTGGATTGAAGTGTCTCCAGGGGAAGCAATTGAAGTGTCGTTTTCACCGGGCTCCTCGTCCCATCAATATTTATTGGTCCATTCTGGTGTGGCAGAGGAGAAGAAGCAGCCCGGTGAGGAATGTATTGCTGGTATCGTTTAAGACATGCTTATGGTGTCTTGGATGTGCTGTGTCCAGAGGAAAATAAAGCAGAACTGTTTGATGTGATTTTGGACTCTGACTCTAAGGCTGTGTTTCCACGGTCAGGAAACACAGCGCTTTGGACGGAGCGGAAAGTCGGCTCCGCCCAAAGCCCCGCCCACTTTTGTACGCGCGCTCATTCCGGATGTGTTCATGGAACACATCCGGAACACATCTGGAATGACCGCAGGCTACATAGCCCTGTGTTATTTCCCTTGCGGCGACGCAGCGTCGCCACAAGGGAATAGGACATGCTGCGGTCTAAAAAGACGCGCCGCATGTCCGGAAACGCAGGTCTTCCGACTGCGTGTTTTGAAGCATAGTGTAGACGGGATTTCTTGAAATCCCCTCCACTATGCTGTAACATCTGGACGCTGCGTGTTTGACGCTGCGCCAACGCACAGCGTCAAACACGCAGCTAATCCGGACTGTTTCCGGACCATGGAAACATACCCTAATTGCTCTGTACGCTCCCTCACGGGAGGAGAACACCCTAGAACAATAGACATTACAGAGGTAAAACACCACATAGCTTCCAGTGTATCGGCCCCGCGGCCGTCCCTTTACAGGTATACAGTCACAGATGTCAGTTTGTTCTTTGGGAGTTCTCTGTTTTATATGGAGATTTAATACGACACCCATAAGGGTTTATGCAGTCTTACTGTACCTATCTCACTGACGTCTAATAGGAGTGCCGTATATTTTCTATATTTTAGCCCTCTAACTTGTGTAGTGGTGCCCAATTAGGGTTCCAACACATAAAATATGTAGAAAAATACTTAGCACTCAGAAAGGGTTGAAGTGAACAAAAGAATTTGTTTATTCGGTAATCATTTTAACGTTTCGGTCCTAACACTTGGACCTTCATCAGAACTGTATAAGTCATAAAGAAATAAAAATAGACACACACAGAAAACACACATTTTTAACATGTACATGGCTCATCAAGTATGTTGAAAGATCAACTGTTATAATAATGCCAGACATGGCGGAATGCGTCGTCCAGTCAATTTTGTCAAAATAGAAAACATAATTATTGCAGAGAGATTGCCATAACAAAGTATGACACACAAATAAAGACACACAGACTAATCTTGTTTACATCATAGCTTCAGATAAATGTATAAATACCAGAAGGACACAGAAAGGTCAGGGTTTAGTTCTGTCGAGTTTCCAGTTTCTGCCACTAGGAGGTGATCTGTCTAGTGAAATAGATAACAGTGCTAGATCATGGAGGTGATTCTTGATTCAGGCCATGAGTACTAACATCAAATTATCCGCATTGTATATCTGGGGTGGGTGTGAGTCAAGTAAGGCTACTTTCACACATCAGTTTTTTTGTGTCAGGCATAATCCGTCGTATACCTGACAGGACGGATCCGGCGCTGATTTTGAAAAAAACTGATGCAACTGATCAGTTTTCTTGCCGGATCCGACCTGACCTTTTCAACCAGAAAAATAAATTTTCTATGGGGAAAATGCAGGTACGCATGTAGAGAGAGAGAGACCTTGGTTTTCAGCACCCGGATCAGTCTTTTGACGGATTTCACAAAAGACTGGTCCGGTACCATGCACTTGTATTATTTCCGGCCGCCTGATGTGCCGATTCAGGCACTATCAGGCGGCTCCGGAAAAAAAAAAAAAACGTTGCAGTCAGCATCTTGTCCGGCCGCCGGAATGTACATTTCCGCCGGATCCGGCCAAAAACGGATGCAACGCAATGACATCAGGCGCGATCCGGCGCTAATGAAAGTCAATGCCAAAAAAAACGCATCCGGTACCGGATCCATTTTTTAAAAAAACCGGATAGCGCCTGACGTCAAAAAACTGATGTGTGACAGTAGCCTAAGGCTCCTGAGGAAAGTGAAAATATTGGTGAAACCCTAAGTGAAAGGAAAAAGATAATATACGATGTGTAAATGAAGGTTGAAACATATTGCGCTGGGTATTTTTATAAGCACACATACACTAGATAAAATAAAAGCATGATGAATATGTGTAAATGGGGTTTACCTGATTACCATCAAAGAGGGGGGTGTTTTTACAGCGTGTCTGAGGGGACGGGGGTGTATTAATCTGCCGTATGGAGCCAGTGCTCCTCATCCCAGACTATGTGTGTGTCAGTTACCTTGCAGTCTAAGGCATGGGGGTAAAAGGACAAGGTGCAATTGCACTGGCTCCACACAGCAGAGGAACGTGACCCTGTCTCTTCTCTGTGACACACACATACAGCAGATTGTCTGCACAAAAACACCACAACGGTAAAATCGGAATGTCAGAATGTCGGAATGTCAGAACATGGCCTTAACCCCTTAATGACCTATGATGTGCTATTTCCGTTATAGGTCGCCTTCCCCTCTTTGGTGCGGGCTCTGGCGCTTAGCCTGCACCTTTTCTGGCACAAGACAGCTGATCTGATCAGCCACAGTTTTGTGCACTTCTGAAAAGGACACTGCTGAACAGGGGCCAAACAGAGTCCAGAGTAACTCTGCTGCCTCATTATAGTGAATGGATCCATCGGGGGTTTCATCTGAATCACATCACTCAGAGATTTAGATGTAAACCCCAAAGTAAGTGCTCAGTGTAGAGTGCAGGATAAATGTGATCCCAAATGTTATGTAAAATGTTCCCCATAAAAGCTTCAACTCAATCCACAAAAAAAGCAAGTCCTCACTCAGGTCAGTCATCTGTTAACGGAAATATAGGGGGCTTCCACATTACTGGTAGTACAAAGACTTTGGAAAAGCTAAATTGGTCCTCACCCTCCAAAAGAAATTCAGCAAATTCTCCACACCCAAATCCAAATGCCCCCTCCCTTCTGAGCCCCAGTGTGCCTAAACCACATATAGTGTCCACATGTTTGGCATTTCTGAAGCGATGAGTTACCTTACGGCTGCATGTCTCCAGAAGCCCAGGCTGGTCATAACGTACTGGTGACTGCATGCAACGTACTGGTCATTACAGCGTAATGGTCAGCACAAAGGCAGTTTGCAATTTTCACTCGTCAATGTTCATTGCTGCTTGTTTCTGGAAAATACCCATGGAGTCAAAATCGGCACTACATCTGTAGATAAAGTCCCAAAGAGGTATAATTTCCAAATTGGGGTCACTTTTGGGGGGATTCTGCTCTTCTAGTAATTAGGGGCTCTGTATATGGAGTCCGTAAACTGTTCTAGGAAAATTTGAACTCCAGAAGGCAAATAACGCTCCGTTGGTCCAGAGTCTCACCGTATGGCTAAGTAGTACTGTATCACTACATATAGGGTATTGCCACATACAGAAGAAATTGTGGGAGAAATTTTGGTGCCATTTTTACCCACTTCTTGTGTGAAAATGTAAAATTTGTGCCTAAAAACACAATTTTGGTGGTAAAAATGTAGTTATTTTTTCTTTCCTGCCCAATGGTATAAAATTCTGTGACATACCCGTGGTGTCAATATGATCACTGCACCCCTATATGAATTCATTGAGAGGTGTAGTTTGTAAAATGGGGTCATTTATGGGGGTTCTGGCACCTCATGGGCTCTCCCAGTGGGTTATGGCACCTGCAAACCATAACTGTAAAATATGGTTCTCTTTGCCTTATGAGCTTTGCACTGTGCCTGAAAAATATTTCCCGATTAAATGTATGGTATTGGCATGCTCAGGAAAAAATGTACCTCAGTTTGTTGTAAAAAAAAAAAAAAAAAATTTCCTATTAGCCCTTAGAAAAATTAAAAACTTGGTGCTAAAACAACATTTTAGTGGTAAAAATGTCATTTATTCTTCACTGCTCAATGGTATAAAATTCTGTGAGGCACATATGGTGTCAATATGATCACTGCACCCCTAGAAGAATTAATTGCGGAGTGTAGTTTGTAAAATGAGTTCACATATAGGGGGTGTCTGTTGTTTTGGCACCTCAGGGGCTCTGCCAATGTGACATGGCACCCTCAAACCATTCCAGCAAAATCTGAACTCCAATATGGTG
>JARQOD010000005.1:497695949-497718652 GCA_033576555.1 Oophaga sylvatica
GGGTGGACGACCTAGTAAATGTGTCTTTCTTATGCTGGATTGAAGTGTCTCCAGGGGAAGCAATTGAAGTGTCGTTTTCACCGGGCTCCTCGTCCCATCAATATTTATTGGTCCATTCTGGTGTGGCAGAGGAGAAGAAGCAGCCCGGTGAGGAATGTATTGCTGGTATCGTTTAAGACATGCTTATGGTGTCTTGGATGTGCTGTGTCCAGAGGAAAATAAAGCAGAACTGTTTGATGTGATTTTGGACTCTGACTCTAAGGCTGTGTTTCCACGGTCAGGAAACACAGCGCTTTGGACGGAGCGGAAAGTCGGCTCCGCCCAAAGCCCCGCCCACTTTTGTACGCGCGCTCATTCCGGATGTGTTCATGGAACACATCCGGAACACATCTGGAATGACCGCAGGCTACATAGCCCTGTGTTATTTCCCTTGCGGCGACGCAGCGTCGCCACAAGGGAATAGGACATGCTGCGGTCTAAAAAGACGCGCCGCATGTCCGGAAACGCAGGTCTTCCGACTGCGTGTTTTGAAGCATAGTGTAGACGGGATTTCTTGAAATCCCCTCCACTATGCTGTAACATCTGGACGCTGCGTGTTTGACGCTGCGCCAACGCACAGCGTCAAACACGCAGCTAATCCGGACTGTTTCCGGACCATGGAAACATACCCTAATTGCTCTGTACGCTCCCTCACGGGAGGAGAACACCCTAGAACAATAGACATTACAGAGGTAAAACACCACATAGCTTCCAGTGTATCGGCCCCGCGGCCGTCCCTTTACAGGTATACAGTCACAGATGTCAGTTTGTTCTTTGGGAGTTCTCTGTTTTATATGGAGATTTAATACGACACCCATAAGGGTTTATGCAGTCTTACTGTACCTATCTCACTGACGTCTAATAGGAGTGCCGTATATTTTCTATATTTTAGCCCTCTAACTTGTGTAGTGGTGCCCAATTAGGGTTCCAACACATAAAATATGTAGAAAAATACTTAGCACTCAGAAAGGGTTGAAGTGAACAAAAGAATTTGTTTATTCGGTAATCATTTTAACGTTTCGGTCCTAACACTTGGACCTTCATCAGAACTGTATAAGTCATAAAGAAATAAAAATAGACACACACAGAAAACACACATTTTTAACATGTACATGGCTCATCAAGTATGTTGAAAGATCAACTGTTATAATAATGCCAGACATGGCGGAATGCGTCGTCCAGTCAATTTTGTCAAAATAGAAAACATAATTATTGCAGAGAGATTGCCATAACAAAGTATGACACACAAAATAAAGACACACAGACTAATCTTGTTTACATCATAGCTTCAGATAAATGTATAAATACCAGAAGGACACAGAAAGGTCAGGGTTTAGTTCTGTCGAGTTTCCAGTTTCTGCCACTAGGAGGTGATCTGTCTAGTGAAATAGATAACAGTGCTAGATCATGGAGGTGATTCTTGATTCAGGCCATGAGTACTAACATCAAATTATCCGCATTGTATATCTGGGGTGGGTGTGAGTCAAGTAAGGCTACTTTCACACATCAGTTTTTTTGTGTCAGGCATAATCCGTCGTATACCTGACAGGACGGATCCGGCGCTGATTTTGAAAAAAACTGATGCAACTGATCAGTTTTCTTGCCGGATCCGACCTGACCTTTTCAACCCAGAAAAATAAATTTTCTATGGGGAAAATGCAGGTACGCATGTAGAGAGAGAGAGACCTTGGTTTTCAGCACCCGGATCAGTCTTTTGACGGATTTCACAAAAGACTGGTCCGGTACCATGCACTTGTATTATTTCCGGCCGCCTGATGTGCCGATTCAGGCACTATCAGGCGGCTCCGGAAAAAAAAAAAAACGTTGCAGTCAGCATCTTGTCCGGCCGCCGGAATGTACATTTCCGCCGGATCCGGCCAAAAACGGATGCAACGCAATGACATCAGGCGCGATCCGGCGCTAATGAAAGTCAATGCCAAAAAAACGCATCCGGTACCGGATCCATTTTTTAAAAAACACGCCGGATAGCGCCTGACGTCAAAAAACTGATGTGTGACAGTAGCCTAAGGCTCCTGAGGAAAGTGAAAATATTGGTGAAACCCTAAGTGAAAGGAAAAAGATAATATACGATGTGTAAATGAAGGTTGAAACATATTGCGCTGGGTATTTTTATAAGCACACATACACTAGATAAAATAAAAGCATGATGAATATGTGTAAATGGGGTTTACCTGATTACCATCAAAGAGGGGGGTGTTTTTACAGCGTGTCTGAGGGGACGGGGGTGTATTAATCTGCCGTATGGAGCCAGTGCTCCTCATCCCAGACTATGTGTGTGTCAGTTACCTTGCAGTCTAAGGCATGGGGTAAAAGGACAAGGTGCAATTGCACTGGCTCCACACAGCAGAGGAACGTGACCCTGTCTCTTCTCTGTGACACACACATACAGCAGATTGTCTGCACAAAAACACCACAACGGTAAAATCGGAATGTCAGAATGTCGGAATGTCAGAACATGGCCTTAACCCCTTAATGACCTATGATGTGCTATTTCCGTTATAGGTCGCCTTCCCCTCTTTGGTGCGGGCTCTGGCGCTTAGCCTGCACCTTTTCTGGCACAAGACAGCTGATCTGATCAGCCACAGTTTTGTGCACTTCTGAAAAGGACACTGCTGAACAGGGGCCAAACAGAGTCCAGAGTAACTCTGCTGCCTCATTATAGTGAATGGATCCATCGGGGGTTTCATCTGAATCACATCACTCAGAGATTTAGATGTAAACCCCAAAGTAAGTGCTCAGTGTAGAGTGCAGGATAAATGTGATCCCAAATGTTATGTAAAATGTTCCCCATAAAAGCTTCAACTCAATCCACAAAAAAAGCAAGTCCTCACTCAGGTCAGTCATCTGTTAACGGAAATATAGGGGGCTTCCACATTACTGGTAGTACAAAGACTTTGGAAAAGCTAAATTGGTCCTCACCCTCCAAAAGAAATTCAGCAAATTCTCCACACCCAAATCCAAATGCCCCCTCCCTTCTGAGCCCCAGTGTGCCTAAACCACATATAGTGTCCACATGTTTGGCATTTCTGAAGCGATGAGTTACCTTACGGCTGCATGTCTCCAGAAGCCCAGGCTGGTCATAACGTACTGGTGACTGCATGCAACGTACTGGTCATTACAGCGTAATGGTCAGCACAAAGGCAGTTTGCAATTTTCACTCGTCAATGTTCATTGCTGCTTGTTTCTGGAAAATACCCATGGAGTCAAAATCGGCACTACATCTGTAGATAAAGTCCCAAAGAGGTATAATTTCCAAATTGGGGTCACTTTTGGGGGGATTCTGCTCTTCTAGTAATTAGGGGCTCTGTATATGGAGTCCGTAAACTGTTCTAGGAAAATTTGAACTCCAGAAGGCAAATAACGCTCCGTTGGTCCAGAGTCTCACCGTATGGCTAAGTAGTACTGTATCACTACATATAGGGTATTGCCACATACAGAAGAAATTGTGGGAGAAATTTTGGTGCCATTTTTACCCACTTCTTGTGTGAAAATGTAAAATTTGTGCCTAAAAACACAATTTTGGTGGTAAAAATGTAGTTATTTTTTCTTTCCTGCCCAATGGTATAAAATTCTGTGACATACCCGTGGTGTCAATATGATCACTGCACCCTATATGAATTCATTGAGAGGTGTAGTTTGTAAAATGGGGTCATTTATGGGGTTCTGGCACCTCATGGGCTCTCCCAGTGGGTTATGGCACCTGCAAACCATAACTGTAAAATATGGTTCTCTTTGCCTTATGAGCTTTGCACTGTGCCTGAAAAATATTTCCCGATTAAATGTATGGTATTGGCATGCTCAGGAAAAAATGTACCTCAGTTTGTTGTAAAAAAAAAAAAAAAAATTTCCTATTAGCCCTTAGAAAAATTAAAAACTTGGTGCTAAAACAACATTTTAGTGGTAAAAATGTCATTTATTCTTCACTGCTCAATGGTATAAAATTCTGTGAGGCACATATGGTGTCAATATGATCACTGCACCCCTAGAAGAATTAATTGCGGAGTGTAGTTTGTAAAATGAGTTCACATATAGGGGGTGTCTGTTGTTTTGGCACCTCAGGGGCTCTGCCAATGTGACATGGCACCCTCAAACCATTCCAGCAAAATCTGAACTCCAATATGGTGCCTCTTCGTTCCTGAGCTTTGGACTGTGCCTCAAAAGTAGTATTCCCCCTACATATGGGGAATCTGCGTACTCAGGAGAAATTTCTCCTGTTACCCTTAGGCAAATTTTGGGGCCAAAATGACACTTTTGTGGGGAAAATGTGATTTTTATTTTCACTTTATAAATTTCTGTGAAGCACCTTGGGTTCAAGGCGCTTACCACACATCTAAATACATTCCTTGAGGGGGTCTAGTTTCCAAAATGGAATGTGGGGGGGTTTCCATTGTTTAGGCACATCAGGGGCTCTCCAAATGTGAC
Source organism: Oophaga sylvatica (assembly GCA_033576555.1). NCBI lineage: Eukaryota > Metazoa > Chordata > Amphibia > Anura > Dendrobatidae > Oophaga > Oophaga sylvatica. The sequence goes on from JARQOD010000005.1 coordinate 497,700,432, forward strand.
ATGACGTTTGCTAATGATTCCAGGAAATTTTACATTCAAAAAGTCAAATTACGCTCCTTTCCTTCTAAGCCCTGCCGTGTGTTCAAACGAAGCCACTAAGGTGGCGATACGCGTTGGGCTCTGGCCCCCTTGCTTTTCCTTGTTTCTCCCCCTCTGGTTTGGTAATATTGGTTGTTTTCTAAGGGCGATCATGCTATTTTGAATACTTCTACCATATATTGGCTTTGATATGGGCTCAATCATCTTTTATGGTTTTGTACTTTAACCTTTTGTGCTTTATTTACGGTAAGTTATCTTCTTGCTCTGTGCATAAGCCTTTGTGATTTAGTGCAGACTAGAGTACAACTTTATAATACCTATATCTTAGCAAAATTATATATTCTTGTCCTATATTTAGGCCTTTGAGGGAGACATATGATTGTATTGACTCTGTATTATGTACTTGCATAGTCATATTTAATTCTATGTTATATCATGTATTGATTGAGGGGTCTTAGGGGGCCATGAACCCTCATTTTGTTGGGTGATTGTTTGTTCTATTTTAAATGTTTTTAACTTCATGGTGTGTTTATACGCAGTTTTTTCAATAAATATGACTATTCTCCTTATTCAGGTGTTCCCTGGTGCATAGTATGTTCTTTTCTCTTTATGCTTTCTGATTACTTTTTTACATACTCCAGGTTGATACCCTATTTTTAGGATTAATTGAGGTAGTGCCCTCCATTTTTGTTTCTTCAAACAGTGGTTTTCTCCATCATATTGAGTATCGGTGTACTCGGAACAAATCGTACAAATTTTATGGTGCAATTTCTCCTGTTACCCTTATGAAAATGCCTGGTCATTAACATGCAAACCACCTTCAGGGGTAAAGGTGTTAAATGCTGCTGTCATAGCTTGACAGGCATTTCAGCGATTAAATAGTAGCAATCTGAGTTAAACAGTACTTGTCCTGTATGGAGCCGACGGCGCTCCTGAGCTCGCTTTAGGCCTCATTCACACATCCGGCGGGCGCCTAAACGGTGCCCCCGGCATTTAGCCGCAGCGCCGTATCCGGTATTTTGTATGAAAACCGGATGCGCCGCATCCGGTTTTTCGCCGCATCCGGTTCACGAATGCGGCAAAAAACCGCATCCGTCTCATCCGGTGTATCCGGTTTGGTGTCCGTTGACGCCGTATGCGCCGGATCCGGTTTTTTAAGACCACCCTTTTTGGGGTTCCAAATATGATTGGCTACTGTAATCCTATATATACACTGCTCCTACAGCCCATCTTTGACAGGTTGTAGAGGAGCAAGTGCAGTTTTGAGAGAAGAGCAAGTAGCAAGTGATTGGCGAACATGGATGTCATTATCGGCAATATCTTCAGGAATCTTGTTGATTTTACTGCGGAGATGAATCGACTGAGGTTTATCGTTCTGGAGAAGGAGCGAAAGTTTGAGGAGCAGCGCATTAGACGTCAGCGAAGACGACGACGTATGTGGATCCACTCCATCACGGCACAGAGATTAACTCGTGGTGTCTATTCCACACTGAACATGGAGCTGCGACAAAATCCAGATAAGTTCTTTGCCTATCTGCGGATGAAGAAAGAAAACTTTGATGATTTGCTGGAGCGTGTTGGAGACAAAATTAAAAAATCGGACACCTACTGTCGGTTCTCGATATCTCCGGCGGAGCTTCTCATGGTGACTATAAGGTAAGCTATATGTATTGGATCTGTTTGCTTGAGCGCACTTGTAATTTTATCATTAATTGAACATCACAGGCCAACTAGGAAACCACATGAGTATCCCCAAATTTAGTTATAAAACAGTCTTTGTCATAGATGTGATTATGTTTGGTATCTCCAATAGTCGTAGCTGAGTTCTGGTATGTAATGCTGCGTTTCTAAAATACTTTGTATTTTCTAATTTGTTTTCAGATTTCTTGCAACTGGTGAGACGCTGGCATCGCTACATTTTCAGTATCGGATGGGAATCTCCACACTATCCGGGATAATAAAGTACACTTGTCGTGCTCTGTGGGATACTTTGGTTGAAGAATTTATTCCAGAGCCAACAACAGAGCGATGGCTTCAAATAGCGGACCAGTTTCTACTCATCTGCCAGTTCCCCAATTGCCTGGGGGCCGTTGATGGAAAGCACATCCGCATTCAAAAGCCAAAAGGAACTGGATCTGAATTCTTTAACTATAAAAAATATTTCTCTATCGTCCTGATGGCTATTGCAGATGCGCACTACAAGTTTATCGCGGTGGACATTGGGTCTTATGGACGGTCTAATGACTCCCAAGTGTTTAAACTATCTGCTATGGGACGTAAATTGTATGGAAACAGTTTTCATTTCCCCCCCAGGCCACTGCCTCAAACCTCAGGCCCACCGATGCCATTCGTGTGTGTAGGTGATGAGGCATTCCAGCTGTCCCAACACCTATTGAAGCCGTATGCCAGCAGAGAATTGACACATACAAAGCGGATATTTAACTACCGCCTCACAAGAGCCAGACGGATGGTGGAGTGTGCCTTTGGCATTATGACAGCAAAATGGCGTGTCCTTTTGACTGCAATTAACTTGAAGACCGAGACTGTTGATGATGTAGTGAAAGCGTGCGTGGTCCTCCATAATTTTGTACTAACCAAGGAACCAATTTCTCTGGAGGACCACAATCAAGAAACAACTTTGCACGACTACAGCAACATTACCACTCGCAGTACAGTCGCGGTTTCAAGAATGAGGGACAAGTTTGCTCAATACTTTGTGTCACCGGAAGGTAGTGTTGACTGGCAGGATGACAGAGTGTGATAAATGTATTGTTTCTTTTAATAATTTTCTTTACCCACAATAAACCTTTTACTTGTCTACCTTCTTGTGTGTTTTCTACTGTAAGCTTTTTGCCATTGTTGTGTCCATGGCTGTTTAATAACAAAACTATTTCACCTTTTGTCAAAAAAAGTGTACATTGTAGGCCATGGTTCCCCAAATCCAGTCATCAAGGCCCACCAACATGTCAAGTTTTCAGTCTTTCCTTTGTATTGCTCAGGTGATAATTGGCTCACCTGTGCAATACAAAGGAAATCCAGAAAACAATACCTGTTGGTTGGCCTTGATGACTGGATTTGGGGACCCATGGCCTACAATGTACCCTTTTTTGGACAAAAGGTGAAATTGTATTAACAAAAGTATTTCACCATTAGTAGTATAGGAGGTATAGTATTCGTCAAACTCAATCTGACAGGTCGACACGCCCCCCTATCATTTTATCTGTCTCTCTGGGATTTGATGTGGGTGTGGAATCTGAGCTTCTGGATTTGGGAATTTCAATCAAAGTGATTCATGAATTTATTCGTTTCTATTTATATATTCAGTGGATTTGATTAGTCTGTGTTGTTTTAGTGAATTAAAGAGCGAATCTTGATCTTTTTTGTGGAGAGAAACTTTTAAGGACCCAGTAAATGCATGTAAAGCACTACTGTGGTGGAAAGCTGTATCAAGCTGGTAAAAGGTGTTTATTTTTTAGTATTATCCAGGATATAAGTTTTAAACTACAACTGCAAAGGCAATTTAATTTGAAGTATCACCTTATAACACATTTGGAATTATGACGCTCAACTTATAGTTTTATTCAGTATATATATTTTTAGCTTGGCAGTGTATCTACACTTATCTCAGCAATTCATTGTATACTAAGAAGAATCTTGGCAACATATATGCACTATATATAGGATTATAAGTATCTCAATGAAGCATGTATATCAATAAAGTAACTTCCACATCACAGCTGCTAATATAATGATGTTAGCATGCGAGTGCAGGGCTCACAATACATACTGTGCATGCATATGAAGTCAATTAGCACATCCATATGAGGAGCTATATTAAAAAAGCAACGATTATTCTATAGTAACATCCAGTATAAAACACCTTATAACACATTTGGAATTATGAATCTTGATCTTTTTTTTTGTGGGGAGAAACTTTTAACTAAATCCGTAAATATATAAGAAGTTTTACTAGTCTTTTTTCTAGCCTGTCATTAAATCCCTATACAATCCAAGCCTTGTACACAAAGCTTGGTAATAGGTTACCGATCTGTAACAAAGTATTTTCTATCTAGTGGTTAACATGGTACAAATTAGCCAAATGCAGACAGGTATGAACTACATTCAAATCAATATATAATAGTGCACATCTCCATATCTTATATGTTATAGCGATAATAGATTAATACGGGGCTAAACAATAATAACCTCCATATATTTGTACCTATATATGCAATCTATGTAACTCACAATATCCCCCAATAGGCAGACATATATGCACTATATATAGGATTATAAGTATCTCAATGAAGCATGTATATCAATAAAGTAACTTCCACATCACAGCTGCTAATATAATGATGTTAGCATGCGAGTGCAGGGCTCACAATACATACTGTGCGTGCATATGAAGTCAATTAGCACATCCATATGAGGAGCTATATTAAAAAAGCAACGATTATTCTATAGTACCATCCAGTATAAAACACCTTATAACACATTTGGAATTAGGACTCTCATCTTATAGTTTTTATTCAGTGTTTATATATATATTTTTAGCCTGCCATTGTATCTACACTTATATCAGGACTGGGAAGAATGTAATGACATGGGGTTAGGAATCTCCAACCTAGTTTCTGGTTTGCTACAGATAGCTAATTTATTACCATTGAGAGAATGAGTGAAGGTCGATGCTAATATGTTTCCAAAGTTTAGTGACAGGAACTAGTTAGTGATGACAAATTCACAGGACTATTTTTTAACTGTTCCATGTGAGAATACAGGCATAGGATGGGGGCTATTACTTAGAATTTGTTATTTTGGGGCTATTTTTAACTGGTTCATGTGAGAATACAGACATAAGATGGGCCCATTACTTAGTGTATACTATTTATGTACAAAGATGATACGGAAAATATATGTTTCCAAAGTTTAATTGTAGCGAATCAACGTGTATTAAACTGATTACTAACACAATTATGGCAACTTGATAACAATTTCACAACAAATTCGTTATTTTGTGACTATTTTTAACTGTTTCATGTGAGAATACAGGCAGAGGATGGGGCCAATACTTGGTGTATACTATTTATGTACAAAGATGATACGGAAAATATATGTTTCCAAAGTTTACTGACAGGGAGTACATAGTGGGGAGAGCCCTCTTGCAGTGCTAACCTGATTACAAGCCCTCATTGCTACTTTTTCTCTTGTCTAACATCACAATACAACCAAGTGGTTCTTCAAAACTATTTGTAAGTCTTCCGGCACAAAGCACATGTGAACAGTTGATGGTAATATTTTGCCACATGACAAATGTTTCTGACTCTCAGTTGCTAATACTGATAGACATATTGTGAACTGACATATAGGGTCCATGTGAGACACCATATTTTTCAACATTTTGCTCCTTCACAGATTTATTTTGCATTATATTTTTTTTATTTTGCTTAAGGATCATGTACAGAGGTGTTTTTATGGTTTAATACTGATAGACATATTGTCCCAGGCATGTCCGGGCATGCCCGGACAAGTCCTGGCATGCCCAGACAAGTCCTGGTCACGTGACAACCGTGGAAAAAACAAGCCTGAAATTGACCCAGGCATGTCCGGGCATGCCCGGACAAGTCCTGGCATGCCTGGACAAGTCCTGGTCACGTGACAACCGTGGAAAAACAAGCCTGAAATTCAAAAACTATGCGCTATCCGTTAACACACGCATAGTCATCTAGAAAATATTGAGCGAGTCGCTTCACAAACCATCTCAAGGCATGCTGAATGTCAACGTTCCCGCTATGAGCTACACACATGACCCACTGTATAGCCTGGGACGCGTAGCGTTCTTGTTGCACAGGCCTATTTTTAAAGATGCTATGCCCCTCAGATATAAAAGACAGGCATGACTGTTGTGAATGGGTTTGAGATGAGTTCTGAGCAGAGGCTCCCTCTGGTGGTTACAAGCGGTACTAGTGAGGATTGTGAGGACTGGGAATCAGGTGTTACTGATTGGTCTTATATAAAGGAGTAATTTTCCCATCAGGGTTGCCGGTGATCAATTGTTCTGGTCTGAATCCTTCTTTCCAGTTTCCCTTGTAGCCTGCTGTGTCGTGTCTGCATCTCCTGCTATCAGATAAGACAATTTCTTATTTTGTGTTTTTGCTATATTTTTGCATTTGGTCCTGCACTTCTGTGGGGGCCTTCTGGGTCCCCTCCGGGGGCTTTTGCCCTCTCAGTTTAGTCCAGCCACTGTGTTTTGTACTTTTGCTTTTTCCAGTTTTTTCAGTGGCTGCTGTTTTTGTTACACCAGAGAACTAATTTAGGTGGTAGAGGTTGTGTGATCTCAGGTGATTTTGAAATTAGTAGAGTTGGTGTTTTTCAGGGTTTTCTGGGATTGCAGTAAGTACCCTTCCTGTCCTTTTCTATTTTGATGGTTTGGGCCCCAGCGTTTGCTCATACTGTTTTCTTTCTGTGTCAGTGTTTCCTCTTGTCTAACCGCCATTACATGTTTGGGGGCTTTCTATTATCTTTGGGGTTCTGCTCCGGGGCAGATAGCTTTCCTATTTCTATCTTTAGGTGTAGTTAGTTTCTCAGGCTGTGACGAGGCGTCTAGGACCAACGTAGGAACGCTCCACGGCTGCCTCTAGTTGCGGTGGTTAGTCAGGGTACTGCAATCTCATAGATTCCAACTGCTCTGGTGTATTTCCTTTTTGCCTGCACTCCTCAGTTACCGTAACTTAACAGTATCACCGGCCTTAAAAATTGTATGGTACTCACAGAAAGGAAATACACCAGAGCAGTTGGAATCTATGAGATTGCAGTACCCTGACTAACCACCGCAACTAGAGGCAGCCGTGGAGCGTTCCTACGTTGGTCCTAGACGCCTCGTCACAGCCTGAGAAACTAACTACACCTAAAGATAGAAATAGGAAAGCTATCTGCCCCGGAGCAGAACCCCAAAGATAATAGAAAGCCCCCAAACATGTAATGGCGGTTAGACAAGAGGAAACACTGACACAGAAAGAAAACAGTATGAGCAAACGCTGGGGCCCAAACCATCAAAATAGAAAAGGACAGGAAGGGTACTTACTGCAATCCCAGAAAACCCTGAAAAACACCAACTCTACTAATTTCAAAATCACCTGAGATCACACGACCTCTACCACCTAAATTAGTTCTCTGGTGTAACAAAAACAGCAGCCACTGAAAAAACTGGAAAAAGCAAAAGTACAAAACACAGTGGCTGGACTAAACTGAGAGGGCAAAAGCCCCCGGAGGGGACCCAGAAGGCCCCCACAGAAGTGCAGGACCAAATGCAAAAATATAGCAAAAACACAAAATAAGAAATTGTCTTATCTGATAGCAGGAGATGCAGACACGACACAGCAGGCTACAAGGGAAACTGGAAAGAAGGATTCAGACCAGAACAATTGATCACCGGCAACCCTGATGGGAAAATTACTCCCTTATATAAGACCAATCAGTAACACCTGATTCCCAGTCCTCACAATCCTCACTAGTACCGCTTGTAACCACCAGAGGGAGCCTCTGCTCAGAACTCATCTCAAACCCATTCACAACACATGATGGAACGTGTCCCGGCCTATTTTGGCAAATGCCCACTCCTATGCATCGATTTTGATCAGCATTCAACAATTTATTTTGCTCATGTGAGACACCATATTTTTCAACATTTTAGCTACTTCACAGAATTATTTTGCATTATATATTTTTTTATTTTGCTTAAGGATCGTGTACAGAGGAGTTTTTATGTTTTAATACTGATAGACATATTGTGAACTGACATATAGGGTCCATGTGAGACACCATATTTTTCAACATTTTAGTTCCTTCACAGAATTATTTTGCATTATATATTTTTTTATTATGCTTAAGGATCGTGTACAGAGGAGTTTTTATGTTTTAATACTGATAGACATATTGTGAACTGACATATAGGGTCCATGTGAGACATGCCTGGACAAGTCCGGGCATGTCCGGGCATGCCTGGACAAGTCCTGGTCGCGGGACAGCCGTGGAAAAAACAATACTGAAATTCAAAAACTATGGGCTGGCCGTTAACACACGCATAGTCATCTAGAAAATATTGAGCGAGTTGCTTCACAAACCACACAAGGCGTGGTGATTGCCAATGTTCTCGGTATGCGCTACATACATGACCCTCTGTATAGCCTGGGATGAGCAGCGTTCTTGTTGCACAGGCCTGTTTTTAAAGACGCTAAGCCCCATCAGATATAAAAGACAGGCATGTTGGGACGTGTCCCGGACTATTTTGGCACAGAACCACACCTATGCAACGATTTTGATCAGCATTCAACAAAAAATTGCGTGCAAACTTTTTAGCATACGCGTCACACACAAGGCGACGACACCTCGGGCTAGCACATTTACCGGTAGTTTTCAAAAACCACTGCCTTAACAATAAAGTAAGAATCGTGGTGACATGCATTGTGGTCTATAAATGTATAGTCTGAAAATTTACCGTTGCTAAAGAACAGTAAAAAGTCGTGCGTACAACTATCATCCTCAAACTCCCAGAGCTATCACAAACACTATTGCCTACAGAGGCGGCCCCGCGAGAATTTCTGGATGTGCGTGTCAAGAGGCTCCATGCCTTGACCGATTGTTTGCGCGTGAATGCTGACATTTCCAGGGTCATTATAGTTGTGTAAATGCCCTGTGGGGGCTCGTGTATCGGCCCCTAGGGTGTAATGCGTGATCATTTTAATTAATTTTCAATTCATAACCACACGTTCTCAGGCAGACAGGTTTATTTCACAGAAGTTGACTGTACAGTTGCATAATTTTTGTTTAAAATCATACATTTGCATAATTTTGTTTAAAATCGCACAGTTCTGCGATAATGTCGGGTGTTGGACACGCACTTATCAGTCTCTCATACGTGTCGCAGAAAGATTTTAGTCTGTTCTGCGAGAGTTTATTATGCACGTACTGTGCAGACATGTCAAGAAACATTTTGGTGTGTTCACCAGTCCATACGGGTGTTGGCGTGTAAGGTGAGCGACCATCATCCTTCTGCTTCTTACTTACACGACGGCGCGATACCGCGCGTTTCTTTGACGGTAATGCATTGGCTGAATTGGCAGATGTTGGTTCCGCGTTATTTGCAGATTCTGTAGCTTGACACAGACGTATATTCTTACGCCTACCACTCTCCGTATTCCCGGGGTGTGCGATTGGCGCGTCGCTTTCTCCACGATACGCGACACACCTGGGTGAACGTGGTTCAGTTCTCATCTCCGCTCTGTTCTCAAATCCATAATTGGATTGTTGCAAAACTCGTGAATGACGCTCCTCCGTAACTAAAGAAAAGACACGTGGTGTAGTTAACCGCTAAGCGGGCGAGATATAGGAAAAGTTACAGGCCCCACTTTACTCTGATTCAACGCGACATTTGTAAAGCTACCAGCACCGATTATCTGTGAAACCGATGCATAATTGTTTGTATAAGTACAGTATAGAGAGGCCTAGACATATATATACTTACAAGTATCCCCCAGGTGCTGATCTACAGAGAATGCTGAATTAACAGACATCACGCTGCTCGTTCGCGCCCGTATGGGGCTGATTTCTCCATCAAACTGCAACCTCGTGGGCGATACTTTAGCCGCTAAAATAAAATATAACATACATGAATGCGCAAAGCACTCACAAAGCTAACTTGACACAGGTAAATAAAACTAGTTACCGCAGAAATTTTTATCTGCGTGTATAACTACACTATAGAGTTGCGTAGACATATATGCTTACAAGCCTGAGACGTGTAGTGTACTTCAGAGATTGGTGAATTAAACGGTGTGGAGTTGTTCGGTAGTTGTCGTATGGGGGTGTTTTCTTTTTCAAGCTGCAGACTCCTGCACGCTAGTTTAACAGCTGTAAATAAAATATGACTGCCTCAGAAATGATATCTACAAGGCCCACGCGCATAAAGCTAAATTCGCAAAGATACCGTAACACGCGTAAATAAAATATATCCGCTAGTTAAGGGTGGGGACGCCGGGTACAGAGGATACAGACACATAACAGACGTGTTTCAAGGACCGCTACCTTTTCTGTTCCAGCGCCGTGTGCTTAGCGAATCACTCCATCTTTTAGAAGCGTACGGTATCGCGCGAGTTAGAGGATTATAGTCCTGTTCTACGAACTCAACACCGGAATCCAGGGGATCCTCCACGATCTCAACATCGGAATTGCGATGCTCGAGCGCCTCAGCCGCCACGGTGTTTTCAACCGCCCAGTCCGCTACAGGTGTATCTGTATGAGAAATTGTATTTAATTAGCAGACTAGATACATAGGCTTAAAACATCTGATATATCTATAGGTTTCTTGCCTGTGACAGACTGCTGAGAGCTGGAGGCTCGTCGCCCGCTAGCAGAGTTGCTATCCTTTAACAGGTTCTGCGTAATGAACCGATTCTCATAGGAGTAGTCTGAATGGACTCCCGCTTCTTAAATAAGAAAGAATGAAATATATAATTTATATATACAAAGCGCAGACTCAGACAACCCAAGACAATACGGCGTACACTATATACTGTGTAAAACTTACCCGATTGTTCTGGTGAAAGCATAGCAGAATATTGACCGCGAGAATGTCTGGACTCCATCTTGAATAAAAAGGGTTCTCTATTGAATTAAAGCAAATAAAGATCAAGTATGAAAACGCAACTAATCTGTTCATGCAAATAAATACTTAAACTATACTAACTTAAATATAACTGAAACGAAATCCGTAAAAATACTCACTTTATTCCTGTTCAGATAAGGCGTGTGTTCTGCGAGGTGCGAAGCCTTACAGGTGAGCTGTGTATCGCTTGGGAGCTGGGCTGTATTTATTAGTGGTAACAGCGAGAACACGCCCTCTGTCAATACCATGAACTGCGAGACAGAAAAAAATCTATTAATGTTTTACAGGACCGTCATGCCGGCTAAACGCGTTCAAACAATATTTCACACCCGAAGCACCACCATCATTACCCTGTAACTGTAAATTTATAACATCTACTATTAACCCCTTCACCCCCAAGGGTGGTTTGCACGTTAATGACCGGGCCAATTTTTACAATTTTTCACTGTCTCTTTATGAGGTTATAACTCTGGAACGCTTCAACGGATCTTCGTGATTCTGAGATTGTTTTCTCGTGACATATTGTACTTCATGATAGTGGTAAAATTTCTTCCATATAACTTGCATTTATTTATGAAAAAAACGCAAATATGGCAAAAATTTTGAAAATTTTGCAATTTTCAAACTTTGAATTTTTATTCCCTTAAAACAGAGAAATATGTCACACAAAATAGTTAAGAAATAACATTTCCCACATGTCTACTTTACATCAGCACAATTTTGGAAACAAAATTTTTTTTTGTTAGGAAATTATAAGGGTTAAAAGTTGACCAGCGATTTCTCATTTTTACAACAAAATTTACAAAGCCATTTTTTTTCGGGACCACCTCATATTTGAAGTCACTTTGAGGGGTCTATATAGCAGAAAATACCCAAAAGTGACACCATTCTAAAAACTACACCCCTCAAGGTACTCAAAACCACATTCAAGAAGTTTATTAACCCTTCAGGTGCTTCACAGGAGCTGAAGCAACATGGAAGGAAAAAATTAACATTTTACTTTTTAGTCACAAAAATGATCTTTTACAAACATTTTTTTTATTTTCACAAGGGAAAAAGGAGAAAAAGGACTGATAAAGTTGTTGTGCAATTTCTCCTGAGTACGCCGATACCCCATATGTGAGGGAAAACCACTGTTTGGGCACACGGCAGAGCTCGGAATGGAAGGAGCGCAGTTTGACTTTTCCAAACCAAAATTGGCTGGAATTGAGAACGGACGCCATGTCGCGTTTGGAGAGGCCCCGATGTGCCTAAACAGTGGAAACCCCCCACACGTAACCCCATTTTGGAAACTAGACCCCCTAAGGAACTTATCTAGATGTGTGGTGAGTAGTTTGAACCCTCAAGTGCTTCACGCAAGTTTGTAATGTAGAGCCGTGAAGAAAAAAAATCATATTTTTTCCACAAGCATGATGTTTTAGTCCCCAAATTTTTATTTTCCCAAGGGTAAGAGGAGAAATTGAACCACAAAAGTTGTTGTCCAACTTATCCTGAGTACGCTGATACCCCATATGTGGGGGGGGACCACTGTTTGGGCGCACGGCAGGGCTTGAAAGGGAAGGAGCGCCGTTTGACTTTTCCAAACCAAAATTGGCTGGAATTGCGAACGGACGCCATGTCGCGTTTGGAGGGCCCCTGATGTGCCTAAACAGTGGAAACCCCCCACATGTGACCCCATTTTGGAAACTAGACCCCTAAGGAACTTATCTAGATGTGTGGTGAGCACTTTGAACCCTCAAGTGCTTTCACGCAAGTTTGTAATGTAGAGCCGTGAAGAAAAAAAATCATATTTTTTCCACAAACATGATGTTTTAGTCCCCAAATTTTTATTTTCCCAAGGGTAAGAGGAGAAATTGGACCACAAAAGTTGTTGTCCAACATGTCCTGAGTACGCTGATACCCCATATGTGGGGGGGAACCACTGTTTGGGCGCACGGCAGGGCTCGAAAGGGAAGGAGCACCGTTTGACTTTTCCAAACCAAAATTGGCTGGAATTGCGAACGGACGCCATGTCGCGTTTGGAGGGCCCCTGATGTGCCTAAACAGTGGAAACCCCCCACATGTGACCCCATTTTGGAAACTAGACCCCCTAAGGAACTTATCTAGATGTGTGGTGAGCATTTTGAACCCTCAAGTGCTTCACGCAAGTTTGTAATGTAGAGCCGTGAAGAAAAAAAATCATATTTTTTCCACAAACATGATGTTTTAGTCCCCAAATTTTTATTTTCCCAAGGGTAAGAGGAGAAATTGGACCACAAAAGTTGTTGTCCAACATGTCCTGAGTACGCTGATACCCCATATGTGGGGGGAACCACTGTTTGGACGCACGGCAGGGCTTGAAAGGGAAGGAGCGCCGTTTGACTTTTCCAAACCAAAATTGGCTGGAATTGCGAACGGACGCCATGTCGCGTTTGGAGGGCCCCTGATGTGCCTAAACAGTGGAAACCCCCCACATGTGACCCCATTTTGGAAACTAGACCCCCTAAGCAACTTATCTAGGTGTGTGGTGAGCACTTTGAACCCCCAAGTGTTTCACTAACGTTTATAATGCCCTGGCGTGAAAAAAAATATATATTTTTTTTTCCACAAAAGTGATGTTTTAGTCCCCAATTTTTTATTTTCCCAAGGGTAAGAGGAGAAATTGGACCCCAAAAGTGGTTGTCCAATTTGTCCTGAGTATGCTGATACCCCATATGTTGGGGGGATACACTGTTTGGGCACACGGCAGGGCTCGGAAGGGAAGCAGTGACGTTTTGGAATGCAGACTTTGATGGAATGGTCTGCGGGCGTCATGTTCCGTTAGCAGAGCCCCTGATGTGCCTAAACAGTGGAAACCCCCACATGTGACCCCATTTTGGAAACTAGACCCCCTAAGGAACTTATTTAGGTGTGTGGTGAGCACTTTGAGCCCCCAAGTGTTTCACTAAAGTTTATAATGCCCTGGCGTGAATAAAAAAAAAAAAAAAAAAAATTTCCACAAATATGATGTTTTAGTCCCCAATTTTTTATTTTCCCAAGGGTAACAGGAGAACTTGGACCACAAAAGTTGTTGTCCAATTTGTCCTGAGTACGCTGATACCCCATATGTTGGGGGGAACCACTGTTTGGGCGCATGGCAGGGCGCAGAAGGGAAGCAGTGACGTTTTGGAATGCAGACTTTGATGGAATGGTCTGCGGGCGTCATGTTCCGTTAGCAGAGCCCCTCATGTGCCTAAACAGTGGAAACCCCCACAAGTGACCCCATTTTGGAAACTAGACCCCCTAATGAACTTATCTAGGTGTGTGGTGAGCATTTTGAACCCCCAAGTGTTTCACTAAAGTTTATAATGCCCTGGCGTGAATAAAAAAAAAAAATAAAAATTTCCACAAATATGATGTTTTAGTCCCCAATTTTTTATTTTCCCAAGGGTAACAGGAGAAATTGGACCACAAAAGTTGTTGTCCAATTTGTCCTGAGTACACTGATACCCCATATGTTGGGGGGAACCACTGTTTGGGCGCATGGCAGGGCGCAGAAGGGAAGCAGTGACGTTTTGGAATGCAGACTTTGATGGAATGGTCTGCGGGCGTCATGTTCCGTTAGCAGAGCCCCTCATGTGCCTAAACAGTGGAAACCCCCACAAGTGACCCCATTTTGGAAACTAGACCCCCTAAGGAACTTACCTAGGTGTGTGGTGAGCATTTTGAACCCCCAAGTGTTTCACTAAAGTTTATAATGCCCAGGTGTAAAAATAAAAAATCCTACTTTTATCCTCACAAAAATGATGTTTTAGTCCCCAATTTTTTATTTTCCCAAGGGTAAGAGGAGAAATTGGACACCAAAAATTGTTGTCCAATTTGTCCTGAGTACACTGGTGCCCCATATGTGGGAAAAAACTGTTTGGGCACAAGTCGGGGCTCAGAAGGGAAGTCGTGACGTTTTGGAATGCAGACTGATGGAATGGTCTGCGGGCGTCATGTTCCGTTTGCAGAGCTCCTGATGTGCCTAAACAGTAAAAAAAACCCACAAGTGACATAATTTTGGAAAGTAGACTCCCAAGGAACTTTTCTAAATGTGCCCCCCTTCTGGAACTAATCTTTCCTGTAAAGTAAATTAGTAGTGCATTGAGGTGTGGTACAATTTGAAACAATCCTTCATACACAGGCCAGGTTTTTCGGGGCAGGTGTCGCATTGGTAAGTGGTGTCCTTGCGTGTTCCCCTTTTGTAACACACTCGGCACCTTTTTTGCGGCTTACCTTTGCTTCCAGTTGGCGGGACCACCCCCGGGAAATGCTGACCTGGTATGATACGAGCACCTTCAGTTCCAGAAGTACTGGGGCCCGCTGTTTCCTGAGCGCCAAACATCAGGGCCTTAACCACTACCTCCTGGAACTGAAGGTACGTCGTATCGCTGTTGCGTGCACATCGTGACAGCAGGAAAGCGTTGAGCATTGCCATTTGGACGATGTGCACGGACAGCTTCTTGTACCACACCTTGGCCTTTCTCAAAGCACTGTACGGTTGGAGGAGTTGATCAGAGAGATCAACACCCCCCATGTATTTATTGTACCCCAGTACACAGTCCGGTTTGCGGACCTGTGTAGAGGTACCCGTACAGTGCTGAGGGCGCTGCCATCACCATGTATGGTGGTCAAGAGAAGGACATCCCTCTTGTCCTTGTACTTGACCACCAACAGGTGGTCGCTACATTGGGCTCTGCTCTCACCCTTTCTGAGCATCTGCCCAAGTAGCGTCTTCGGGAGGCCTCTCTGATTTTTGCGGACGGTACCGCAAGCTGCGGTACCTCGCGCAGAGAGGGATTTGTAGAGTGGGACGCTGGAATAAAAGTTATCGGTGTAAAGGTGATAACCTTTATCCAGCAGTGGGTGCACCAAATCCCACACAATTTTCCCACTCACTCCCAGGACGGGGGGACACTCAGGGGGTTCAATCCTGGTGTCCTTTCCTTCGTAAACTCTAAAGCTGTGCGTGTACCCTGAGGTTGTTGTGAATGGGTTTGAGATGAGTTCTGAGCAGAGGCTCCCTCTGGTGGTTACAAGCGGTACTAGTGAGGATTGGGAATCAGGTGTTACTGATTGGTCTTATTTAAGGGAATCATTTTCCCATCAGGGTTGCCGGTGATCAATTGTTCTGGTCTGAATCCTTCTTTCCAGTTTCCCTTGTAGCCTGCTGTGTCGTGTCTGCATCTCCTGCTATCAGATTAGACAATTTCTTATTTTGTGTTTTTGCTATATTTTTGCATTTGGTCCTGCACTTCTTTGGGGGCCTTCTGGGTCCCCTCCGGGGGCTTCTGCCCTCTCAGTTTAGTCCAGCCACTGTGTTTTGTACTTTTGCTTTTTCCAGTTTTTTCAGTGGCTGCTGTTTTTGTTACACCAGAGAACTAATTTAGGTGGTAGAGGTCGTGTGATCTCAGGTGATTTTGAAATTAGTAGAGTTGGTGCTTTTCAGGGTTTTCTGGGATTGCAGTAAGTACCCTTCCTATCCTTTTCTATTTAGATAGTTTGGGCCCCAGCGTTTGCTCATACTATTTTCTTTCTGTGTCAGTATTTCCTCTTGTCTAACCGCCATTACATGTTTGGGGGCTTTCTATTATCTTTGGGGTTCTGCTCCGGGGCAGATAGCTTTCCTATTTCTATCTTTAGGTGTAGTTAGTTTCTCAGGCTGTGACGAGGCGTCTAGGACCATCGTAGGAACGCTCCACGGCTGCCTCTAGTTGGTGTGGTTAGTCAGGGTACTGCAATCCCATAGATTCCAACTGCTCTGGTGTATTTCCTTTTTTACCTGCACTCCTCAGCTACCGAAACATAACAGTATCACCGGCCATAAAAATTGTATGGTACTCACAGAAGGGAAAAAATATTTTGAAGGAAGAAAAGTTGTCAGAGATATTTTTCTGTTTGTTGCATTTTTTTTTTTCCTCTGTATCTCTGGGTGCTGAGGAGGATCTTTTCTCCCAATGGAGTTTGCACAGTTGTCTGGCCGTGTGGATCAGCTTGCCACTGAGGTTCAGAGTATTGCTGCATATCTTGCTGGGTTGCCTGTTGTGGAACCTAGGATCCCCATGCCAGATTTGTTTTTAGGGGATCGAGCTAAGTTTCAGAATTTCAAAAATAACTGTAAATTGTTTTTTGCCTTAAAATCTAAGTCCTCAGGAAACGCAGCGCAGCAGGTTCAAATTGTCATCTCTCTCCTGCGCGGCGATCCTCAGGATTGGGCTTTTTCCCTGACACCTGGGGATCCTGTTTTGAGTGATGTTGATGCATTTTTTCAGGCTTTGGGGTTATTGTACGATGAGCCTAATGTCACTGATCAAGCTGAAAAAGCCTTGTTGGCATTAAATCAGGGGCTTGATGACGCTGAGTTATACTGTCAGAGATTCCGTAGGTGGGCAGTCCTGACCAAATGGAATGACGACGCTTTGGCAGCTCTTTTTCGGAAGGGTCTGTCGGATAATGTAAAGGATGTTATGGTGGGATTCCCTGTCCCCTCTGGTCTCAATGATTCTATGTCATTAGCGATTCAAATTGACAGACGTTTGCGTGAGCGGAGAAGTATGGATGGAGTGGTGTCTGGGGCACAGCGTCATGAGTTTCGAAAGCGCAATGGGTTATGTTTCTACTGTGGTGATGCCTCTCATGCTATTTCAGTCTGCCCTAAGCGGGGAAGACGTTTTGCACGCTCAGTTATCTTGGGTAGTGTTCAGACTAAGTTTTTATTAACTGTCACTCTGATATGCTCTCTGTCCTCATTTTCTGCTCAGGCTTTCGTTGATTCTGGAGCAGCTATTAACCTGATGGATTATGATTTTGCTAAACGTTGTGGATTTCCCTTGATACCCCTACAGAAGTCTATTCCCCTACTGGGGATCGATTCTACCCCTTTGGCTGAGAATAAACCCCAGTTTTCTACTCAGGTGATAATGAGGGTTGAACCTGATCACCAGGAGTGCTGCAAATTTTTGGTTCTATATAATCTGCATGACATTATCGTGCTGGGTTTCCCTTGGTTACAGTCTCATAATCCTGTTTTGGATTGGAAATCTGTGTCTGTAACCAGTTGGGGCTGCCAATGTGTTAATACCAACACTCCTGTTTTTTCTGCCTCCCCCCAGGCTGAGGATGTTCCTGACTTTTTGTTTGATTTTTCTGATGTGTTTAGCGAAAGTAAATCTGCATCCTTACCTCCCCATAGGAGCTATGACTGCGCTATTGAATTAGTGCCAGGTAGTAAATTCCCCAAGGGTCGCCTTTTTAACTTGTCTGTACCTGAACATGACGCTATGCGGTCTTATATCAAGGAATCATTGGAGAAGGGTCATATCAGACCATCCTCTTCACCCTTAGGTGCCGGTTTTTTCTTTGTGGCCAAAAAAGATGGTTCATTAAGGCCGTGTATTGATTATCGTCTCTTGAACAATATTACTGTGAAATATCAATACCCGTTACCCTTGATTTCTGACCTGTTTTCCAGGGTGAAAAACGCTACTTGGTTTACCAAGCTTGACCTCAGGGGGCGTAT
>JARQOD010000005.1:497718752-497743116 GCA_033576555.1 Oophaga sylvatica
GCACGCTGCTACAATGAACATATAAAGAACATATATACTTACATTTGGTAATGGAAGCAATAAATTGCTTCTGGCTGATAGTGCAGTCTGGATTTTGTTTCTGCAGGATTTGTTGGATTTTTCCAGATTCTGGTCTTATATCTGGAATATGGGTGGATGGAGTATGATGTAAGGAGATGGACGTTCCTCATCTCAAGCAGTGTTTTACATAAGAAGGTTCACTCCACATTTGTGGCAAAATCCTCTTTGTTCACTGATTTTCTTGAAACGGCCGACTCTAAGGAGACAGAAAAACATGGATTGGCAGTCAAGAAAGGGTAGAAACATCAGTTACTGGAGGAGGGGAATGGATTATTCATGGAAAATTAGATCTCAGTCTTCAGTGATCTCCTGGTAGCAGAATATAAATTGCATTTATGTAGTTTCTTGATAATTATATAAAAGTAAAATATCTCCTTACCTGTATCCACACCCTGCACACACGTAGTTGTATGGGTAATTAACGTCATAAGCATGATACATGCTCACAGGTGGCAATTCGGGGTGAACATGGATGACCTTTTCTGTGTAGGATCTCCAGAGTGGACTGTGTCCATCGTTTTGCACTGCCCCAATGTGTCAGCAGGCAGCATGGCACAATTTATGTGCCAGTGCATCTCTAAGGCGCTCTAAAGATAGAAAATATATAATTATTATAAATTAAGAAGATAGTTACATCACACGTGCCAACCTGCTAGGCCATATTATATGAGAGGCTCAGGAGACATTTGCCCTGGACCTTTGGAGGTATAGGACCTGAAGGATCTCCATCACTCAGGCTAACTCTTCTGATTCATCGTCCCAGTAATTTCTAGTTACCAGCATGGCAGTTACTATTTATGTGTATTTTATCCACTGTTTACCTCCGGATCCCCCACTATTAAAGAAAAAGAAGTCCCTCAAGGATTTTCAATGATCATATCTGGTGACCAACATATAGCCATGCATGTGTGTGTTTCTCTTGTTTGGAAACTATGAAAATTGCAGTAACTTCATTCCTGCCTTAAATGGAAGCTGTCATGTGAAAAAACATTATTAACCTGCAAATATGGGGTTAATCTGCAGGTTAATGGCGTTCTGAACCTTCCCGACACCGGCACTTAGACCAGGAGGAAATAAACTTTGTTCCCTCTGGCAGTGTTCAGCTTCCAATCATAGCGGCGGCACCGTCACGGGTTCAGTCACTGCTATGTGTAAAGTGAGTGGCGTCTGTAACCCACCCCGTCACTGACAGACAGCATCTTAGTATCAGACCTGGCTGTTAGTCAGTGCCGGGGCACTGTTACAGCTGCAGCCGCTATACACAGAGCGGTGACTGAGCCCTTGACGCTGCCGTCCATATGACTGAAAGTTGTCGAGTAGAATAAAGTTCATTTCCTCCCAGCACAGGAGGTCTAAGTGCCTTTAACAACCTGATACTTCTATCAACTTGTCATATTTTTACCAAATGATCGTCATGTGAAACTTACCTGCGGAGTCACACACTTTGTCCGAGAGTTCAATAGTGGAGTACTGATCCCCATAGGCCTGGAAGAACAGAAGACCATACATGAAGCCTTAGGTTATATCTCAGGACATACAGAACATTTACCTGTTCATTCCTTTCCCCTACAATTTGGAAGCACTTTCCCAATTAAGGATCGAGTCACCCCAATGGTGGAAGGTCAGGGGCACATATACAGTAGGGGCAGCCAGCAATAAGCTATGAGTCCGGGCAGGTGAAATATCAGCACTGAGACAAATCTCCCAAAAATGTTAATGCAAAAATCCAATATCATTGCTATGTGAGCGGAGCTGGAAGGTCTCATTGGGTGCCAGCAGTTATACAGGGCAGAGAGGAAGATTATCTACACCCTGACATAGATTGGGGTATAAAACAAGGAGATGTGGGAGTGCTGGATTTTGTGAATTGAGCTGATGACTGTGGATGTCCCCAGTAGGGAGCTCCACTTCTTAGTTTATAGTGTATCATAACTTTATGTAACTTACTGCTCCTCGGAGGTGGATCTCTCCAGTCATCCAGATGATTCTGTATCTGGTAGGAAACATGGAGCAGTGAAAATCTTTTCATCTTTGGTAAGTTTTACATTAGGCATCTATATAATATTCTTATAGAGATTAGCAAAATCTGCAGTCCTTGATTGAAATAGTGTGAAGAGTCACCAGATATCAATGTGTAATTCTGCTTTTCACTCCTGTGTCCACTTGTTGGCTATCAGGTCAAGGTGGACTGGTCTAATGTTAGATTATCTTTAGTGGAAATGTATGTCATCTGTACAGATTGTGATATAATTCATAGTTTTGGACACTCACCAGTGACAGGAGATGATGGTTCTATTATGATACAGTCGTCATCATCGCTGTCAGTGTGTGGAGGTCCGTTCTGCTCAGGGGCATCAGCCTCAATGTCAGAAGTCCTGATTCCTGCGAATAACATATAACAGAACAGAAAATAGATCAATGGACTGTGTCAAATACCAGAAATCTAGGTTGTGTCTAGAAAACACAGCTGATTAGTCCTTACTTTTGCAAGATTATATTTTATCCCCACAAGAATAATCGTCATCGTCAGAAATAACAATGACATTGGTGGAACTGTGAAAACAAATAGAGAACTAGGAATCAGTGTGGACAATTCTAATATTAAAACTAAATGAGATTATGGATGAATATATTGATATAAATGGATAATATGAAGTAATTCAGAGCCCAGGAACCACCAGGGTCTTATATGAAGCCGGGATGAAGGACACTGATTGTCCCTAATAATGTCTCCCAATGGGACCTGAGCTCAGAGTTGGAGAAGATGTGATTCATCCTACCTGAAGATGCCATTGCTACATGACGGAAATGATGTTATTAGTTCTGAGGAAGAAACGAAAATGAATATATTAGACCCTTATTATGGATAACAGCAGTAAGTGATGATTAAACCAGTCTACTAGGACTTCACAAAACGTCTGATGAAGGGGCTGCAGTGTCATCATTGTCTTTTTACTAGTTACAACTAAATCTCAATGAGTGAGACTCAGTAATAATAAAAAAGTATAGAGGCTGCAAACCCTAAAATCCCAAGCAAAGTTGTTCTTGTAAACTCATTATTGTTAGGGCCCATATCAGCAGGGACTAGATTGTATCAGGGATCAGTACCTGGGTCTATAGATGTTATCCCAGTTTTTAATCCACCTTCCGGTTGATAGTTCGGAAGTCTTGGTCTTTTTTTTCTGGGATGGGACTAGAAAAAGAGAAGAAACATAAGACCCTAAATGTCACATAAATCATCAGAAACATCAGTAAGAGAATTAAAATAACACATGGAGTCAGTTCTGGCTTTTACAAGGAGCATTTTATTCTTATAGAAAAGTAATAATATATTTATTAATATAATTGTTAGTGACGGTCTAGTAAGATGGATATAAACTCTTTTACAATTTCCTAAGGTCACAGCTTATTAACCGAATACCCAAACAGGCATATTACTCCTCATTATCAGGTATTAAGGAGCCAAAAATCAGCAATATTGATCATTCTAACAGGTCGTCACATAAATCATCATAGACCATAGATTAGTAATATATAAGAATAATGCAGAGAAGTGACGGCTCACCTGATGGAAATCCTCATCACTGCTGTTCTCTGAATCAGAGATAATAATACACTTACATCGCTTTTTGTTCGCCATAGTTTCACTCACTAAACGCCACAATCCTCTCTCTCCAACGCCTTCAACAACCCTCAACGGAATTAGGCGTTACACGGGATCTAGAACTGTCCGGTAAATTTTGACATCGCTGTAGTGACACCATCAGCCCTGGACCATCGTCACTGTGACCTCAGCACATATACAATTATAAGCAGCTAGATATGTATAGACAGGAGGCTGCACTAATATCCCAGATAATATTCTAATCACAAGCAGTAATAATAGGATGATTATTTTAGATGAGATGTGTTTGTAAAAAGTGTTGTTTTGTATTGGTGTATCCAGCCTAGATTTCTCCCCTGACCCCACTTTAATTTTCCTCCCTTCTCTCTCCTTGTTGTTCCCCATTTTATCATTGCTATTATAATATCTCATAAGGTATAAGTTTCCATGTCTGTTTCACAAATCTTATTGTGCTGTTTATCGCTTCTGAAACTTTAATAAAAATTTACAGTTTAGAAAAATTGCCTAGATTTATCAAATAAGACCAATATTCCTTTGTATGACACAGACGCATACAGGACTTTGGCATAGGTAATTTACTGTGTAAGTGTTAGGAACCTGGTTGGACCCCATGGCCAAGGAGTGGAGCAATTGCTGTAGCTACAATAGCTGTAATGAGACACGGAGGGCAGCGGTAGAGATACCACACACACTGGGAGAAGAGGGGCGATTCTGAAATTGGAGCAGCAGAGCAGTGCTACTTGTCTCTCTAAGGCCTCTTCACACATCCGTTTTTTTGTATCAGGCATGATCCGGCGTGTTGCTAAAAAAACTGATCCGGTACCGGATGTGTTTTTTTACGATTGACTTTCATTAGCGCCGGATCGTGCCTGATGTCATTGCGTTGTATCCGTTTTTGTCTGGATCCAGCGGAAATGTACATTCCGGCGGCCGGACAAAACGGAGCATGTAACGTTTTTTTTTGTTTGCCGGAGCCGCCTGATGTGCCTGAAGAGGCGCATCAGGCGGCTAGAAACAATAGAAGTGAATGGAACCGGATCAGACTTTTGTGCAATCCGTCAAAAGTCTGATCCGGATTCTGGAAACCAAGGTCTACTACTACTATTACTACTACTACTACTACTACATTTTCCAGTGTCTCCGGCATCCGAAACCCTCTTTTTCTGGGTTCAAAAGTTCAGGTCGAATCCAGCAAAAAAACGGATCCGTTGCATCAGTTTTTTTATTTCAGTGCCGGATCCGTCCCTTCAGGTGTTCGACGGATCATGCCTGATACAAAAAAACTGATGTGTGAAAGAGGCCTAATAAGGAGATGGTAAAATGCTCACTGCACTGGGGTCCCGATTCCGGCTAAACAAGAACATCCTGCTCAGAGGTACCAAGCTTCCTAGGCACCCTACAGTTGGCATCACACCGTTTTCTGACCTTGGGTTGTCTTTTAGAAGATTGTCACAGTGATTCCTTTTGTGCCAAGCCAATCAGAGGTGCAATAGGGGCGAGGGTCCCACTCAAAAGTTTGGTTTTGGGTTCCTGGATCTTCTATTTATACTTCTATATAGGACTGCTGCTGCATATATAGACTTTATATTTAATTTATTTAAACAGATTTTTTAAAGCAAAATATAAGGAAGAACATACAATGACATAAGCCATATTCAGTCTCACAAATAACATATAAGGTATAATGAGTTTACGCCCAATAGGTCAGACATTGTAATATTCAGCATTCCCATTATATATAATTCAGTTTGAATCCAAAATCACAACTCAATATGCTAAAGTAGAAAATAAAGAAAACGTGGAGGGTGTCTCTATCTCTCTACGTGTTGTCCGCTGGGGTATCAGTAAAGAGTAAATAAAACTCAGGAGAATCCACAAAGAGAATCCATGAAAAAAGTTATCAGTTGGACCATTACATTCAGGAGTAAGAGGTCTTCTATTTTATATAGAAGGGTCATCTCCTGAGCCCATTCATCCAAAGTTGGGGATTGAGGTGATTCCCAATAATGGGGACTAAGTAAACCAGCAGCCCAATGAGCAAAATCTCAGTGGCCTCATTTTTTGTACATTAACAGATTGAAGCATCGGCGTCCCTGCACGCTTTTCCCCTCCCCTGGCAGGGATGTCGACTCACTCACCACCGCGGTCTCCATCCCACACTTCTTCCTCCTCCGGCTGTTGCCCAAGGTCTGCGCTTGGCTCACAGATCCCGGGATCTATGCTGAGGGCACGCGTGCTCCCTCCTTCTTGAGGGGACAGTGTGTGCCATCCTAAAATGTCATCAGCAATGGCTGGGAGAGTCCAGGGCTGTGTAGGCCAAACCACCGACTCAAACGCCTCAATTACCCTAACTTCCAACCCCGAATCCACGACTCTGACTCCAGAGCACTGCCTCACTACTGAACATGTACATAAAGTGCACCCACTCCCTTCAGACTCGGGTGGTTTTAATTAGCAGGTTCCTTCCTGCCCCATAAATTGTAGGCTTTTTAGTCCAAGACAGGAGTCTTATCAGGACAGGGACCCAACTATAAGGTACGCCTTGATGGGGGCAGTTGGGCTCATACACGTTGGCCAATTTATGCGCTATGTTCCTTTTTTTTTTCCTGTAAATTTTCTTATAGCAATGTTACAGTTCCAATTTCCCAAA
This sequence comes from Oophaga sylvatica, assembly GCA_033576555.1. NCBI lineage: Eukaryota > Metazoa > Chordata > Amphibia > Anura > Dendrobatidae > Oophaga > Oophaga sylvatica. Next base: position 497,725,109 of record JARQOD010000005.1, read on the forward strand.
ATTCCATATGTATATAATGTAGCACTTACCTATTTTCTATGGCAGCAATGCAGTTCCAATGTTCTACATTTACTATTCTAAACAATCCAGAGTGCAGCTTTGTCTTTTTTTATAAAGTGCAGCACAGATTCATCTTAACTAAAGCCGAGATCCTTAGATCAGGAACAGAACAGACATTTATAGGACATTTCATAACTTTCCCAAATTATTCTGAAAACATTTACAGCACATCCTGCACTGAACTGCTGAACCCAATTTATTATGTATTTTAGGAGTCGGAGTCGATCCATTTTCTACAGACTCCAACTTGGACTTCGACTCCACCAAAATAGACACCAACTCCATGACTCTGACTCCACAGCCCTGTGGGAGACACTTATCATTTCAAGTACCTCCACCCGAGTGGAGACGCCATTAGCAACGTGTTAAGTCAGTTATCTACATACTTGCTAGTTGTCAGGTCCCCAGTACCCGTCAGTCAGTTTACCTGTCCTGTATCTATCTGCCCATACTTGCCTCATGTCCCTGTACCCCAGCCGTGCCCACCACTACCTGCCTACCTGTATATCAACCGTGCCCGCCTGTACAAACCTGCCTGTACATCAGCCATGCCCGCCAGCAGCTGCCTGCCAGTGTATCAGCTGTATCTGCATGCACCGGCCTGCCTGTACATCACTGTGTTCTCTATTTCTACTTATAGTTTGGTAAACTGAAAAAAAGCAGATTCCCAGAATGGTTTTAAGCTGTCACAACCTCCATCATACAGTATATGTAGCATAATGCTCCTCTCTATATCACAGAAACAGTGGGAAAAATGGAATGCAGTGTTGCTGGACAATGGCACCATCTAGTAAGTAACTTATAGTTCTTCTCTTGTGCCTCACATGCCATAGATAGTTTGTGGGTAAATATAATGACCTTTTCTCATTCAGTTTCTGAGATATCAACTTCCAACACCTCCATCCACCTCTCAGTGCATTTTGGCATATTAGGTTCTCTATTCTGACTCAAAAGAGCATATACAGTGGGTACGGAAAGTATTCAGACCCCTTTAAATTTTTAACTCTTTGTTTCATTGAAGCCATTTAGTAAATGCAAAAAAGTTCATTTTTTTCTCGTTAATGTACACTCTGCACCCCATCTTGACTGAAAAAACAGAAATGTAGAAATTTTTACAAATTTATTAAAAAAGAAAAACTGAAATATCACATGGTCATAAGTATTCAAACCCTTTGCTCAGTATTGAATAGAAGCACCCTTTTGAGCTAGTACAGCCATGAGTCTTCTTGGGAATGATGTAACAAGTTTTTCACACCGGGATTTGGGGATCCGCTGCCATTCTTCCTTGCAGATCCTCTCCAGTTCCATCAGGTTGGATGGTGAACGTTGGTGGACAGCCATTTTCAGGTCTCTCCAAAGATGCTCAATTGGGTTTAGGTCAGGGCTCTTGCTGAGCCAGACAAGAATGGTCACAGAGTTGTTCTGAAGTCACTCCTTAGTTCTTTTAGTTGTGTACTTAGGGTCATTGTCTTGTTGGAAGGTGAACCTTCAGCCAAGTCTGAGGTCCAGAGCACTCTGGAAGAGGTTTTCATCCAGGATATCTCCGTACTTGGCCGCATTCATGTTTCCTTCAATTGCAACCAGTCGTCCTGTCCCTGCAGCTGAAAAACCATGTTTCACTGTTGGGATTGTATTGGACAGATGATGAGCAGTACCTGGTTTTCTCCACACATACCACTTACAATTATCACCAAAAAGTTCTATCATCATCTCACCTGCCAGAGAATCTTATTTCTCATAGTCTGGGAGTCCTTCATGTGTTTTTTAGCAAACTCTATGCAGGCTTTCATATGTCTGGCACTGAGGAGAGGCTTCCGTTGGGCCACTCTGTCATGAAGGCCTGACTGGTAGAGGGCTGCAGTGATAGTTGACTTTGTTTAACTTTCTCCCATCTCCCTACTGCATCTGTGGAGCTCAGCCACAGTGATCTTGGGGTTTTTCTTTACCTTTCTCACCAAGGCTCTTCTCCCACAATTGCTCAGCTTGGCTGGACGGCCAGGTCTAGGAAGACTTCTGATGGTCCCAAATTTCTTCCATTTAAGGATTATGGAGTCCACTGTGCTCTTAGGAACCTTGAATACTGCAGAAATTCTTTTGTAACCTTGGCCAGATCTGTGCCTTTCCACAATTCTGTCTCTGAGCTCCTTGGCCAGTTCCTTTGACCTCATGATTCTAATTTGGTCTGACATGCACTGTGAGCTGTGAGGTCTTATATAGACAGGTGTGCGCCTTTACAAATCAAGTCCTATCAGTATAATTAAACACAGCTGTACTCCAATGAAGGAGTAGAACCATCTCAAGGAGGATCACAAGGAAATGGACAGCATGTGACTTAAATATGAGTGTCTGAGCAAATGGTCTGAATACTTATGACCATGTGATATTTCAGTTTTTCTTTTTTAATATATTTGCAAAAATTTCTACATTTCTGTTTTTTTTCAGTCATGATGGGGTGCAGAGTGTACATTAATGAGAAAAAATGAACTTTTTTGAATTTAATAAAAATGGCTGCAATGAATCAAAGAGTAAAAAATTTAAAGTCTGAATACTTTCCGTACCCACTGTATGAGGATCGCAGCGCGCACTGCCGGAGAGTCCAACAGAAACAGGTGCTCAAATTGAATAGGTGGGGAGGAATAAATGTAACATCTGCCTGAAGAAGAAAGGTAAGATTTTAATTTACTAAAGTTCAAACTATGAAGGGTACCATACAGAGTCAGAGGCTTTTACAGAGGTAATGAGTAGTAATGTTGAGCCCCCAAAAACATGATAAAAACAGGGCTCATCAGGCACTTTCCAACAGAAAAAAATCCCAAGACCTCAATGCAGCTCTTAGCAGACCAGCTTTGAAGCTAAATTGACCCCAATCCTTTGAAGTTTACAACCCATGGCACTATAGCTAATCTCCCTGGAAGGAGATGGCAGAAAAAAATTGATGAAACGTTGCAAAGTCTAGTCTGGATGATGGATAAGCAGATACAATCAAGTTCCAAAGAAATTCAAGCAATATGAAAAAAAATAAAAAATAATAATAATAAAAATTCAACTTTATTGAAGCTGTTCTCCAGGGTAAATGTAGTGTTGCCTATTTGCTTGGATCCACTAAAAAGAACAAAATAAATCACACTCAGCTGATGTCAACCACCTCGATCCATCACAGACCACTCCACTCTGTGGTTCCCATTGGCACCGGAGGTGATCACCGTCAGTGGGGCCGCACTTTGAATTTCGTCTAGGGTCGTGATTTGTCTAAAACTGACCTTGCTTGGTGGAAAAGAAGCAAGGCTATTGTGAACAGAGTCATTAGCATATACATTCTGGTAATAATTCATTAGTGAATGACTGCACAAGAAAAATATGAAGCAGATCTTTCTAGATGTGTAGTCCTGTTCCTTCCTAAACAAAACTGCTCACTTGCAAATCACCACTGGCAGGTAGCCAAGACTTTGTGTAGCACGCAGCTCCCATTACTCCTCCCTGCTAGACATAATTAACAAAAAAAGTCTTTGGAGCTTTGTTTCTTTTTAAGAATTCATTTAGTATCTTGATAGTCTCATTCTGAATTTAATTATATTTTAAGCTTTAATGTGCTCCTAGACTTATCGAATTAAAATGCACCAGGCATGTTTTAAGACATGGCTAGGTGACTGCTATATGAAATTTACATATTCTCTGACGTTAGTGTGAGTTTACCTCCTGGTATTACAATTTTATCCTACCCTCTATAAAAAGACACTTTGGCCCAAAGTCAATAAAATGTAAGTTTTACATGTCTGTCTTGTTAAAGGGTGATCCTCTTAATGAATGTGGCGCATATTTCAGCTGCGGTGTGCTACCTCAAGAAAATGTACTTTAGTCACAGATTGGAGTAAGTTTTTGGTATAATTTATGTTTGTGGCATAAATTAGGATGAATTTGTTGGCTATGGGGCAAGTTTTAGCGTGCACTCTTTCGGGATGCGAGGTGCTGGAACGGGTCAAGTGAACCCTGTTTAAAAGAAGTCCCATCCCGGGCCTTACTCATTACATCGCTGTTAGAAAAAAGACAAGGCATGAGAATCTGATTCACACACAGAAAAAAACATTCTTGTAACATATAACAAAAGGAAATCAAAATTATGACTAATACATAAATGTCCCAAATGCTATTTACATCTTGACTAGTGTTGAGCATTCCGATACCGCAAGTATCGGGTATCGGCCGATATTCGCGTTATCGGAATTCCGATACTTAGTTCCGATATTTTTCCTATATCGTATACCGGAATCGGAAGTTCCCATAATTCTTTGAGAGGCAATGTGATTTTTGTCAGCCAATGAGGAATCTTATGAAGTGTGGGCACATCCTGTAATGCTGCGGTCATCTTAACTAATGGCATGGCTGTGATTGGCTGCTGAAATGATGTCAGAATGCACTATAAAAGGCGCCGCCTCCATTTTAGCGTCACTGTGCTGTGAACTCAGTTAGGGACAGAACGCTACTGTGCTGACTCTGAGGGACAGTTAGAGATTGCGATTTAGTGTACTGGGCTTTAGGCAGGCTAGTTTACCAACCGCTGTGTAAAGCTTCCTTTTGCCAGTGTTGTTTTAACAGCTCTGCAAGGTGTGTGTGAGTGCAGGTGACGCTGCAGTTTGCTCTGCATGCAACGCTGTCTGTAGGCATCTGCACGTGTCACTCACAGACTCTTTTTTTTTTTCTTCAGTGTAATTCTTGCTGCTCCATGCAATTTAACTATTAGTGTGACGCGCTTCCATCCGTACTCTGCTGAGCGTGTCTCAGTGCCTCATCCTTTTCATTTATCTCCAATTGGTTCTGCTCCATTCCATTTAAAATCTAATCTATTAGTGTGACGCGCTTCCATCCGTATACAATACATTGGTTGCAAACACTATAGAAGTAGACAAAGGAGTAGCCTTTCCCAGATTGTGGACAGTTGTGTTTCAGTGTTCACTTCAGTCTGTGTTTTTTATTTTTTGAGTGCATATCACGCTCCAGTTACTTGTTCAAGCACTGCTGCTTGTACTCTGCTGAGTGTGTCTCAGTGCCTCATCCTTTTCATTTTTCTCCAATTGGTGCTTCTCCATTATATTTGAAAAAAATCTAATCTATTAGTGTGACGCGCTTCCATCCATATACAATACATTGGTTGCAAACACTATAGAAGTAGACAAAGGAGTAGCCTTTCCCAGATTGTGGACAGTTGTGTTTCAGTGTTCACTTCAGTCTGTGTTTTTTATTTTTTGAGTGCATATGATCTGTTCCAATATTTATGTTCATTCCTCTGCCATAATGACAGTTCTGCTTCACATCACTTGTCTTACCTATTGCACTATTCCTGTGTCCTCTTGTGTATATATATATATGTGATTCTTCAGTTTTTGTTTTAGTCTTTGCCTGATGAAGAGACCTGAGTAGTCTCGAAAGCTTGCAATTTGTTACCATCTTTTCAGTTAGCCATTAAAAGGTATCAACCACTGAGGACTCTCAAGTCTAAATATTTTTCTATCTACTGGCTAACACGGTACGAAGATACACATCTTTCCTATATCACGCTCCAGTTACTTGTTCAAGCACTGCTGCTTGTACTCTGCTGAGCGTGTCTCAGTGCCTCATCCTTTTCATTTATCTCCAATTGGTTCTGCTCCATTCCATTTAAAATCTAATCTATTAGTGTGACGCGCTTCCATCCGTATACAATACATTGGTTGCAAACACTATAGAAGTAGACAAAGGAGTAGCCTTTCCCAGATTGTGGACAGTTGTGTTTCAGTGTTCACTTCAGTCTGTGTTTTTTATTTTTTGAGTGCATATCACGCTCCAGTTACTTGTTCAAGCACTGCTGCTTGTACTCTGCTGAGCGTGTCTCAGTGGCTCATCCTTTTCATTTATCTCCAATTGATTCTGCTCCATTCCATTTAAAATCTAATCTATTAGTGTGACGCGCTTCCATCCGTATCCAATACATTGGTTGCAAACACTATAGAAGTAGACAAAGGAGTAGCCTTTCCCAGATTGTGGACAGTTGTGTTTCAGTGTTCACTTCAGTCTGTGTTTTTTATTTTTTGAGTGCATATCACGCTCCAGTTACTTGTTCAAGCACTGCTGCTTGTACTCTGCTGAGCGTGTCTCAGTGCCTAATCCTTTTCATTTCTCTCCAATTGGTGCTGCTCCATTATATTTGAAAAAAAACTAATCTATTAGTGTGACGCACTTCCATCCGTATCCAATACATTGGTTGCAAACACTATAGAAGTACAGAAAGGAGTAGCCTTTCCAGATTGTGAACAGTTGTGTTTCAGTGTTCACTGCAGTCTCTGAGGAATAACCACACTTAGGCCTTATAACTTTTCTGACTTTCTTTATCAATCTACCAAGATGAAGAAGGCAGGGAGTAAGGCACGTGGTCGTGGCCGTGGAGTTTCAGCAGGGAGAGGATGTGGGGATTCTGTGGCTGCTGCCGCACCTAGTGACACAGCATCCACCAGTTTTCCCCGTGAGCGTTCCTTTATGCGCACTTTTGTAGGAGCTCAGCGTACCCCCCTGCTGCGGGAAGAACAAATTGAAGCCGTTGTTGGTTGGATGGCAGCCAATGCATCGACTTCAATTCCTTCCACCTCCTCTCAGGACCACAGCACTGTTGAACAACCATCTGTCTCTTCACCGCCTGCCAAATTGCCCAGGCAGTCAGAGAGTTCTGAACTGGAGCCAGCTGAGTCTCTGCTTCTGTTCTCAGAATCTGTTGGCTTGCAAACAGGGGCCCAGCCAAGCAGCATTCTGGAATGTGAAGAAGAGGCAGTATGCAGTGATGCGCAACAGCTGTGTCTCTCTGAATGTGAAGAGGCGGGTGAGCCAGTGCCGATGGTCAGCACACCGCAGAACGCATCTGATGATGATGAGACTCAGGTGCCATTTTCTGTTGAGCATGGTGCTGGCCAGACCACCCAACAGCAGCAGGTGTTGGAAGAGGGTAGTGGAGATGATGAGGTCCAAGACCCAACATGGCGTGAGGAACAGGAAGGTGGTGGTAGCAGCTCTGAGGAAGAGATTGCCCCAGCGGTCCAAACAGTAGGGAGAGTTAGGCTGCAGACTCGGTTGCCTGTAGCCTCCAGTTTGGCACCCGTTCGTAACAGTTCTCTTCCAACAGCAAAAACGGGCGCTCCCAGGACTTGCACTGCGTGGTCCTTTTTTGACACACTTGCAGATGATATTTGCTATGTCAAATGCAAGCTGTGTAATCAAAAAGTAAAAAGAGGTAAAAATGTCAGTAACCTTAATACCACAAATATGTGGAAACATGTGCGGTCAAAGCACGTGGTTGAGTTACAAAGACACACTGGAGATGTAGGCCAACCTACAGCAGCACCTACATCTTCAGCTCGTCTTGGAGCCTCTTCCTCCAGCTCACACACAGCTGGTTCTGCTTCCTCACAGGATCGCCATGGAAGAACCTCTGTCACTGTTGTCCAGAGACCCAGTGTTATTCCACCCACAGCTGCAAGTTCCCTGTCATCCTCACACTCCCAGGCCACAAAACAGCCATCGGTAGCACAGGCATGGGATAAAAGACGGCCATACTCGGCAAACCATCCACGAGCACAGGCTCTGAATGCTGGCATTGCAAAACTCCTGTCCCTTGAAATGCTGTCATTCAGGCTGGTGGAGACTGACAGTTTCCGTAACTTAATGGCATTGGCAGTCCCACAATACAATGTACCCAGCCGATTTTATTTCAGCAGGCAAGCCGTCCCTGCTCTGCAAAAGCATGTTGAGGGAAAAATTAAACATGCGCTGCTAAAACGGCGTCAGTAGCAAGGTCCACCTGACCACCGATGCGTGGACCAGTACCCATGGCCAGGGACGATACCTTTCCCTCACTGCCCATTGGGTCAATGTTGTGGAGCCGGGTGCAGATCTTGCGAGTGGCGCTGTACGTGTTCTGCCAACTCCAAGGATTGCAACAATCAAGTCTGTCCACATTGACTCCTCCTCCTACTCCAGTTCCTCAGAATCATCGCTGCAGGAGCCGTCACGGTCTACCTCCACATGGACCCGTGAACGCTTACCTGATGCGACCGATATGAGCACAGCCGTGGCCAAACGTCAACAGGCCGTCCTGAAATTAATTTACATGGGGAATCGAAGCCACACAGCGCAGGAGCTCTGGAATGCCATCAAGCAGGAGAGCGACGTGTGGTTTTTGCCAGCGAATCTCCAGCCAGGCTTGGTAGTGTGTGACAATGGCCGAAATCTGGTGGCAGCTCTGGGCCTTGGCAACCTCACTCACATACCATGTCTGGCACATGTGCTCAACTTGGTCGTGCAGAGTTTTTTGAGGGACTATCCGGATCTTGATGCACTGCTGCACAAGGTCCGCCTAGAGTGCGCTCACTTACGACGTTCCAGCATGGCCAGATCGCGCATTGCAGCTCTGCAACGCAGATTTCGCCTTCCTGAACATCGCATCATATGTGACGTACCCACCAGGTGGAATTCCACGTTACATATGTTGGAGCGGTTGTGTGAGCAGCAGCCAGCAGTAATGGAGTATCAGCTGCATCAGGCGCAATCAACTCGCAATTTGCGCCGTTCACACTTCACCACTACTGAGTGGGCCTCTATGAAGGACATCTGCCACGTTTTGCGTCCGTTTGATGAGTCAACGCGGATGGCGAGTGCAGATGATGCACTAGTCAGCCTGACTGTCCCCCTTATCTGCCTGCTTCAAAAAAAAATTCAAACACTAAGGGATGAGGTTTTGGAAGAGGTGGAGGATGAGGAGTCACTAATTCCATCACCTTCTGGACAGTCAGCGCAACGTGGTTCCTCACAAAGGGCTGGGCAGGGCTCACTTTGTGAGGAGGATGAGGAGGAGGAGGAGTCAATGGAGGAGAAAGACATCGCTCCAGAGGGAGGTACACAACGCTCTAGTCAGTATGTAGAGCGAGGGTGGGGTGATGCAGAGCAGGCAGAGATGACGCCTCTTGCAGGGGACAGCGTTTGTTGGCCAGTTGGGAGTCTGCAGCACATGGTTGATTTCATGCTGCAGTGCCTGAGAAACGACCGCCGCATCGCCCACATTCTCACCACGTCTGATTATTGGGTGTACACCCTCCTAGACCCTTGCTACCGGGACAACTTACAAAGCCTCATCACACCGTTGAACCGGGAGCGTAAAATGCGGGAGTACCAAGACACACTGGTGCAATCCATAATGTTCTCCATTCCAGCCGAGAGCACTGCTGCTGCTACTGCTTTACAAAGCAGCTCTGTGCGTCGAGGCAGCTCTGTGCGTCGAGCTCTGCAACAAGAGGGAGCACAAGCAGCGCCTCTGCACAGGGCAAGACCAGTATGTTCCAAATGTTGCGAAGTTTTGCGGCAGCGCCACAAATGTCTACACCATCCGAGACGGCTCCAGTCAGCAGGAGGCAACGTTTCCGTAAGATGGTGACAGACTACATGTCTTTCCCTCTCAGTGTACTCCCAGATGGCTCTTCCCCATTCAAGTTTTGGGTCTCTAAGCTGGATACATGGCCAGAGCTTAGCCAGTATGCATTGGAGGTGCTGGCTTGCCCTGCTGCCAGTGTATTATCGGAGCGCGTCTTTAGTGCTGCAGGTGGTGTACTAACAGACCGTCGCATGCGACTATCCTCCGATAATGTAGACCGGCTTACTTTTCTGAAAATGAACAAGGCATGGATCTCGCCAGAATTTGTCTGTCCGTTTTCAGATTAAATAACTGGTTCGCAACGTTATCCATGTCTCCTGTTATGTTCATCTTTCTACCACCTGAACTCTACTCCCTGGGCTACAACACTGGCAGTTGCTGCTCAGAAGTGTCGTGTCCACAGACCAATACACAAGCTATAGTGTTACTGGGGTTCAGTAATGTCAGCTGTTCCCCTGCTGTGTGAACGGCAAAAAGTCATGCTGCCTCCACCCTGTTGTCTTCTCATCCCTGGGCTTCAACACCGCCAGTTGTTGCTCGGAAGTGTCATTGGCACGGGTACTCACTCCTGCCCAGACTGGTTACAGCACGCCATCTGATTCCTGTCAGTGTAAACGTCACTTAGCCTCCAATAAGTTGTCCTGTCGTGTTGCGGTCGGGTTAGCCGACTCTATGGTGCTTGGAGTTTAGGTGCTTCCTATGTGTGCTGCGGGATATGCAAATAAAGGCTGTTTCCGTTGTGACAATAGGACAATCACCCACTGTAGTACTGTGGGATTCGGTAACTGCGGCCAGCTCGCGGCCTGTCAACTTAAATTTCCATGGGTACCTTCTGCTACCCGTCCGGGTTCCAGTACCGTCAGCTGGTTCTCCGCAATGCCTTTGCCCTAGGTGCCTCCATCTCGGTATCCGAGTTCCAGCAACGTCTGCTGGTCCTTGGTAGTGCTTTGGAGCACAGGTACCTCCTGCTTAGTAACCGTGTCCCAGTAACGTTAGCTGGTCCTCGGTTGTGCCATTGGCTCTTTTCCTTCTGCTGCCCCTCCGGGTTCCAGCACAGTCAGCTGGTCCTCGTTACTTGCATTGGCTCTTGTACCTTCTGCTACCTGTCCGGGTTCCAGTACCGTCAACTGGTTCTCCGCAGTGCCTTTGGCCTAGGTGCCTCCATCTCGGTATCCGAGTTCCTGCAACGTCTGCTGGTCCTTGGTAGTGCTTTGGAGCACAGGTACCTCCTGCTTAGTAACCGTGTCCCAGTAACATCAGCTGGTACAAGGTTGTGCTACAAATACAAGATACAGAACAAGAGACACAAGAACAATAAGCAGAAGATCTAAAAATATATGCTCTAAATTATAAGCAGAAGAAGACTAAGCAGTGTATGGGGGTGAGTCCGTTCCTCCTCGTGGTGCCCCTGGAAAATGCCTGCTGCTGCAGGCTAAACTGAACACGGACAAATACTGTTGTAATTTAAATCTTTTGTGACAGCAAGAACGGAAGAATGAAAAATTCATACTTTGACAGATTACAAGTACAGGATTCTCTGTCACAAATAAGAATATGATGAAGAAGATGAAGTAGAATATGAATAAGAATAATAGTTTAATAAGAAGAATATGAGTAATGTTAACAAAAAGATGAATAGCAAGAAGTTTAAGAAGAAGATAAAGAAGGTGAAGATGAAGAATAATTTGATGAAAAAGATAATGCTGCTGAAGATTATGAAGGAGAAAGTGTGTCAAAAGTTAAAAAGGTGAAGAGCATGGAAGTTGTGAAATATACATATTTGCCAAAATAGAAAAAACGTGAACAACATTGTCAATTTCTTCGTCAATCCGAACATCTGTAAAAAAAAAAATATTTATGCTATTCCATTTGATTGGGTTAAACATCTATGCCTTTAATGTCTCCTCAACCTTCCCCAATACATTCTACATTACTCTTTGTTGTTTTCCTTCATGTACAATTAACCAACAAGGCAAGAATGGGGTTTTTTTAATTCCGATATTTTGTTCCCATAGACTTACATTGGATTTCCGGTATCGGTATCGGGTATCGCTGATATTTTTTGGGTATCGGCGATACCATTCCGATTCCGATACTTTTGGATATCGGAAAGTATCGCTCAACTCTAATCTTGACAGAAACAACAGTAAGAACAGTTTGGATAAATAAAAATTAAGTATGTACATATAAGAAATGTGCAAAATTGTGCACAAATTATGAAAAAATTGTTAGGTGGCAACTAAAGCTGACCGAAGGATATGTAGATATCAAGGGTACAGGTAGAGACAGAGTGGTGCCTAGGAAGGCATTTAACTGATTATGGCTGGATAGCGTTTGATCAATAATATTAGTTGAAGAGGAGGAGAGTCTCCATGTCAGATCAGCCATACCACTCCCTCTAAATTCTGCCTACTTACATAGTTATCAGCCCAGGTCAAAAGTTCTAAATTTTTTGAAATATTTCAAGTAGTTTTACTTCAGAATTTTGGAACAGGCTGTTTGAAAAATCAAAATCTTCGTAGTCACTTTGCTTCCTGAAAATTTGACCAGTGTGTCTAATATCTGAAAAGTAGACCCCATTGTACAGTAAAAGATATTGATATAGAATAGTTAAAAATGTCCACCATGTTCACACCGCTGGGCTGTCCAGTAAAAAAACTGACAGTACTCAGACCATTGTTGTTATGCTTGTGTAGCAACACATTCCTCGGGACAATGGGTAACAATATAAAAACTGCAACTGACTGCCGATTAAGGAACAGATTAGAGATCCTGACCTAGCAGTCCCTACTGGTTCTACAAGAGCAGAGATATCCCTAACTACAACTAGAAAATGGCAACACAGACCTAAAACTGCCTAAATGGCTGTTGAGTGCTTCACGTTCCTCCTAAAGAACTAGAGGACAGTGCAGTGTGAATTACCTGCAAAAGGGAAAGTATGCTGAAAAAAGGAATGATGCTAGAGTGAGTAAAGTAAAAAATGAAATGCAAAATGAAGTACAAACGTACGTACTGTTAAGCCGCCAACTTCCTAAAAAGAAACAGAAGGTAGGTGTAAAGTAAAGAATAGAAACAGCAAAGACAAACTCTAGCTGGAATTTCTCTGACTGGTTGTAACTTACAGCAGAATGGATGAACATCCAAATGAAAACTATCACCAGCAGGAAATGTCAGCAGGGGGAAAAAATATAAAGCAGCACCCAAAAGGTGATAGGACAGACAAGTGCTAAACAGTCTGAAGCCAGAACCTAAACACCCATAGAAAAGGTGTGTCTGCTGTGGCTCAGTGGAAAGAGAAGCCAACCACAAAACACAAGCTCAAGGGTTTGACCCAGAATCATGACAATTATTATTCAATGGGGCAGTGCAGATCAGCAATTTTTATCCACTGACCAAATTTCCATGTGAAAAAAAGCATGCACTAGTTTCTTTAATTTTTACGCTTATGCAATATATATGACTATTATAACTATAACATTTTAGCAATCGTTCTATCGTTCTCACAGTTGTTTGATAAGTGAACAAAACAACCTGCTATCTTCATCGTCTGTGGTATTAAACTGGAATACAAATCCACCTTCTCCATCCGTGGGGCTTGAGGACACGCCATTGAATATTATGCAGCCCGGATAAGAGTGGCTATAAATTATAGACACAGTAAATGTATAAAATTCATAAGTGAATGTCTTCAACTTTAGCTATGTGAATGTCTAATGTATCTCACTGTAATTTAGTTGTCCTGTCCTTAAATATTGTTCAATATACGTATAGGATAACAGGACTGGCTATTTTCTTAATAGTTTTCTTATACATTGGTGCTCAATATTTTGCATTATATAAATAATATATAACTTAATATTGGTCAGTACTTCGGTAATGGGCAGAGTAATGTCGATGTAGACATCAGCCATCAGTAATCCTGACAAATCTATATACTAGATGATGCATACTTACACTCAGATGTAAATCCTATGTTGTCAAATTCATTTAGCTACCACTACACAATAATCGACACAGCCATAGGAAAACCTAATGTCTTCTAATGCTACAATAGCCGACTCATTTCACGGCTTGTTTTTACCCCAAGTTTGCTATAGACCCGAAATATCGATGTCGTAGATTGTCAGTGTATATGAACAAGACTGTTCTGCTAATTATTCTTTTTTTTTTTTTTTTTAGCAAAGTGCTGGTTGTAAAAATATTAGTCATGTACAATTTAGTGGGACAATTTGTTAACTGTGCGTGTCCAGAAGCAAAGAAGAAACTTGATCTTTGGCTCCTCTGTTGATGTCAGGCTTCTTCTTTGCTTCCAGACATTCGCAATGCGCCTCTGAAGCCAGGAAGCGTACACCTGGCTTCAGAGACGCAATGACATGCAGGAAAGAAAGTCGCACACATGCACAAGATTTGCAGAGAGCAGTCGATGACACTGACTCTGAAACATCATGCTGTTCTAACAAGGTGGCATGGGGTGGTAGTCGTGGGCGAGTCCACTAAGCAACAGTCAGTGAGCACCCCGGCTCCTTGCAAATGGAGAGATGAGTTCTCACTGTGTCCACTGGAATTCTAGTCCCATGAAGCACCACAGAGTCGTAGTCTTTGTTCCAACAATTAAACTTTGCTAAATGGCAAGATATGCATCACATCCAGGGGTACAATTCACAAAGGTCAACATTTCCTATGCTTTCCCTGCTGTCTCTACGGGGCATTTGGGTCCCATCTATCCATTATGCGTCAAAAGCTCCTGTCCTGGTTACAGACCCCAAATTCTTTCTCGGGACAATCCCGTTGAGCCAGTGGAGTGCACGTTCACACTACTCTCCAGGCTTGGAGCAACTGTATCCCCCACGACCGAGGAAACTCTCTATGCACAACGATGTACACGTCCTGCCCTGGGCAAGCCTGCCCGGGCCTCTGTCTCCTATCCAGGATATGCTTCCCCTATACCCCTGTGACTCTGCACTGTTACACCCTAACTCCTCCCAGTTGTTTAACCCGTTATACTAGAGCACGTTACACAACACAAGAACATTAGAAAATCACACATTACATTAATAAAATGCTAGGAAACAGTACATGACACATGTCCTCGGTGTTCAGGAGAGAGAAGGCAGTTGAGGGTCTGCACCACCTCCTTACACTGTCATGCCCTACCAGTGAAGTTGTGAGGTCCCCTGTTCCTGGTGTGGCCAGTGTCCTGAACCCGAATCCCTGTTCCTGGTGTGGCCAGTGTCCTGAAGCCATATCCCTGGTCCCAGTATGGCCAGTGTCAAGAACCCGAAGTCCCTGGTCCTAACCGAAGTCCCTGGTTCTTGTGCGGCCAGTCCTGAATGGGTATTCAGTGTCTCCAGAATGCTACAACCAGTCTCCGAACACTGAAGCCACATCACTGGATTGCAGGAGACATAGGAGGTTTGCACTGGCCACCAATGATTTTTCTTTTTCTCAGGTACACAACAGCAGAGCACGCCAGACCTGAGGAAAAGATGGTGTGCAAATCAGTGATCATTATTTTAAATCAAACCTTTTGGCGCCAAGTGGTCAATATACATTGTTCAGCCAATTGGTGCCAAAAGGGTTAATAAACAGAGGTGGCGTAGCAATCACCCCATCCATTTTGACTGCTGTGATTGGTGCTGTCCCACAGCTTGTCACTATTTTTTTTTCTTACTCTATTGTCAAATCGCTGTGATTAGCTGGTCAGAACTGAAGAAGAAGCCAGGGATCAGCTGCAGGCCAGATTTCCTGTTCATGTTCAATTTTTCCGAAGGCGGAGATAGTGATGCCGGCACCGGGCATTACGTGTCACTCCACTGAAACACAGCCCCGGGACCGTGAGTGCCAACACCGCTGGAATGGAGCCGACATGGGACGTGAGTATAGATGGGGTGGTCCTAGTAGTGACCAGCCCCTTTAATGTCTTCTGCTGTGAATGTCTGTGTGATCCCAGCTGTACAAATAGTTCTCACTGCAGGTGTTATGCTGGTAACATGGTGGAGTCATTATCTCCATTTCCTTGGTAAGTATAATATGTGCAATATTCCTGAGATGTAATAACCGCACTGCCGTAATCATCTTCTATTTGTTAGGTTATATCAGCAGCTTTCTTACAAACACTTTCAGTTCGGCCCTCTGAGAGACCAGATGCCTATTTGTGTAGAGAACATTGGTTATTGGCATGTAATGTAATAAAAGGGATAATAATAGGTCTCCCAAACCTATACAGCTCATTTCATGTGCATCATCCTATTATTGCTACGGTATTAGAGTATGAAACTGAAATTCTTTTGCAAGAAGAGGAAAAAAGGAAGAGCAGAAATATTTCATTTAATACAACTATGTGTAGAGCATTATGACTATTAGGACAAATTTAGTACATTCTCTGGTCTCAAAATGCTTCTGGTCTTCACTCCCAGAACATTTCAAGAATAACTAACCTATCTTCAAGACTTTCATATTTAGCTAGCACTTGCATTTCCTGCAGATCAGTGGGGTTCCAGGTCCTGAAACCTACTGATCTTGCATTAGAGCTTCAAGTATGCAGCTCAGCAGACAATTTCGACAGGTCCTGTCTGAGTGCACCCAGACTTGAGTACAGAGCATAAACTTCATTCTCTGTGCATGCTCGGACTACTGTGCGCTCCTGTCTGCTGAGCTGCGCACTTCTTGGGGGTCTATTGGAACATGGGAGAGGGTCTCAGGACCCAGAACCCCCACAGATTTACAGGTAGTTCATGTGCCAGTTAAATAAGAAAAATCATTAAAATAGTTAAGTTACTCTTTAAACAAGCATCTCTTTCATAATACTGGTGCAGCTCACTTATACACTTGGGAGTCAAAGTGAGTAGGTATTCGCCAGTTCATAGCCCAGAATTAAGACTAGATCTTGGTGCAGTTGCCCTTATCAGTTGGCAGCACTAGTTGCAATCATCATAAGGAAATCTCAATGAAAAAAAAGGGGTTTACTCGGCCAAAGAGAATTTTTGCAGTCACTCTGTGTGGTTGAATATTGCTGAATCATGTCGGTGATGCATTGTCAGGATTCCCTCTATTTCCAGGCAGTATGCGATTTGCAGTCACGTGACGACTAGATTCACCCCTGCTTCTCTCAATATTCTATTTAATTCTTGGGACTTGATGGTTTCTGATACCCAGCTATACTACACTACAGTACAGCTTGTCACAATTATTCATTAGGGTGGTCTGAAAAATCATACAAGTGGACAAAATTGTTGGTACCCTTCTGATAAAGTAAGAAAAATCCACAATGGTCACTGAACTAACTTGAAACTTGATACAGGTAATAATCCATTTAAATTTACATTCAACTATTGAAAGTCATAAATTGCTTTTGAATTCTGGTTCAACAGAAAAATTTTAAAAAAAAACAGACAAAATTCATGAATCTGTCCTGTACAAAACTGATGGTTTCCTTAATTTAATATTTTCTTTGACAATCTTTTGAGGCAATCACTGCAAACAAAAGATTTTTGTAGCTCTCAATGACACTTCTGCCTCTGTCCACAGGTTTTTTGGCCACTCTTCTTGAGCAAACTTCTCCAGCCCTCTCAGGTGTGAAGGTGCTTTCTCCAGATTGCACGTTTCGGTTCCTTCCACAGATGTTCAATAAGATTCGGATCGGGGCTCATAGAAGGCCACTGAAAACAAGAGTCCAATGCTTTGCTCTGAGCCATTCTTGGATGATTTTAGCTATATATTTTGGGTCTTTATCCTGTTGAAGGACCCACAACTTGTGACTCAGACCCAATTTTCTGACACTTCACAGCAACTTTCACTCTAGAATGCCTTGATAATCTGGAGATTTCATTGTACCCTGCACAAATTCAAGCCCTCTTGTGCCAGAAGCAGCAAAGCAACCACAAAACCACAAAACATAGCCCAGCCTCTTCCATGTTTCACAATAAGTACAATGTTTTTTTTTTTGCATGCTTCAATTTTGCATCTGATGTGACTTGTCAAAAAGCTCCAGTTTTGTCATCTGTCCACAGACATTCTTCAAGAAGCTTTGTAGCTTGGCAACATAGATTTTGGCAAGTTCCAGTCTCGCTTTTTTATTATATTATATGCTTTCAGCAGTGGTTTCCTCTTTGGTTGTCTTCCATGAAGTTCACTTTGGCCAAGAAATTGATGGATGGTGGCGATTTGACACTGATGTACCTTGACCTTGGAGTTCACCTCTAATCTCTTTGGAAGTTGTGCCGGACTGTTTGATTATCATTCCTATTATCCCTATCTTCAATTTGACATCAATTTTCGTCTTGCCAGGTAGGTTGGCTACAGTTCCAGAAACCATAAAGTTCTGAGCACCTGTAGTAACAGGAACATCAAGCTGCTTGGAGATGGTCTTAAAGCCTTTACATTTAACATGTTTGTCTATCACTTTCTTACTAATCTACTGAGACAACTCTCTTGTTAGCTTTCTTTGGTCCATGTTCAGTGTGCTACACACGATGATACCAAACAGCACAGTGACTACTTTTCC
>JARQOD010000005.1:497743216-497780306 GCA_033576555.1 Oophaga sylvatica
CAGACCCCTAGGAGGGTTAACCCTACGGGGCAGTTTCCCTTTAAAGGAAAACGACCCCCAAAAAAAACACTTTTAAACCTGCAGACATGGGTAAATCTGAGGTTAATATTCGGTCACCGCTTGAGAATACAGAGCGCCCTTTCTGAAACCCGTGCCCCGACTTGTTCTGGTCTGCATTAGGGCCGGCTGGCTGTCAGTCAGGGCCGGGGTGCAATTGCAGCCGCCCCTCTGTATTCTGTGGATAATGGATTCCCTGTTTTCACCTACAACCCCTTTTTTTAAAATCTCGCACTCATAAAGGTTCACATTTTTTTTTATAATTCTCTTCTTGTTATATATAGTTAATGTTAATTTTTTTCTTGCAGGTGTGTATTATCGAGCCTGGAAATTATGCTCCAGCGACAAATATTCAACCGCTTGTGGATGCAAAACAAATTTCTGGGACCATCTGTCGCAGAAGTAAAGGCGATCTGCAGCAAAGAATCCATAGAACGTGCCACCAGCGTTGTAAGAACGCTCATTGAAAGAGGCAGCAGAAAGAGCTATGAAGTTGGGACGCCATCATAGACGCTCTCACATCACCTACCCCCAAAACCTCGTTATTAGTTGCCAGTCTTGTAGAACAACTTATGGTTTACCTCAAATCTATGGCTTCCCACATCTCTTTTTGATCAAATTTTAACTTTTGCAGAAAGAAAAAGTGGGTCGCCCTTAAAGTGAATTGTAGCGGAAATTAAGACAGAATAGGAAAGATATATTTCCTTTCTTTTGGAGTTAATCACTTTTTGGAGCAGATGATACCTGACAGCAAACTTATTAGGTGACTATGCCATCTGTGGGGGGCAGGGTAGTTGATGTCTAGATTTGTAGAGCTTTTTAGCAATAAACATGACATCCCTAAACCTAGAGTTCAACATCACTGATTTTATTTCTCATTACTTGGAGTGGAGATAGTCTTCATGGGTTTTGTGAATGAATATCTCTTTAGATCTCCCCCCTCCCCCCCAAAAAAAAAGAAGTAAACTGTACAAATTGAAACAAGTAACATTATATTTAGTTTCTTTTGTTATGCTGAAAAATGAATAACTTCTACTTAAATGAAATCTGTCAGCATGTTTTGCTACGAGAGCAGCACGCCGTATGGACAGAGACCCTGATTCCAGTGATGCCACTGCTGTCGTTTTGATACAATCACTGTTTGTTTTTTTTTCTGCTGCAGATCAACTAGTTCTCATGAATATGGAGGACTTACAAGTCCACTAGTGATAATCTTCTGCTGATAAAACGGTGATTTTTGTCAAAACTACAGTAAGCAGACCAGTAAGTGACACATCACTGAAGTCATGGTCTCTGACTCAACATTGTGCTGCTCTCAGATTGGGTGGCAAAAACTTGGCGACAGATTCCCTTTAAAAGATGATCATAGCAATATAAATGTATAGGAGAAAGAGAAGGCTGCGATATTAAACATGTACTTTTCATCCGTGTTCACCAATGAACTGCCTGTGCCGGGTATCATTCAGCAAGGAGGATTACCACCGAATAGCACTGACTTAGCACAAGAAGAAGTAAGCCTATGTCGGTGCAAATTAAATATTGACAAAGTGCCCAGGCCAGATGGCATTCGTCCACAGATATTGAGCTCAGTAATTGACAGACTGCTGTATCTCATCTTCTTAGACTCTCATATAACGGGGTCGGTGACACAGGATAGGAGGATATTTAAGAAAGTCTGACATCAGTAGTGTGCAAAGGTTTCGAGGGCATTATAAGAGATGACGATGCAAACATATATTGCAGAGAATAATATAATAAATGACAACCAGCACGAATTCATGAAAGATAAGTTGTGTCTAACCAACATGTTGGGTTTCTTTGAGTATGTAAGTGCAAATCTGGAGGTTGGTAATGCGGCTTTGCAAGGGCGTAGATTGTGTCCTAATCGAGTATTTTTGGCGTGCTCAGAAAAAAATGAGACACTGTGGCTGCATGTATCACGCGGCTGATGGTTAGGCTATCCCTGCATGTGTTGTCGAACAGCCACGAGGACTCAAACATTTTTTTTCAAGCACGCTGAAAATACTTGATTACTGTAGGTCACGAGAGAGAGAATATATGTGCCTGAGTCAAAATGCTGCTGTGGATCCGCAAAGAAGTGACATGCTGCGGAAAAACTACCGCTGCAAATCTGCGCGGATTTTTCCGGAGAATGTGCACAGCAATTCTTCATTTCACATTGAATTACAGTGGCTCTGCACTACACTGCGGATTTGATGCAATTCCACACGTTCAAAAACGCTGCGGAAACTCGCCTAAATCCGCAACATGTGGACATACCCACAGTCTTTTCTGATGATACAAAACCATGTAAAAAAATAAACTGAGCTTGACAGGACGATATTACAGAATTATTTAGATAAGATGTCTAAATAGGGAAACATATGGCAGATGAGGTTTAACCCCTTAGTGACAGAGCAAATTTGGTACTTAATGACCGGGCCAATTTTTACAATTATGACCACTGTCACTTTATGAGGTTATAAATCTGGAACGCTTCAACGTATCCCACTGATTCTGAGACTGTTTTTTCATGACATATTGTACTTCATGCCAGTGGTAAAATTTCTTTGATATAACTTGCGTTTTATTTATGAAAAAAAATTGAAATTTGGCAAAAATTTTGAAAATTTCACAATTTTCAGACTTTTAATTTTTGCACCCTTAAATAGGAGAGACATAGCACACAAAATAGTTAATAACATTTCCCACATGTCTACTTTACATCAGCACAATTTTGGAAACATATATATATATATTTTTTTGTTAGGACGTTATAAGGGTTAAAAGTTGACCAGCAATTTCTCATTTTACCAATAAAATTTACTAAACTATTTTTTTAGGGACCACCTCACATTTGAAGTGAGTTTGTGGGGTCAATATAACAGAAAATACCCAAAAGTAACACCATTCTAAAAACTGCACCCCTCAAGGTACACAACCACATTCAAGAAGTTTATTAACCCTTCAGGTGCTTCACAAGAACTAAAGCAATGTGGAAAGAAAAAATGAACATTTTACTTTTTTCACAAAAAATTTACTTTCGAACCAATTTTTTTTTTTTATTTTCACAAGGGTATCAGGAGAAAATGAAGCACAATTTGTTGTGCAGTTTCTCCTGAGTACGCCGATACCCCATAGGTGGGGAAAAGCCACTGTTTGGATGCATGGCAGGGCTCAGAAGGAGAGAGCACCATTTGACTTTTAAAACGCAGAATTGGCTGGAATCATGGTGGTGCCATGGCACGTTTGGAGGCCCCCTGATGTACCTAAGCAGTGGAACCCCCCCAAATCTAACTCCAACCCTAACCATAATCATAACCCTAACACAACCCTAACCCCAACACCACAACCCTGACCCTAGCCCCAGCCCTAACCCTAGCCCAACCCTAACTCTAGCTATAACCCCAATCCTAACACTAACCCTAATCCCAACCCTAGCCTTAGCTATAACCCCAACTATAACAGTAACTTTAACCCTAATGGAAAAATGGAAAAAAAATAAAAAAAAATATTTTATTTTTTACCTAAGAGGGTGAAAAAGGGGTGGTTTGATTTACTATTTTTTATTTTGATCACTGTGATAGGGTCTATCACAGTGATCAAAATGAACCAATAGGAGAAATCACCTATGGGTGTGGCCGGCAGATCTTGGTGGGCGCAATGCGCACGCCATTTTATTCCCGGATGAAGATGCCAGCGGACACAGCCAAAAGGACCGGGGGACATCGCAGGTACCGGGGGGGCTAGGAGGACCCCATTTCTCTCTCCTCAGATGTGCTAGATCACAACCCTAACCGTAATCCCAACCCTAACTTTAGCCCAACCCTAACTTTAGCCCAACTCTAACCCTAATGGAAATACTTTTTTATTTTATTATTTTTACCTAAGGGGTGATAAAGGGGGATTTGATTTACTCTTTTTAATTTTTTATTTTGATCACTGTGATAGACCCTATCATCGTAAGTTCAACTGTATCGGCTAGATGCCGATACAATTGAAAGCACTGATGAGACAGGTGACGCTCCGTTTCCCATCATTCCCCTCTCAGCGTCTGACGTCCCTGACACAAACAATGCCAGTGGGCGCAATGACATCATTATTTGGCGGCCGCTGTCCTGAGATGAGCGAGTGCTCGACTGCTCGGAGCAGCAGGGAAACGCGGAGGAGAGGTAAGTATTGCATTGTAATTTTTTTTCTTTTTTTTAATGGGGAGTGCATTATACTATATAGAGTCTGACGATGGAGGGTGCTTATACTATATTGAGGCCTATGGGGAGTGCTGCATTATACTATATAGTCTGCATATGGTGGTACATTTTACTATAATGACATATCAGACTCTTGCCTGCCATGGAATTCTTCAAAAGGAACCTGAAGAACTACCTCTTCCGACAAGCTAACAACCTGCAGTAACCTCTCCTACTGTATCCTCACCCATCCTTTGTAGATTGTGAGCCCTCGTGGGCAGGGTCCTCTTACCCTCCTGTACCAGTCGTAATTGTCTCTTCAGTATTTTTAATCATTATTAAAGAGACTCCGCACAGAGTGACTGTTAAAACTAAGTCCTTTTGCTTGCTTCTTCATGGTCAAATATTTTACTACACCTTTCCACCTGCTTGTTGTCCCCCTATCTCCACCATCCCCTTATTTGATAGGTAGTTCTGGCTTCATAGAGCCAGAGGAGGATAGAGATCGATGGAAACCAAGCAGGTGCGAAGGTGTATTTGAATATTTTGCCCCGCAGTGAAGTACCGAGCACCTGTACATGGTTTGAAGAGTCGTTGTGTGCTGACAGAGTTCGTTAAAGAAGGCTGACTCTATCCTGAGACTGCATTAGTTCTGTGACCTGGGCAGGTAAAAACTGTTGCTCTTTTTTGCAGTGTTAGCCCTTTATAAACCAATTGTGAGGCCACATCTAGAATATGGGATCCAGTTTTAGGTTTCGTATCTTAAAAATGATATTTAGAAGCTAGAGAAAGTGCAAAGGTGGCTAGAATTTTTTTTATGAACGCCTTCATCGCATCCCAAACTACACTGCGGAAACTAGATTATTACAAGGGATGGAAGGCCTTCATGATGAAAGGATGGAACAGGTGGGCTTGTTCAGCTTAGACACTGATGCAATCTTATTTATATGTATAAGGGTATGTGCACACGTTGCGGATTGGGCTGTAAAATTTTCTGAGCGGATTCTGCCTCTCTTGGCAGAAAACGCATGTCAAAATCCGCATTTTTTTGCCCTGCGGATTTCACTAATTCAATGGGTGTAGGAACGCAGCAGATCCGCAAAAAGAATTGACATGCTGCGGAAAAAGAACTGATGCGGAATCAGTGTGGAATTTTCCGCAGCATGTGCACAGCAATAGTTTTTTCCCATTTAATAACATTGATTGGTCCAACACTTGCGGATCTGCTGCAATTCCGCAACGTGTGTATATACCCTAAAGGTGTGATCAATAGAAAAGACTGGCACACGACTTATTCCTTCCAAGGACCATACTAAGTACCAGGGTGCACTCATTGAGGGTATGTGCACACGTTGCGGATTTGGCCCTGCGGATCCACATCAGTTTCTGCTGCGTTGTACAGTACCATTATAATCTATGTAAAAAAAAAAAAAGGCTGTGCACATGCTGCAGATTTTTCTGTGCAGATTTGCTGTGGATTTGAATCCGCAGCGGTTTTACACCTGCTCCATTATAAAAATCTGCAGGTGTAAAAACGCAGGGGAAATCTGCAGAAAATCCGCAGGTCATTTTACCTGTGGATTTAGCAAAATCAGCACTGAAAAATCTGCAACTGAATCCGCAACGTGTGCACTGGGTGGAAGAAAGGCGATTCCGGCAGCTAACTTGGAAAGCGGTCTTCACAGGAATGGAATCTAATCAGACTTCCTTGGGTCTGGCGAGACGCTGCAGAGAAGTGAGTGCAGCCTTGGCCTCCTGTGACGACACATGTGAGACTCCTCTCAAATGAAACTGTGCCCACCGTACTACGCAAAACAAATTCCCCAAAATATATGGTGGAGTTGCTTCCCCACCCCTTTCATTTTACCTCATTTTGAACTTTTTTCCTGGTTTTTCAGGACATTTTATGGTAAAAGGGTCTCATTCAAAACTACAACTAAGGCCTCTTTCACACTTCAGTTGTTCGGCGTCAGTCAAAATCCGCCAAAGTGAAAAAAAACGGATCCGCCACAGATTTTTTTTTGGCGGATCCGTTTTTTCCCCATTCAGTTGCATTAGTGACGGATTTTGACGGATGGTCGTCCGTTTGTTCCGTAATGCGACGGATCCGTCAGAAATTTGGCGTCTGTTATCTCTTGAAACTTGAACGTTTTTTGTCTGCGTCGAAATGGCGGACCATGACGGATCCGTCGCGTCTGCCGTTTTCTATGGGTGGCGGATCCATCGTCATCCGTTATTGTATGCTGAAACTTCTCTCTTTCTCTGTCTCTAAAACAGCTCCTCCCAACCTCAAACCTTCATTTTTCTATTCTTGACGGATCCGTCTGAAATCGCATCCACTGCATCCGTTTGCACCAAAAAACGACGGATCCGTTATTTTCAGACTTTGGCGGACTGAGACTGACGCCAGACGACTGAAGTGTGAAAGAGGCCTTATCCTGCAAACAAACAAACCCTCTCAAGGCTCCTGAAATAAGGTGCGGAAGAAAAAGAACAATTGCTGCAGCAGGAAGGGGTTAATCATAATCGCCATGATTTGCAAATGTTTTTTTTTTTGGTGCAATAAAATGGTTCCAAAAGTGTAAAGACAAGAAAAGCTGCAGAGACTGAGATTATGGGGGATGACTGCACAGAACTAATAACAGCATGGCCACATCTCCAGGACCAGCCTGACCTGATGGGAGGATACAGGCGGCACAGCTGTGGGGCTTGTGTGGGGTGAGGTGAATGTCCGACACTCTCAGAGCACCCGGCTGTGACGCCCCCCTGGTGACCGGTCACAGGGTACCGCACTGAGGACACGGAGTCGGCGCATGCGCCATGCGCACACCAGGCCGCGCACGCGCAGTCCGTCAGCAGACGGCCGCTACAGTGTATCACGGTTACTATGGAGACGGAGCTCCGCGTCTTTCCTACCACTCGGCTCCGGCTGGAGGAATGCAGCCCTGGCTCCGGCACCTTGAGGCGGGGCAGGAGGAGGCCGGGGACCCCCGACTACAGGCAGGTAATAACCGGATGATATGTGATGAGCGGATACAGCCTCTCACATACACTGTTTTGTGTTGGACCAGAGGTTACAGAAACTTTACATTTCTGGTAAATGGGAGGGATTGGACATATTTTGTTGTCCCCCACGAATCTTCTTTTGGTGCATGGAAAAACGATTCCAAAACTCTCCCGGCCATTTCCATTGGTGCGTCTGCTGTACGCGGCTGACGTGTCGTCTCACGACATAACAACAATATGATGGTGATGGAGGAAATGTGACCGGCGCCAAAACTCCACCACGAGGCCCAGCTTGTGCCGTGTGCAAATTCCAGCACCGCCAGGTCTGATTGGCCGAGGAGCATCACATGGTCAAGGCGCGTGTGACCTCACAGCCGTGACCTCATGCGTTGTTTCTGCCAACTATGCCCTGTAATTAGCATACCGGCACACTCCTACCCCCAATACCGGTGCCATATTATACAGGACAGCTTATCTGGGCTCACACTAATGCTGTGCTCCCTGCTCAGCACACCGTCAGGAACATGCACAGAAATCTAGACGGTCCATGGCAAAGCTCCACATTGGGGCCCCTGGCTGCCATTAAACAACCCATCAGGTTGCCATGATGGCATCATGTGGGCCCAAAGTGTGTGACAGAGCGTCTCTTCCCATCCAACCACTTAGATGCCAAGTTCACTGCTTGCCACGGCATCTTAGAGGTTAAGCGATGCAATCCGATCTAGCTCGAGTCGCAGCAATCATCGTCCGGTGCCTGCTGTGTAAACAGCTGGCATCCATCAGATATGCAGCGGGATCTCCATGTGATCCCTGTCTACACAACGGATGATGGGAGAAGTAGGCGAACGCCTGGTGGGAGCCCCTCAGCTTACGCGCCCAGTCTGACACTGATTATTAGAGGGCCATATGTTGCCTGTTCAAAATGCAGCTGCTGTGGGGCCAATGGGAAGATCGGGGTCTGCAAATTGTCTCTTCAGAGAGGAAGAGGACTAGAACTCTAGCGCCACCTATCGCTGCCGGCTTCTAATAGGTGGCTCCGGAGTTCTACTCCTCTTCCTCTCTGTGAAGACAATTTGCATGGTTTAATAACAAAACCCATTGAGTGCATCAGCAGCGGGAACGCTCAAAGTGCATCACTGAAGCCCAGGACAGTACAGCCACATACAGGAAAAGGAGTGCTGTCCCTGGCATCATTCACACAATGCTCCCAGCGGCAATTTTACTACCTAATACCGAAACAGATGATTTTTTTAATGTGAGCATGTTTAGAGCACTAAACCCCAGATGCATAACCTCATGGCAGGTGATAAGCAACGAGCCTAAGTCCCAGGATACCGGGGTGAAGGCATGAGCCAGAAATAGTAGGAGCACCCAGTTGGATTTCCAATGGACCCTACTGTACACTGCCTATTAAAGTAACAAGGATACGCCAACACTGCTAATCAGGACATGCCAACACTGCTACTCAGGACATGCCAACACTGCTACTCAGGATATGCCAACACTGCTAATCAGGATATGCCAACACTGCTAATCAGGATATGCCAACACTGCTAATCAGGACATGCCAACACTGCTACTCAGGATATGCCAACACTGCTAATCAGGATATGCCCAACACTGCTAATCAGGAGACGCCAACACTGCTAATCAGGATACGCCAACACTGCTACTCAGGATATGCCAACACTGCTAATCAGGAGACGCCAACACTGCTAATCAGGATACACCAACACTGCTAATCAGGAGACGCCAACACTGCTAATCAGGATACGCCAACACTGCTAATCAGGATATGCCCAACACTGCTAATCAGGATATGCCAACACTGCTAATCAGGATATGCCCAACACTGCTAATCAGGATACCCCAACACTGCTAATCAGGATACGCCAACACTGCTAATCAGGATACGCCAACACTACTAATCAGGATACGCCAACACTGCTAATCAGGAGACGCCAACACTGCTAATCAGGATACGCCAACACTGCTAATCAGGATACGCCAACACTGCTAATCAGGATACGCCAACACTGCTAATCAGGATACGCCAACACTGCTAATCAGGAGACGCCAACACTGCTACTCAGGATATGCCAACACTGCTAATCAGGATATGCCCAACACTGCTAATCAGGATATGCCAACACTGCTAATCAGGATATGCCCAACACTGCTAATCAGGAGACGCCAACACTGCTAATCAGGAGACGCCAACACTGCTACTCAGGATATGCCAACACTGCTAATCAGGATATGCCAACACTGCTAATCAGGAGACGCCAACACTGCTAATCAGGAGACGCCAACACTGCTAATCAGGATATGCCCAACACTGCTAATCAGGATATGCCAACACTGCTAATCAGGATATGCCCAACACTGCTAATCAGGATATGCCAACACTGCTAATCAGGATACGCCAACACTGCTACTCAGGATATGCCAACACTGCTAATCAGGATATGCCCAACACTGCTAATCAGGAGACGCCAACACTGCTACTCAGGATATGCCAACACTGCTAATCAGGAGACGCCAACACTGCTACTCAGGATATGCCAACACTGCTAATCAGGATATGCCCAACACTGCTAATCAGGAGACGCCAACACTGCTAATCAGGATATGCCAACACTGCTAATCAGGAGACGCCAACACTGCTAATCAGGATACGCCAACACTGCTAATCAGGAGACGCCAACACTGCTAATCAGGAGACGCCAACACTGCTAATCAGGATACGCCAACACTGCTAATCAGGAGACGCCAACACTGCTAATCAGGAGACGCCAACACTGCTAATCAGGAGACGCCAACACTGCTAATCAGGAGACGCCAACACTGCTAATCAGGATACGCCAACACTGCTAATCAGGAGACGCCAACACTGCTAATCAGGATATGCCAACACTGCTAATCAGGAGACGCCAACACTGCTAATCAGGATACGCCAACACTGCTAATCAGGAGACGCCAACACTGCTAATCAGGAGACGCCAACACTGCTAATCAGGATACGCCAACACTGCTAATCAGGAGACGCCAACACTGCTAATCAGGAGACGCCAACACTGCTAATCAGGATACGCCAACACTGCTAATCAGGAGACGCCAACACTGCTAATCAGGAGACGCCAACACTGCTAATCAGGAGACGCCAACACTGCTAATCAGGAGACGCCAACACTGCTAATCAGGATACGCCAACACTGCTAATCAGGAGACGCCAACACTGCTAATCAGGATATGCCAACACTGCTAATCAGGAGACGCCAACACTGCTAATCAGGATACGCCAACACTGCTAATCAGGAGACGCCAACACTGCTAATCAGGAGACGCCAACACTGCTAATCAGGATACGCCAACACTGCTAATCAGGAGACGCCAACACTGCTAATCAGGAGACGCCAACACTGCTAATCAGGAGACGCCAACACTGCTAATCAGGAGACGCCAACACTGCTAATCAGGATACGCCAACACTGCTAATCAGGATATGCCAACACTGCTAATCAGGAGACGCCAACACTGCTAATCAGGAGACGCCAACACTGCTAATCAGGAGACGCCAACACTGCTAATCAGGAGACGCCAACACTGCTAATCAGGATATGCCAACACTGCTAATCAGGATATGCCAACACTGCTAATCAGGATATGCCCAACACTGCTAATCAGGAGACGCCAACACTGCTAATCAGGATACGCCAACACTGCTAATCAGGAGACGCCAACACTGCTAATCAGGATATGCCAACACTGCTAATCAGGAGACGCCAACACTGCTAATCAGGATACGCCAACACTGCTAATCAGGAGACGCCAACACTGCTAATCAGGAGACGCCAACACTGCTAATCAGGATACGCCAACACTGCTAATCAGGAGACGCCAACACTGCTAATCAGGAGACGCCAACACTGCTAATCAGGATACGCCAACACTGCTAATCAGGAGACGCCAACACTGCTAATCAGGAGACGCCAACACTGCTAATCAGGAGACGCCAACACTGCTAATCAGGAGACGCCAACACTGCTAATCAGGATACGCCAACACTGCTAATCAGGAGACGCCAACACTGCTAATCAGGATATGCCAACACTGCTAATCAGGAGACGCCAACACTGCTAATCAGGATACGCCAACACTGCTAATCAGGAGACGCCAACACTGCTAATCAGGAGACGCCAACACTGCTAATCAGGATACGCCAACACTGCTAATCAGGAGACGCCAACACTGCTAATCAGGAGACGCCAACACTGCTAATCAGGAGACGCCAACACTGCTAATCAGGAGACGCCAACACTGCTAATCAGGATACGCCAACACTGCTAATCAGGATATGCCAACACTGCTAATCAGGAGACGCCAACACTGCTAATCAGGAGACGCCAACACTGCTAATCAGGAGACGCCAACACTGCTAATCAGGAGACGCCAACACTGCTAATCAGGATATGCCAACACTGCTAATCAGGATATGCCAACACTGCTAATCAGGATATGCCCAACACTGCTAATCAGGAGACGCCAACACTGCTAATCAGGATACGCCAACACTGCTAATCAGGAGACGCCAACACTGCTAATCAGGATACGCCAACACTGCTAATCAGGAGACGCCAACACTGCTAATCAGGATACGCCAACACTGATAATCAGGATACGCCAACACTGCTAATCAGGATACGCCAACACTGCTAATCAGGATACGCCAACACTGCTAATCAGGATACGCCAACACTACTAATCAGGATACGCCAACACTGCTAATCAGGATACGCCAACACTGCTAATCAGGATACGCCAACACTACTAATCAGGATATGCCCAACACATCTAATCAGGATATGCCAACACTGCTAATCAGGATACCCCAACACTGCTAATCAGGATACGCCAACACTACTAATCAGGATATGCCCAACACATCTAATCAGGATATGCCAACACTACTAATCAGGATACGCCAACACTGCTAATCAGGATACGCCAACACTGCTAATCAGGATACGCCAACACTGCTAATCAGGATACGCCAACACTACTAATCAGGAGACGCCAACACTGCTAATCAGGATACGCCAACACTGCTAATCAGGATACGCCAACACTACTAATCAGGATATGCCCAACACATCTAATCAGGATATGCCCAACACATCTAATCAGGATATGCCCAACACATCTAATCAGGATATGCCCAACACATCTAATCAGGATATGCCCAACACATCTAATCAGGATATGCCATCAATGCTAGTCAGTGGGAGTTTTGACTGTTGAGATCCGCATTGATTACGAGAAGGGGGATGAAGATCTTTTAGTAGTGTAGGGACATACTCACGGTCTTTACACATAGACATTTTTATGTTTGTATCTTTATTTTTGCTCTTCGGTCACACGTTTGTACTATTCTACTTTATTACGACAGTGGGCTTTATCTACTAGCGCAGGGGTGATCGTTTACCATAAAATTCCAATTGTTTTGTTCTTATTTAATAGTGCATTATACAGAGAGGCTGGTAAGATCATGTTTATGCGTTTTGACTGTCTAATCGTAACCACTTAATCTTATTGCCATTTAATCTCATGAGCTAGTGATTTTGTTGTTGGATCTGTATTGGTTACAAAAGGCAGAATTAATTTACTGATTTGCAAGGGTCGATGCGTTTCCTATCTTTTTTTAATTGCTTTGGTTGTCTCACGGTCCTTGGTCCTTAGTTGGTAAAATGTCAAAGTGCTTGAAAAGAAACTTTGAAAAGTACTTAAAAATTATCTTTGTGCTCAAGAATGCAGGGATTTTTAATGCATTGTCTATGGCTAATTGCGTAGGCTACCAGCCAGCACTGCAGTCTATCAGCAGTGCTTACAAGCTCTTTCTAATAGAGCTTGTAAGTGCTGATCTGAAGCTGGCTGGGATCAAAGTTGCCCTTGAGAGCAACATCAGAGAGCAGACAGTTTAGATCACTGTCATGACGATGCAGTGCGTCCCACCTGTCAATAAGGGTGGAGAACACAGCTCTGCAGGAATCGGGAGGCTGGTGAACTATGTGTTCCTGCAGAAGATAGAAACAACCCTGCAATGTGCTTCTTCCACAATTTATTTTACCTTATGTTAAAAAAAACTGTCTGTGTTGAGTTTGAAAGCATTGTATGCAAACATGGGACCTATGCATGAATCTCCTGCTCCTGCACACTCTCTGCCAGTGCGGAACAAATGGAGTAGCATAGTATTTCTGTGTTCTTTCTCACTTTACTAGGTCTCAGTAGCCCCACGGGCAGACTTGATTTCCGGGTAATTTTCTTTAATAGGTAATTCCAACTATACATAATATTTGGATAGAACGTTTCACACTTGAGGAGAATGCTGCCATTCTTCCTGGTGCTATTCATATGGCGCCAGATTGTCTGTTGCTTCTTAGTAATGAACATTCTTGCACAATTTCCTTCAGGTATATACAGTAAGCAGTTTTTCTGGTTTGGCATAAAAAATTTAATCATCTCTACATTTATCAAACCTTTATTAAAAGATTGAAGCAGCAATGAAAAGTATAACGTTCACCTGTACGCTGCGTACTTCTGCGTTCAGAGTCTCCAAGGCAAATCTAGCTAAAAATGGCCCAAAACCTAAACTGGCACTTGACTCTAACACCAAGGGGTTAAACAACTGCTGCACTACTGTCATGCCAGCGACTCGCACGGGTGGTACTACTCACTACGGCTCTCCCCAGTCGTGGGCTGTCTCGCTGAGCTGTCTTTTGTAGCATTTCCAACACTGCTGTATCCTCCTGCTGCTGGTAAGTCTCCACCTGGCTATAGTGAGGCGTGGTCACTTTCTGCAGGCATTTATCCCCATTATGTCTTGCAGTGGTGAGATTCTCTAACCTATCCCTAAGCAGCAGAGGATTTATTAGTCAGGTCCTCTCAACACTCCTTGCCTGATCTAAGGTTGTAGTTCAGTCTGCCTAGATTCCTGCAAGGTGCTTTCTCGTATTGTCTCTCCTTTTTTGTGACCCAACTTGATTATTCGTTAATCCTGACCTCTCTGCTCCAGACCTTCAGACCCAAGTCTAATGTACAAGTACGAGCAGGTGTACTCTTACCGTGAGCATCAGGATCAGATGATGCAGGCAATCAATGTGTTGGCAACCCAGCTGCAGGGTCCATCGCTATTTCTGCCATGCCTTCTCCTTCTACTGTCAGGCTAAACCTCCTCTGGTCAGTCAACCTCTCCTAGGGAACCGTATAATGTACCAGGTTCTGGTGCAATTGCTGAGCTCCAGCTTCCACTTCTGTCCAACTGTGATGGAGACCCAAGGAGAGCCAAGGCTTCAACAATCAATCAGTGTCAGATCTATTAAACACTCCAGCTCACCTGTTTCCTTCAGACTAGTCCAAGATAGCGTTTATGGTCTCTCTGCTATCTGCACAGGCCTTGGTCTGGGCAAACTCCATTTGGTAGCGTTTTTTTAGATTATCAGTGCAGCTTCTACTTGTCACACATATCTTGGCGGCAGAGCTGGTTTGGAACGAAGGCTCTTGTGTCAACCTTCTGACAAGGCCTGTTGGGTTGCCTCAAGGATGAGTTGGCTGGCAGAGACTTACAGTACCATATACGCTGGATGCCCTTATTCACTTGGCTGCTAGGACAGATCTCTGCTTCCATGAGCGAGCTCAGGAACAAGCGGCAGCATCTCCTTTTGCCAGAAGACCACCCAGACTAACTCCAAACCTCCAGTTTCTTTTGCTACCTCAAATCACACCACCTGCCCCTGGCCGATGCAGGTTGTGTGGGCCAAACTCACTGTACAGGAACGACAGTGGAGGTGCAGAGAGTACGTTTGTATGTACTGTGGAGGCTATAGTCCACACCCACCAGCGTTATAATAGGCAGAACATATAAGCTTTTTGCAGATGTTGTCTTTGGTGGGATTTGAACACGAGGACCCCAGTGATGCAAAACTATAGTGCTAACCACTAAACCACCATGCTGTCGAAAGCGTTCCTTCTGCTAGCCATTTGGCATCAAACAATTGTATGTGCCTCTTTCTCCCCTAATAATGCCTCCATGTTTGGCACATAGAGCGGGCACCTGCAGCAGAAATCAGTTGTGGTTTAGCAGTCACTGGACTCAGCTGCTCCCACCCCATTACACAGAAAGAACTACTGCAGATGACCTCTCCATGATGATCCTCCCCTTTATACAGACTGCTTCACATATTTTCCTTTCTGACAGTCACCACTCTATGTATCTCTTATTTTTACAGACTGTTCCATCATGCTGATTCCCATTTTACACCAACTGCTCTACCATATCCCTCCTTTCTCACACCTATGAAGGCGAGGACAACTGAGCCTGGTGGTAATCAACTGTTGAAGATAATGAAGTCTCATGGACACCCTACCTGTTCCGTCCTGCTAATTACGCACAGGGCACATTCACTGCCTGACACCCTTCCTCTCTCCTACAACCCTAATTTACGGCAATATTTTTATTAGTTTTGACAAACAATGTTTTATTTTAAGCCATGACCCTTTTCACTAAACCACACTCACTTGTGGAGCAAGGCATAGCAGGTATACATAAGTGTGGTGCAAAGCATGTACATCATTTTATGGGGTGCAAATGGAGGCTAAATTCTGATACATTCTTCACAGTTTTGGTCAACTTTGGTGTAATTTATGTTATTCTAGGGGTTTATCATAAAGGCATTTATCACTTATTCACAGGAAAGATGTTGAATTTATGACATCTAGGAGTCCGACTACTGGAAACCTGCTAATCCTGAAAATAGGGGTCTGAGAGTTCCCTGGGTGAATGGAGTAGTAGTGCGCATGTTTGACTACCACTATATTCACTTTATAGGTGCAGCGGTCACATATGCACACTCTCCTGTAGACACGTAGTAAATAGCATGATGATTACACATACACCCTCGCACTCTATTCAGACAGCGGGCTCATTGTTGAGGTCGGGAAGGGTCATAGTGCAAGGGCCATAGATTTATCACTTATCCTGTGGATATCTGATATGTAATTAATGGGTAAACCCTGTGACAGGCACTGTCCATTTTTGGATTCCACTCTGATGAAAGTTGAAAACCCTTTAGAGTTATATTTTCATACATCTCAGGCACCATTGGATTTTGCTAGTTCAATCGATGATTGGGAACAATGCCGTTGATTGCAAAGAAATGGTTACCATATGTAAGCACGTCACAGAGCAGCTCTCTGTGTGACAAAGTTCCCTGAATATCTATTGATCCAAAAGAGGAACAATATTATCAAGAGATTTTAGATTAACTCAGTTACTGACTTTTTTCCCCACAATCCGATAGAGGTGCAAATAACTCTAGTCACTCTTATCACCCATGAATGCGCAATAGAGTGACACGGTTGGAAAAGTTACGTTTCTATCGGGTTTAACATTTCCAAAGCAAATCAGTTGTATAATGGAAGCTAATCGCAAAATGTACAGTACATAAAAAGTGAAATATAATTTATATGCCTTTTTTAATTGACACCCAACAGTAAGCTAATTAGAAGGTATCCCACTGTTATAGCCCATTGAGACAGGCTGCTCCGGGCCACAAAGTGCCTGTCAGTCGGCTGTATACAGAACCGATTGGTCGTTGCTTCTTTGCCTGCTTACACAGGTCAATGAAACAGTGATGTGGGACAGGACGATCGTGAATACCATCATTCTGTGCACATAATGTATTTAATCGACAACACATCGGTTTACACTGGGCGATTCGCTGCCAAGTTCATGCATAAAAATGATTGCACCTGACGAACGAGCGTTTTGCATGTTCATTGAGTGATTGCTGGCATTTTTAGATGGGCAGATAATAGTCTGCAGATTATTATTTCATCTGAATGGCCCAGTAGGCAGTAGGTATTCTGTTCCTCTGCAGCGCCACCACAGGGGGAATGAAACATTGCACACTGTTTATACAATCAACAGGATGACCACATACAGTATGTGTGACCATATAACCAGATGTGCTGGGACTTTCAGAGCATTATCTGCCCTTTGCAGCTGTTCACTAATATCTCATACATAGGGCACTGATGCTTTATCAACCCTGAATTCTCCAATAAAGTACCGTATTTAAAAATTAATTATAAAAAGACAGATATACATATTTTATACTCAGTGATCTTCTCTGCAAAGAGGAACTTT
Organism: Oophaga sylvatica; assembly: GCA_033576555.1. Taxonomy (NCBI): domain Eukaryota; kingdom Metazoa; phylum Chordata; class Amphibia; order Anura; family Dendrobatidae; genus Oophaga; species Oophaga sylvatica. The sequence continues at coordinate 497,760,674 of JARQOD010000005.1, forward strand.
ATTCAAAACCCCTTGAAATGCTATCCAATAGAAATAAAATATGAGTTTTGGTCATTTTCTGTTTTTGAAAATATACAGTGGGGAAAATAAGTATTTGATACACTGCTGATTTTGAAAGTTTTCCTTCCTACAAAGAATGGAGAGGTCTGTAATATGTATCGTAGGTACAATTCAACTGTGAGAGACAGAATCCCAAAAAAATCACATTGTATGATTTTAACATAATTAATTTGCATTTTATTGCATGAAATAAGTATTTGATACAATAGAAAAACAGAACTTAATATTTGGTACAGAAACCTTTGTTTGCAATTACAGAGGTCAGACGTTTCCTGCAGTTCCTGACCAAGTTTGCACACATTGCAGCAGGGATTTTGGCCCACTCCTCCATATAGATCTTCCCCAGATCTTACTGGTTTTGAGCCTGTCGCTGGCAACATTGAGTTTCAACTCCCTACAAAGATTTTCTGATGGACCTTGGAATACTTCTTATGGAGCCACTCCTTAGTTGCCCTGGCTGTGTGTTTTAGGTCATTATCATGCTGGAAGACCCAGCCACGATCCATCTTCAATGATCTTACTGAGGGAAGGAGTTTGTTGGCCAAAATCTCACTATACATGACCCCGTCCATCCTCCCTTCAATACGGTGCAGTCGTCCTGTCCGCTTTTCAGAAAAGCATCCCCAAAGTATGATGTTTCCCCCACCATACTTCACGGTTGGGACGGTGTTTTTGGGGTTGTACTCATCCTTCTTGTTCCTCAAACAGTAGCGTTGATACCAAAAAGTTCTATTTTGGTCTCATCTGCCCACATGACCTTCTCTCATGCCTCCTCTGGATCATCCAAATGATCATTGGGGAACTTCAAATGGGCCTGGACATGTGCTGGCGTGAGCATGGGGAACTGTAGCCTATTCCAGCCTTGTGCTGGTGTACAAATTTGTCCCTGGTGTCCTTAGATGGCTCTTTGGTTTTGGCCATGGTGGAGAGGTTGGAGTGTGATTTATTGAGTGTGTGGTCAGGTGTCTTTTATGCAGGTAACGCGTTCAAACAAGTGGAATTAATACAGGTAATTAGTGTAGAGTAGGAGGGCTTCTTAAAGAAAAAGTAACTGGTCTGTGAGAGCCAGAATTCTTGCTGGTTGGTAGGTGATCAGATACTTATTTAATGCAATAAAGTGCAATTTAATTATTTAAAATACAATGTCATTTTCTGGGTTTTATGTTTAGATTCTGTCTCTCACAGATGAAGTGTGCCTACGATAAAAATTACAGCCCTCTCCATTCTTTGCAGGTGGAAAAACTTGCAAAATCGGCAGTGTATCAAATACTTATTTTCCCTATTGTACTGTACCAGGACCATAAGGCTGCATTCACATGTTTGTGTTTCATGGTTTGTTTATGGACCACAATGTCCAGAACTGTCGTGCGTTTCCGCACCAGAAGTATCGCCCACATACTTGTACATGCCTGTGAGGCTGGTAGTTGGGGTCAGGAGACCCACAGTCAGTCCGGTTACAGTAGCCCGTGCAGATACCATGAGACACAGACATGTGAATGCAGCCTAAATGCTGCATTATACTAAATTTACATTTCCTTTTTAGAATAGAAAATCTTATAGCTGTCCATAGATAAAAAATAATTGTAGGACGAAACATAACAGATATACCGTTGACATTAAGAACCTCTTAAAGGGAACCTGTCTTGTGAAAAAAAAAATGCTATTATTGAACAGACATGGGGTTAATCTGCAGGTTAATAGTATTCGGAAGCCATGCGACCACCACACTAAACACGCATTTACCAAGAAAAAATAAACATTATTCCAGTTGGCAGCCTTGGGCTTTCAGTCACCTCTCAGTACATATTGAGCGACGGCTGTAAGCACGACTCTGCCCTGACTGACAGCCGGTTCTGCAGTGCATTAGTACAGAGCCGGCTGTCAGTTAGTGCTGGGGCGCGGTTACAGCTGCCACTCACTAGGTACTGAGGCCAGTTGTGCCTCTATGACTGATAGGCCGGGGTCACACTTGCAAGAAACTCGCACCTCAATAACCGGCACTGCCGCCGGCACTCGGGACCGGAGTATTTCTATGCAGCTGAACGCTCTGGTCAGAGTAAGTTAGGTAAGTTCCTATCTGCTGAAGGAGGACGGAGCAGAGTGAGACTAATTTGCTTTGCAATAATGTAGAAAATGGTATTTTGGACTTTTTGTTGTGAGGGCAGTGGGTTTTATTGTAGTGTTACTGATGAAATGTATTCTTTATTGTAAATTATGTCCACAGAAACTCCTCAGATTGTACAACAAATGGCATTAGAATCATCTGTAGCAAAAGGAAGACTTGAAACTCTACAGATCTACAAAGTTCTTCAGTGCGTCCGTCAGCAGGACAAAGAACAGATCGAAAAACTCACCAAACTTGGTGTCCCAAACCTAATAAACCTCACTGAACCCCAAAATGGAGATGGCGTCTTACACGTGGCTGCTGTGGCCAATAACGTGGACATGTGTCACTTCTTGCTTATCCAGGGAGCCAACCCTAACATGCAAGACTTAAAGGGATGTACACCAGCTATGAAGGCTACAGAATTAGGTCATGACTTAGTGCTGGAGGTTCTTCTGGAGGCTCAGGCTGACATGACCATTATCAATAAAGAAGGAAAAGGTAATTGTTTGGCAACAATTTGTTTTAATTGTGCATCAAGTTTTGTTGTACCTATAGTTCTATAGAGAGTTTATATCATATAATTGTATCATGGTGAAATTGGATTTCTAGTTAAAAGGGTACAAGATATGGTGTTAATATATCACATGTCTTTTATATACATATGTGTATATGTATGTATATATATATATATATATATATATATATATTCCATGTGATATGTTAGAAGTCAAGCACAGTTTTACATCAGCTTGTCTCCATCTAAACCTAACTGTGTATTTATGATATATACATTTTATTTTTGCGATGGCAGGAACAGAGAATAAATTTAAACAACTAATGTACAATCTCTATGACCTATAACCCTCCAGGCCTTAGATGGGTGAAGTTGTTTTAACAAACTTTCCATAAATCAATCATCCAAGCAAATATATAAATCTTTCTGTTATAGCTTATCAGAGAAATATGATTCTTTCTTCACCTATGAGCCAATTCTTCTCCTCTACCTGCATGATGAACTGATAATTCACTAAGAATTACAGGTAACATCCACCGTTCTAAAGACAAGCCAGAATCCCAGCACACAGACGGGATCAGGGTACAGCTGATTATTAAAGTCTTTAGAGCGGAGAGGAAGAAGTAGCGTGAGAGAAAGGGGCACAGACACATATATATGGACTATCACTCTAGTGTTTAATCTCACCCTAGTGCTGGATTCACAGTTGCGCTGCTAAGTACTAACTTTATTCTGAAGCAGAGCAACGACCACAAACATACAGCCAATGTCATTAAGAATTATCTTCAGCTTATAGCTTAAGTCTGTGACTGCAGACTTGTGAACCCCCCCATTGCGCGCACTGCACACTGTGAGGATTTTCCAGCTCTGTGAGCAGCAGGTGCATGGCCGCAGGTATGTAATGGAGACATTGAGTAGGCCGGATACAGTCTAGTTGGAATGTGGCTGGAAGTATGCAAATTGCAAACTTGTGGCCAGATGACCACTCACTCACGGTGCCGGCACCAAAGAATCCTCACAGCATTCAGTGCTCGTGTTGTGAGAATTCACAAGTCTTCAGTCACAAAGGATGACAACAGACTTGTAGCCTAAGGCTGGACAACTCCTTTAAAGGACTAATTCTCCAAGATTTTAGTTCCATGTAAAAACTATATGCATTCGCTCTGCTAAATACACACAACTATGCAGCTCTACTACATGCACATACATAAACATACAGCTCTGCCATACCAAAGCACACAGCTCTGCTACATAAAAACACATAGGTCTGCTGCGTCATCACTTATACGGATCTGCTACATCAACACTTGCACGCACACATGCACATTATGTATACATTACCACATTTTGAAGTTCCTTCCAGTTATGTGACTGATCACACGACCTGAAAGGACCTTTAGCTAGTCAGGACCTGCAGCAGTTATGTAGTTTTAATGATGTGCAGGTCCTGGTAGCCTCATCTATTGCCCTAGACTGGTCAGATTGATGAGTGTCGGGCAAGAGGAGAAGGAGCTGCACTGATGCACAGTTCTTTCAGTGATTGGGAAGGACACTGTCGGCATTCTCCTTGGTCATAGGAAGCTGCCTCCAGAATATAAGATGCACACACTTTTTAGCAAGATTTTTTCTTGCTAAAAAGTGTGTCTTTTAGGCCAACAAATAGGTAATTGTCTTACGTCCATGTTGCTGAAAATGTATCATGAATCATGTGTTCTATTATAATAATGATTATTTTCCTCCATCCACAGGAATTCTGTTTTACTGTATCTCACCGAGTAAGAGACATTTACGTTGCTTTCAATTGGTGTTAGCCTCCGGAGCAGATGTCAATAACACATCAGCAGAAGGAATACCGGTGCTACTGGCTGCATGTGAACAAGCTCGAGATTGTAAAGAAATGTGTCTAAGATTGCTGGAGAAAGAAGCGAATCCCAATGCATTTAATCCAGTAAGAATTTCCATTGAGTTTTCTAGGATTATTTTTGGTAGCCTCAATCCATCAATATGTGTTCAGTGGGAAAACCGGTAGCCAAAACATTTGGTGCAGTACTGCCGTTTGTAGTTATAGTCACAGCGGAAAATCTGTAAATGGGTCAGTGCCCGGTCCCACAGTTCAACCCCATTCAAGCGAAAGGAGCAGAGCACAGGATAAAGCCCAGTGCCGGACACAGACTTATGTGATTTACGTAATAGAAGTTTAAAAAATCCACACTTTAGTGATCCTGACCATTTTTGGTGAAGAAGTCCTTTTAATATGGCATAAAATTAATGTTATATGGTTCCATTTAGAAAACCGGTCGCACTGCTTTGATGGAAGCATCAAGAGAAGGAGCTCTGGAGGTTGTTCGCAGCATATTACAGAAAGGAGGAGATGTGAATGCTATTGATAACCAGCGGTATCATGCGGTTCATTTTGCTGCTAAAGGTGGATTTTTTGAGGTAGTGTGCAACTTATACTTATTTGTGCCTTTTGGTTTTCTTCCCATGAAATACAGGTAAAAATCGGATTATTTTATTAAATTATTTTCCGGTTCAGTAATCTGTGTAACTGCACTCTCCTTTTGTGCAATGTAATAAAGTTTGCCTGTGTATGGTAAGGCACATGATCCACATAATCAATAAATCATAGTATGTTAGAGTTGGAAGGGACCTCTAGGGTCATCGTGTCCAACCCCCTGCTCAATGCAGGATTCACTAAACCATCTCAGACAGATGTCTGTCTAGCCTCTGTTTGAAGACTTCCATTGGAGGAGAACTCACCAGCTCTGGTGGCAGCATTTTCTATTCATTGATCACCCTCACTGTCAAAATATTTTTTCTAATATTTAATCTGTGTCTTCTCCCTTTCAGTTTCATTCCATTGTTTTTCGTGTTTCCATGCGCAAATGAGATATTTCTTCAAATATTTGTAGACAACTATTAAGTCTCCTCTTTTTTGAAAGCGATACATTCCCGATCCTTTAACCATTGCTCCTAGGACATAGTTTGCATTCCACTCACCATCCTGATAGCTCTTTTCTGAAATTGCTCCAGTTTTCCTGTCTTTTTTAAAATGTGGTGCCTAGAATCTAGACTGTATGCTTCTCTTAATACATCCCAAAACTGTGTTTGCCTTTTTTTTGCTGCTGCTTCACACTGTTGATTTATGTGCAGTCTGTGATCTATTAGTATTCCCACGTGCTGTTGCTTAGTTCTATTCCTCCAATTCTGTAGATGTAATTTTTGTTCATCTTGCCCAGATGTAGAATCTTGCATTTCTTCCCGTTAAATACCATTCTATTAGTTGGTGCCCATTATTCAAGCTCATCTAGATCCTTCTGAATCCTTTCTCTGTCTTCTATAGTGTTAGCTATCCCTCCTAGTTTTGCATCATCAGCAAATTTGATTAGTTTACCTCTAGTTCCCTTATCTAGATCATTTATAAAAATGTTGACCAACATGGGGACCAGGACAAAGCCTTGTGGTACTCCACTTGAAACACTCTTACAATTGGATGTGCAACTATTTATTACCATTCTTTGAGTACGATCACAGAGCCGGTTATGAAACCACATAACCATAGCCTTGTCAATCCCATACTTGGTCATCTTTTTTTAAAATAAATAAGGATAGTATGAGATATCTTATTAAATGCTTTCCTGAAGTCAAGATCTACTATGTCTACCCCAGTTCCTTGATCCACACAGTCAGTGATTCCATCATAGAAGTAAATAAGATTAGTCTGGTATGACTTATTTGCTACAAACTGATGCTGGCTCTGTTTAATTACTGTATTCTTACCCAAGTACTTACATGCATGCTGTTTAATAATTTGTTCAAAGATCTTTCCTGGTATAGAAGTAAGGTTCACTGGCCTGTAATATTCTGGCTCCATCTTCTTTCCTTTTTGAAAATAGGGACAACATTTGCCTTTCTCTAATCTTCTGGCACTTTTGTTCATCAGGAATTTTCAAAGATTCTCGCCAGTGGTTCTGCAGTTTTCTCTGCTATCTCTTTCAGTACCATAGTATGTAATTCAACTGGACCATGAGATTAAAATTAATTTAAATTAGCTAAGTGTTCCCTCACCATCTCTCTGTTTATAGATAGGGTGAATTATTTTATTCCTTCGATAGCACAGTGAAGATCAGTTGAAGTTACATCTGCTTTCTTAGAAAACACAGGTGCAAAATAGGAATTTAAAGGGAATCTGTCACCCCAAAATTGCCATATCAGATAAAGATATGGCTGAATAGTGCGCCCCATAACAAAGCTAACGGTGGGTATCATATATCATGATACCCCCGTTTTCAGATCAAAATACCTTTGTAAACTTTTTTTCCCTGTCAATCACGGCAGTCAGGTCAGGAGGGCGGCGGTTTCCATGTCCTCACCCCCCCCGCTCCTCGGCATCCGTTGCGTATCGCCGTCTGTGAATCCCACAGACGGCGTTCATCTTCCCGCAATTGCGCAATAGAAATTCGGGCGGCGCATGCGCAGTGTGCTTTGCCCGACAGTGGGCAAAGCATAAAATCAGTACAGCGCATGCGCTGCTCTTTCCTTGCCCCGGAAATGTCTGATTGCCTTTTACGACTTCCGAGGCAAGGAAAGAGCAGCGCATGCGCCTTACTGATTTTATGCTTTGCCCACTGTTGGGCAAAGCACACTGTGCATGCGCCGCCCGAATTTGAATTGCGCAATTACGGGAAGCTGAACGCCGTCTGTGGGATTCACAGACGGCGATACGCAACGGATGCCGAGGAGCGGGGGGGGTGAGGACATGGAAACCGCCGCCCTCCTGACCTGACTGCAGTGATTGACAGGGAAAAAAACAAAGTTTACAAAGGTATTTTGATCTGAAAACGGGGGTATCATGATATATAATACCCACCGTTAGCTTTATTATGGGACGCACTATTCAGCCATATCTTTATCTGATATGGCAATTTTGGGGTGACAGATTCCCTTTAAAAGTTCGGCCTTCTCAACATCATTTTTGACCACTTCACCCTTTTCATCCTGTAAAAATCCTATAGCATGTTCTTACTTTTTTTTGCTTTTGACATACCCACAAAATCCTTTTTTATTGCTTTTGGTCTCCCTTGCAAACCTCACTTCATTACTGGCTTTAGCTCTTCTAACGTTTGCCCTGCATTCCCTTAAGACAGCATTATATTTTTCTTTAGATATACCCCCCCTCTTTCCATTTGATATACATTTCTTTTTTCCTTTTCGCAAGTTCTGTGTTCATCCACCCTGGTGTCTTTAAATGCTTCCAGTACTTTCTTCTTTTCAGGATTGTTACTGATTGTGCACTGAGAATTTGATTTAGCAAAATCTTCCATTCTTCCATTTCTGTCTTTTAGAACATACAACCACTGGACCTTTTCTACCATCTTAGACTTTAAGGTTGGACTTCAGAAAGACAGATTTTAATGGACTGAGTCCTTGTATGTCCTCCTACTCTTGTAATCCAAAATTTGAGGATAGCATGATCGCTGTCTTCTAAATTCCCAGCCACCTTTAGGCTATATGCACACGTTGCGGATTACTAGCGTTTTTGCCGCAACACAACCCATTATATTCTATGGGATTCCGCAATGTTGTGCTAATGCTGCGTATTTTTCCACGGCGGAATCGCATTGCGGAAAAATACGCAACCTGCTCATTCTTTTTGCAGAATCGCGGCGATTCCGCCGCCATAGGAATGCATTGAACCGCTTACTTTCCGCATGTGGCTATGCCCACCATGCGCAAAGTGAGCGGTTCAAGTGCGGATGGTACCCAGGGTCTGGAGGAGAGGAGACTCTCCTCCAGGTCCTGGGTACCATATCCCTGTTAAAACAATAATTAAAATAAAAAATCGTGATATTCTCACCTTCTGGCGGCCCCCGCAGATTTCCCGCTCTTCAGCGACGCTCTCGGCCAATCCCGTTCCCATGATGCCTTGCGACAAAGACCTGTGATGATGTAGCGGTCTCGCGTGATGCTACGTCATCTGGGGTCATTGTCGCCAGGCATCACTGGGAACGGGAGTTGCTGGGAGCATCGCGAGGACCAGGAAGGCTGCGGGGGACGCCGGAAGGTGAGAATATCACGATTTTTAATTTTTTTTATTATTTTTAACATTATATTTTTTAACTATTGATGCGGCATACTCGGCATCAATAGTAAAAAGTTGGTCACACTTGTCAAACACTAAGTTTGACAAGCGTGACCAACTTGTCAATCAGTTTTCCAAGCGATGCTACAGATCGCTTGGAAAACCCTAGCATTCTACAGGCTAATTACTCTTGCAAAATGCTAGTTTTTAGCGGGAATACGCATGCCAATTAAAATGCGTATTTACCGCCACAGGGAGTTGCGGGATTGCCGTGGAAATTTCCGCTGCAATTCCGAACGTGTGCACATAGCCTTGCTTGCTCCACCATTTCCTCACTGTTGGCAAGAATTAGGTCCAAGATGGCAGACCCTCTTGTTCTATCTGCTACCTTTTAAAAGATAAAGTTGTCAGCAAGAGAAGATAAGAATTGTCTGGACCCATTACTTTTGCCTGAGATAGATTCCCAACAAATATCTGAATAGTTAAATGGAGCCATATACACTGCTCAAAAAAATAAAGGGAACACTCAAATAACATATCCTAGATCTGAAAGAATGAAATATTCTCATTGAATACTTTGTTCTGTACAAAGTTGAATGTGCTGACAACAAAATCACACAAAAATCATCAATGGAAATCAAATTTATTAATCAATGGAGGCCTGGATTTGGAGTCACCCACAAAATTAAAGTGGAATGTAATCTCTTTAAAACAAGTCAAAATGATGCTCAGTAGTGTATGTGGCCTCCACGTGCCTGTATGACCTCCCTGTGGCTGTATGACCTCCCTACAACGCCTGGGCATTCTCCTGATGAGGCGGAGGATGGTCTCCTGAGGGATCTCCTCTCAGACCTGGATTAATGCATCCGCCAACTCCTGGACAGTCTGTGGTGCAATGTGACGTTGGTGGATGGATCGAGACATGATGTCCCAGATGTGCTCAATCGGATTCAGGTCTGGGGAACGGGCGGGCCAGTCCATAGCTTCAATGCCTTCATCTTGCAGGAACTGCTGACACTCTCCAGCCACATGAGGTCTGGCATTGTCCTGCATTAGGAGGAATCCAGGGCCAGCCGCACCAGCACATGGTCTCACAAGGGGTCTGAGGATCTCACCTTGGTACCTAATGGAAGTCAGGCTACCTCTAGCGAGCACATTGAGGTCTGTGCGGCCCTCAAAAGAAATTCCACCCCACACCATTACTGACTCACTGCCAAACAGGTCATGCTGAAGTATGTTGCAGGCAGCAGATCGCTCTCCACTGCGTCTCCAGACTCTGTCCCGTCTGTCACATGTGCTCAGTGTGAACCTGCTTTCATCTGTTAAGAGCACAGGGCGTCAGTGGCGAATTTGCCAATCCTGGTGTTCTGTTGCAAATACCAAGCGTCCTGCACGGTGTTGGGCTGTGAGCACAACCCCCATCTGTGGACGTCGGGCCCTCAGACCATCCTCATGGAGTCAGTTTCTAACCATTTGTGCAGACACATGCACATTTGTGGCCTGCTGGAAGTCATTTTGCAGGGCTCTGGCAGTGCTCCTCCTGTTCCTCCTTGCACAAATGCGAAGGTATCGGTCCTGCTCCTGGGTTGTTGCCCTCCTACGGCCCCCTCCACATCTCCTGGTGTACTGGCCGTCTCCTGGTAGCGCCTCCAGCCTCTGGACACTACGCTGACAGACACAGCAAACCTTCTTGCTACAGCTTGCATTGATGTGCCATCCTGGATGAGCTGCACTACCTGAGCCACTTGTGTGGGTTGTAGAGCCCGTCTCATGCTACCACGAGTGTGAAAGCACAAACAACATTCAAAAGTGACCAAAACATCAGCCAGAAAGCATTGGTACTGAGATGTGGTTTGTGATCCCCACCTGCAGAACCACTCCTTTGTTGAGTGTGTCTTGATAATTGCCAATAATTTCCATCTGTTGTCTATTCCATTTGCACAACAGCCTGTGAAATTGATTGTCAATCAGTGTTGCTTCCTAAGTGGACAGTTTGATTTCACAGAAGTTTGTTCCCTTTATTTTTTGAGCAGTGTATTTCTTTTACACATGATAATTACCGTATGTGTCTACTTTTGTAGATCTTGAAGGTGCTGTCCGCATACAAAGGAGACATGGGAATTATTGCAATGGACGGGAACACAGCCCTTCACCATGCAGCCACTGGTGGTTTCGCTGATTGCTGCAAGTTCCTTGGACAAAGAGGTAATAGGAAACTCTGAACATGATCAGGATTAAATGATTTTTTTTCGGTAATTACTTTATTTACAGATGATCAAAAAAATTTACAGGACCCTGGTTTAGTAGCTATGTCGGTAGTACATGATGCTGACCAGTGCCCTGCGAACCTACACCTACCAGCGCAGGGCAGAGCAAAGTACCGCAGTGCGCAGACGCCAGGAAAGTACAGAGAGGCCCAGCACCTGCACACTGCAGGAATTTGCTCTGCCCTGCGCTGGTAGGTGTACTCCTGCGCAGGAGCGCAGTGTCGAGGAGCCATGAAGCAAGCAGGAGGACAGTGAGCGTGAGTAGATGGGAGGCGGTGGAAAATGCACCAAAATTTAGTGCATTTTGGCACAAATGGTTTCATTTAGCTTTAGACTTATATACTCATTGTTTAAACTGCTGTATATTCTTCACTATATGGCTATGAACTCAGGCAGTGTCTATGCAACATTTCTTTCAGCGTTTTTCTTATGCGAATAAGCTGTGCTTTTCAGTAGCAGCAAAAGCTATGAAATTTCAGAAATCTCATGCACACACTTGTTTTTTTCTGACTGAATTTGAGAACTGCAGTTTTTTAAATCCGCAGCACATCAATCCTTTTATCGTTTTTGCATTTTTTTTACCCATAGAAAGCAATGATAAAGTGCAAAAATGCTGCAAAAGACGCAGAAACTTTGGATTTGCTTTCTTTGGTCAATCAAAATAACTTTATTACATATAGAAAACATGTATTCTGCATCAAAAAAGTCCCAAAAATGTACAAAAAAATGCATTAAAACTTGTGTTTTGAACTCAGCGTTTTAACTGTCAAGAGAGAAGGTTTTTGCTGTAGAAAAAAAAATGTGACTTGTGAACATAGCTTAATGGGACATGGGTTTGTGAGGAGTTGCGTGGCTTGTCTAGAATGGGGCATGGCTTAACATGCAAAAGCCTACATCAATTTGTGCAAAAAAAGTGGCGCAAAGAAAGTCAACCAAGAAATGGTGTAAAGTTAGTCAAATATGAGTCACATTTATCATTCAGCTTAAGACACCGCATGTAAAGGACAGGAGTAATCAATTCTCTTTGTTTGTACAGAAACATTTTATCTACTAAGTTTAAGCTTTTGTTGTTCAATATTTATTTATAGTTGTCTTTTTGTTGTAACATTGAAACTTTGCACATAAATCAATAATAGTATTTTTTTAACAGGTTGTGATCCTACCTGGAAGAATATAAAAACCCTAACACCTAAAGCCATTGCCAAAGAAGGCGGATTCAAAGTTGCAATGAAAGAACTAGGAAAAGCAATGCGTCTATTTAAAAAATACTCCAAGCCAAGTGTAAAAAATCCCAATCCACTATGGGCCGTTACATTACATGACTGGTCATTTGAGCACCAGTTGGCCCTTAGAGAATCTTTTGCCGCTTTGGATCAGGGGGAAGAAACTGTCTCCAAGGCAGATTTTGTTGAAGTCCTTACAAAGAATGGGGCTCCAGTGACCACAGAACAAATGGAGAGTATTGTTCATCTTCACGAAAAAGGTAGAAGTGGGAACATCATTCTGGAGGAGTTTTTGAAAGGGTCAAAATACCTACAAAAAGCTTTTTTATTGTCCTCCTATGGACCTAAAAAGAAAAAAGGAAAGAGAGGGAAGAAAGGGAAAAAAGGAAAGCGTACACTACCTATGCCAATATGTACAATGCCAAGTCACCTAATCTCACGTAGAGAAGATGGTGGACCGCCTAATTTTATGATTAGAGCTTTCCATAATGTTACTGATGTCAATCGATTTGATTCTGACCATCCACCCCAAAACCCAGTGACAGATGATACCGGCTGGTATGTCGATGACCTGGAAAATGTGTATACTCATATAAACTTTGCTGCAAAAGCTGGAGACTTTGAGTCCCTGAAGAGGGCCTTTGAAGAGGGTGTGTCTGTGAATGTGAAAGATATCTTTTATAAAACCCCTCTAATATCAGCATGTGCTTATGGGAATATGGAGGCTGTCAAATTCCTTCTAGAAAAAGGGTAAGATTTCTATACTTTTAAGCTACTGAAATAACATTAGACATGAGTGAATTGATTTGATGCAATTAAAATTTGTTTGAATTTTTCAAAATTTGCATTTGTTGATTCTGTTCTCGTGAATTATGAAAAAAATGCCCTCTGCCATTTTGCATATAGCAGAAGGTTGCATCAGCCAGAGAAAGCTCACTTGGTTTCAGGCATGGTCATGCAGGCTTTCTTACAATGTCATGCAGCTATCACATCACATGGATAGCACAGTCAATCAGAGTGAACTTTCAAAGCCTGTATAAAAGCCAAGGAGGGGAATGAGCAGCCAATTTGTGGTGAGTCATAATAGTGAAAGAATGTCACAGCTCAGCAACAGAGAAATTGAGAGAAAATCATAAAGCAGTGAATAAACATTACAGATAGTGTGTAACAGTACAGATGTGATACAAATTTTACCATTCGTCTACCCGTAGCCATATTTATTGTGGTCACTTTGACAAACAAGTATCAACTGAAGTTACATAGTTACGTAGTTTGAATAAAGACCTAAGTCCATCAAAATAAACCTTCCTCCACCAATTATACATTTCGTCACTAATTTAGCTATAGCCCGCAATGTTATGTGTATCAAGGAAGTCTTCCAGCCCTTTTTTTAAAGCTGTTATAGTGTCGGCCACTACTACCTTTTGTGGTCGGCATTCCACAGTCTGACTGCTCTAACTGTAAAGAACCCTTTCCTGTTTAGCTGTCGGGAATCGCATTTCTTCCACCCGTAATGAGTGCCCCCTAGTCCTCAGTATGGTCCTTGGAAGGAATAAGTCGTGTGCCAGTGTTTTGTACTGACTACACATATATTTATACATGTAAATGAGATCCCCTCTGACTCGTCTTTTTTCTAAGCTAAACAAGCCCAACTTTTTCAACCTCTCGGCCTTCCATCCCTTGTAATAATCTAGTTGCCCGTCGTTGCGCTGATTCTAACTTCTGAATATCCTTTTTAAACTGTGGAGTCCAAAACTTGATCCCATATTCTAGATGTGGCCTCTCCAGTGATTTATAAAGGGGTAATAATACGTTGGGATCGCGGGATTTTATCTCTGTTTTTATACATCCAAAAATCTTGTTTGCTTTTGTGGCTGCTGCTTGACATTGAGTACTGCTCCTCAGCTTACTTGTAACCAGAATACCCAGGTCCTTCTCCTGTTCTGTAGGCCCGAGTATTCTCCCATTTAATGTATATGCAGCAGTAGGATTACTCCGTCCTAGGTGCATTACTCTACATTTATCTACATTACACTTCATTTGCCAAGTGTTTGCCCATTCAGTCATCTTATCCAGATTGTTTTGCAATATTGTAATGTCAAGGTCAGATTTTAGTATCCTACATAGTTTGGTGTCATCAGCAAAGACACTTTACTCTCAATCCCATCCACAAGGTCATTAACAAAGAGATTAAAAATAATCAGTCCTAGCACAGATCCTTGCAGTCCCCACTGCTGACTATATGCCATTTAGAGAACGTCAGCTGCAGTAATGGCCGGCAAAGCATCACAAAGGAGGAAACCCAGTGTTTGGTGACGGCCATAGCTTCCAGACTTCAGGCAGTCATTACCTGCAAAGGATTCTCTACAAAGTACTAAAAATGAACATTTTATCAATGATAAAGTTAATTTGTTCAATTACTTTAGAAAAATGGTTGCAATTTCTAAATGTTTCACAGGATATTTTTTTTCAAACCCCTTTAATTAAACCTGAAAGTCTACCCTTCCATTGCATCTCAGTTTCATTTTAAATCCAAAATATAGGTATGTAGCGTCAGTCAAACATACAGCTCTGGCAAAAATTAAGAGACCACCAACCACATCAAAACCCTGTCATAGGCAGCCCATTCTCCAGACCTGAACCCCATTGAAAACCTCTGGAATGTGATCAAGAGGATGATGGATAGTCACAAGCCATCAAACAAAGAAGAAGTGCTTAAATTTTTGCGCCAGAAGCAGTGTGAAAGACTGGTGGAAAGCATGTCAAGACGCATGAAAGCTGTTTTTAAAAATCATGGTTATTCCACAAAATATTGATTTCTGAACTCTTCCTGAGTTAAAACATTAGTATTGTTGTTTCTAAATGATTATGAACTTGTTTTCTTTGCATTATTTGAGGTCTGAAAGCACTGGATCTTTTATTTAATTTAGACCATTTCTCATTTTTAGAAAAAAAATACAAAATGTATTGGTTGGAAATTCTGAGACATGTTGTCAGTAGTTTATAGAATAAAAGAACAATTTACATTTTTCTCAAAAATATACCTATAAAGAGAAAAATCAGACAAATTGAAAATGTTGCAGTGGTCTCTTAATTTTTGCCAGAGCTGTATATAGATGTATACCAGTTATTTGCCAGAGCTGTATATAGATGTATACCAGTTATTGCATTATTTGAGGTCTGAAAGCACTGGGTTATTTTTTAAATTTTGACCTTTTTTCTTTGTCAGAAAAAAAATACAAAATTATTGCTTGGACATTAAGTGACGTGTTGTCAGAAATATATAGACTAAAAGAACAATTTACTCAAAAATATACCTATAAAGAGAAAAATCAGACAAAGTGAACATTTGAAAGTGGTCTCTTAATTTTTGTGAGAGCTGTATATAGTATTATATAGTATCTAATTATTTGGCCATGGCATAAATATGGCACGTTGCATATGATTCCAGCAGAGGGCGCACAGAAGTAAGAAGCATCATTCATCTGCAGAACCACACCTCGCCAGCAGCTGCAGTGTGAATGGACATCTCAGCAGCTCACCATTGTGCCCTGACACTTTCCTTGGGAGATCTTTGTATTTTTCTGTCTTTCTACTGAACATTTTACATGGGTTATGATCATTGTCCCAAAAAAGAGCAGATTCTAGATTAATAGAACAATACATATGTATATGCTTTGCATTAACGGGGTATTCCAGTTAGAAGATGTGATCACCTACCCAGGAGCATTCCAGTATCTTGTAGAAGTCCCCATCAGATTTCGGAGTGAAATCACAGAATGCTGCAATAGATCTGCACTGCCTCACTGAATAACATTGGTCCCAGTGCAATCCAATTTTTGCTATCGGATTGCACTCGTCCGAGTTATACACCAGTGTGAGCGAGCCCTATAGGCGATACCATTCTACAGTGCCGGAAAAAAAATCTTTACAAGTTCAGCGAAACCACAAAATCTTAACATTCAAGAGTTTTATTATGAATGTTTTTTTTACAATTAGTGTGTGAGAAGTGAAAGCTGAGCCTCGATTGGTTGATATGTGCAACTAAGCCACTTTTGCTATTAGGCTGGAGTCACACACACCGAGTAAAAAATCTGACCGTTTTAGTCGGTCGATAATCGGATTAAAATTTCATGAACATTGATGCGACTAGCATCCGATTTTTTGTAGTTGATGCGATTTAGTCGCATCTGACCGTAGTTGTCACATCCGATTTACATCCGACTTGCAAGAATTTCTCGCAGGCTTGCAAAACTGACATATAATGGATCCAAAAGAATAGTATTTAAATCACAATAGAAAGAATAGATATATACACATAGAACACATATATATATATACACATGTCATTGTGACATGTGTATATATATATATTTATAGTTCCTAGACTTCTACATACTGTAATAGCCGCTAATTCAATTGCCGGCTTTTGTGAAATCACAGAAGCCGACATGAAATGATACATTGTTTAGACACAGTTAACCATGTCATTTCCTGTATTTTGATATATGGTTTGAACTTACAATTACATAAGTGTATGTGTACAAAATTTCAGACATGTAGGGGTTAATTAAAGGTGTAAATTCGTTGTAAAGAAAATGAAAATGTGTCAAATCTCTAATTAGATTTGCCCTTTCTGGGGTGTCTGGGGGCAGATGTCAGTAGCCAGGGGGGGCACAAAAAAAATGTACCCTCCCTAGGCTATTATTATCTGCCCCCACTCGCTTGCTTTGTCTGTCTGGTGGAGAAAATACAGCGGAGCCCACGCATTTTTTTTACAACGAATTTACACCTTTAATTAACCCCTACATGTCTGAAATTTTGTACACATACACTTATGTAATTGTAAGTTCAAACCATATATCAAAATACAGGAAATTACATGGTTAACTGTGTCTAAACAATGTATCATTTCATGTCGGCTTCTGTGATTTCACAAAAGCCGGCAATTGAATTAGCGGCTATTACAGTATGTAGAAGTCTAGGAACTATAAATATATGTATATATTTATGTCACAATGACATATATATATGTATTCTATGTGTGTATATGTATTGATTCTATTCTTTAATAAAGCTGTCAGTGTGATTTTACAGTATAGCCGGGGATGAATTGCCGGCTTTTCTAAAGGACACCGGTGCGATTTAATCGCAAGTCACACGTGCGGTCCGTTTGTAATCAGATTTTTCAGCGCTCCCATTGACTTGCATTGGCGATAGTCGACCCACAATCGGTGACAATCGCAGCATGCTGCGATTGCACTCGGACGTTTAAAACGGACCACAAAAAATCTGATACTGGGAGCTGCTCCATAGATTAACATAGGTCCGACTGCAATGCGATATTTCATCGCATTGCAGTCGTCCGATTTTGTCGCTAGTGTGACCCCAGCCTAAAGATTTTTTTTTGCCATCACTGTATGCAATCATGCCTCTGATGATAATGAGATCACTGAAAAGTGTTCTGTAAAGAACAGGAATTGTAAAAAAAAACCCTAATGGCCAGTGAAAATTGTAAGACTTCTATATTTTTTTTAATTATTACAGATTATGATATGAACAAAAAATCCTCAAAATGTTTAGAAATACGATTATCACAAAAATCGGACTTAATTAGGTCATTTTCTGATGACACATTGCCTTAGAGCACATATGTCAAACTCTGGCCTGCAGGGTGATTACATTTGGCCCACGAGGATGCTCCGGTTACGTGACTCTTGGCTCGCAATCCGGGTCGGGATTCGGGTTTCGTGGCTGCATAATTAGTCGTCACCCGAGCGGTGATGTGCCCGCCCCCGTCCGCCAATGAATGGGACTTTTTCAACTGTTTTTCTTGTGCTTCACACTTTCGTCACTTACTATTGGCTCATGTGCCTTTCTACTCTCCACCAATGAATTTGGCTGTAATATATCTGCAAAGTTATCCACATTGGAGATTGAAATCTGAGGCAGAGAAGGGTAACCTCCATATGGTTTAGCTAAGGCTCAGGCACCCAGGGTAAGTGTATGGCAGCCAGGAACTGCTAGAAAAAGTGGCGTGCTGTTATCTGACAGTCTTATTGCCTTGAGACTGGTCTGTTAGAGTCCCGTTACACATAGCGACTCACCCAGGGCCGGCTCCAGGTTTTTATGGGCCCCGGGCGAAAGAGCCTCAGTGGGCCCCTTTAACACAGACCACGATTCATGATGCACAGATACAGCAGAGAAATATGGGTATAGTACAATGCCAAACACTTCTCTTCTTCCATTACATGACTGATATCTATTGTAAATTGTACAATAGCTCAAAAACCGCCAAATCCTCACAGCGCACAGAACAGACTGGACAGTACAGTCCTCCATACAATATTATGGGCACCACATAGTCTCCTCCTCATCACCCATATAATACCCCATGCAGGATGTCACCCCCATCCCCCATATAATGCTCCATACAGAATACTGGACCCAATATAATGCTCCATACAGGATACTGGTCCCCATATAATGCTCCATACAAAATATGGAGCTCTCCTCTGCACTGTTCTGTACTGTTACGGCTCAGGAAAAGACGCTGTGGAAAGACTCCCCATTACCATCATCATTGCCTCCCCATCATCATCATTGCCTGTCCATCATCATCATCATTGCCTCCCCATTATCATCAATGCCTGCCCATCATCATCATCATCATTGTCTCCCCATCATCATCATCATCTCCCCATCATCATCATCATCATTGCCTCCCCATCATTATCATTGCCTGCCCATCATCATCATCATCATCATTGCCTCCCCATCATCACCTCCCCATCATCTTCACCTCCCCATCATCATCATCATCGCCTCCCCATCATCATCGCCTCCCCATCATCATCACCATCATCATCATCATTGCCTCCGGGCCCCGGCTCACCACCATCACTGCCTCCGCCCACCATCATCACACATACAGCACCACACACAGACAGCAGCGCAGCACACACACACACACATCTCACCTGTTCGGCGTCCGCGCTCTCTCTGCCACACAGCCGGCCGCTGAATGATGACGCCATTCAGCGGCGCTGCTGTGAGAGGAAGCGCTGGCCTGCAGGCGCCCCCTAGAGCCCGGAGCTGCGGCAGCGGAGGCACGGGGAGAGGTGAGTATTGCGCCGGCTGCTGCCGGGGCCCTGAGCAAGTGGGGGGGCCCAGTGGCGGCGCTGGCACCACTCTCCTCCGCTGACGGGCGCCGGGGTGCCTGATGGCGAGTGGGCCCCCTGCCTGCTCAGGGCCCCAGCAGTTGCCCGGGTATGCCGGGTGCTGACGCCGGCCCTGGACTCACCAGCCATCCCGACAACGATATGCACTTATCAGGATCGCTGGTGTGTCGCTACGTGATTGATGGTGAGCTGCCAAACA
>JARQOD010000005.1:497780406-497842885 GCA_033576555.1 Oophaga sylvatica
AGGAGGTGGAAAGAGTTTGGATGTGTGGTTTGAAGGACAGGGCAGAGTCGAGAGTTACTCCGAGGCAGCGGATTTCAGGTGCAGGAGAGATTGTGACGCCATTTACCATAATAGATAGATCGGGTAGGGAAGATACATGAGATGGAGGAAAGATGATGAGTTCGGTTTTGTCAACATTGAGTTTTAGGAAGCGAGAGGTGAAGAAGGAGGATATGGCTGATAGACACTCCGGGATTCTGGACAGCAGAGAGGTGACATCTGGGCCAGAGAGGTAGATCTGAGTGTCGTCCGCATACAGGTGGTACTGGAAGCCATGGGACTTTATGAGTTGTCCTAGGCCAAGGGTATAGATGGAAAAAAATAGGGGCCCCAGGACAGAGCCTTGAGGGACTCCTACAGAGAGAGGGTGGGATAAGGAGGTAGTGTGGGAGTGGGAGACGCTAAATGTGCGGTCGGAAAGGTAAGAGGCTATCCAGGACAGGGCAAGGTCTTTGATGCCAAGGGAAGAAAGAATCTGTAGCAGTAGGCAGTGGTCGACTGTGTCAAAGGCAGATGACAGGTCAAGGAGGAGGAGGATGGAGAACTGTCTGTTAGCTTTAGCTGTGAGTAAGTCATTAGTAATTTTGGTCAGGGCAGTTTCAGTGGAGTGGTGGGGGCGTCTATCCACATGACCACTGCGGCTAATCAGTGGTTGCCAGCAGCTGATTAACTAGCTAAACAGCACATGATTGGCTGCAGAGAAGTAATAAGACTTCATGTGCCATCTAGACCTGCTGCAGCAGTCACATGGCTGGATGGCACATGACCCATGTGTTGGCATATGCAACAGATTAGGACTTATTATAAGTAAAAGGAGGACTTTATGCTGACCTGACAATAGATGGTGATGTTGTGTAACGTTTCCTTCTGTTTAATGTATTGTATAAGAATTAGTCTCACTTGTAGTTTCACTTTCGTTTTGTTTCTGTTTTCCTGAAGCAATGCTGAAATGACTGTGCATTTTTCCTTTACCTCATGTTGTTACAAGTAAAAGCTTGTTATCCCATGCAGCCTGCTCTGTGAAGTTTTCTACTGCAAAGGTGTGGATTCAGAAGCTGTACAACAGGTTATGGGCCCAGACCCAGACACCCAGTCACCCCAGATACAGCGTACCCAGATACAGCGTGCCCAGATACAGAGAATCCAGACACCAGAGAATCCAGACACCACAGATCCCAAGCACCAAGAATACCAGATACCCAGGACACTGGACCTCTCAGCAAGACCCTGGTGAATGCAGAATAATTCTTCAGTACATCTCTCCAAACAAGTAAGATAAGCTAAAAATGACAAGTAGCACAGAGCTAAAACTCGCAGTCGCTAAACTGAATGATGAGAACTATCAGCTATGGAAATTCAAAGTAGAGATGTTATTGTCTAAAGATGATTTATGGGAAGTAATCACTACAGATAGACCTGATCAGGATAATCAGACATGGGATAAGAAAAATAGACAAGCGAGAGCCACCATTAGCTTATTAGTGGATGATGCTCAATTGATACATATAAAAAATGAAGAAACAGCAAAAGGAATGTGGGAAGCATTAAGAAAGCTATATGAGAGACCCAGCTTAAATCACAAGTTATTTTTATTAAGAAAGCTTTACAGTATGAGACTAAGTGCAGACAGTGAAATGCAGAAGCATATACCACAAGGAAAGACTAGAAGCAATGGGATTAAACTGAATGGGAGGAGACACAGATTAGATATTAGAAAAAACTTTTTGAGAGTTAGGGTGATCAAGGAGTGGAACAGGCTGCCACGAGAGGTGGTAAGTTCTCCTTCAATGGAAGTCTTCAAACAGAGGCTGGACAGACATCTGTCTGGGATGATTTAGAGAATCCTGCTTTGAGCAGGGGGTTGGACCAGATGGCCCAGGAGGTCCCTTCCAACTCTACCATTCTATGATTCTATGATTCTATGATATTCTCTATTATGGAAGTGATATCACAGCTAAGATCTATTGGTGAAGATATTAAGGAAAGCCATATAGCAGCTATATTGTTGTGCAGTTTACCAGATTCATATACTGCTTTAATAAATGCACTAGAGACAAGACCTCAAACTGACATTACATTAGAGTTTGTGAAAACAAGACTAATAGATGAATATCAGAGAAGAAAAGAACAAAGCAATGATTCTTCTACTGAAAAGGACAGTGAAAATGCTCTTAAAGCTACAGAATTTAAAAAACCCTATAATAAAGAAACAAGAGAATGCTTCAGATGTAAGAAAAAAGGTCATTTAAAGAAAGACTGTACCATATGGAAAGCAGAACAACAAAAATTACAACATAAAAAGCATACACAGAAAGTAAAAAACACAATTTCCGATTCGTGTGAGAATAATTGGAATGGCACATTCAAAATAACAGACAAGAAATCATCACTTGGTTGGTTTATTGATTCAGGAGCAGCGAGTCATATGACAAGTGACAAGAATTTCTTTACTGATCTTGATTTAAATAAGAAAAAAGCCATTTATCTTGCAGTTGGAAGCAAAATAACCGCAGAAGGTATCGGACAAGGTATGCTAAATTGTTCAAACAAGTTCGGACAAGATTCAAAGATACTTGTACAGGATGTGTTGTATGTTCCAAAATTGGGAGGCAGATTATTATCTGTGAAACGTCTAACAGCAAAAGGACTTACAGTAAAATTCAAAGACAATGAGTGTGCAATTATTGCAGGAAACAAGATGATAACCAAAGTCAAGGCAGATGAACAATTATATCATTTTGACAAACCAAAGGAACAGATGAAGGTATGTACACATGATCACAAAAACTGTATTCACATGTGGCATAGACGTCTAGGACATAGACACCCGGACAGTATAAGGGAACTACAGAGAAAAGAATTGACAAAAGATTTAAAGATATCAGATTGCTCAATTACCATAAGATGTGAATGTTGTATAAAATCCAAAGCCACAAGGATATCTATTCCAAAAGAAAGTGAGATGAAAAGCGAAAGACCACTTGATTTGGTGCATACTGACGTATGTGGACCCATGGAAGTGACTACATCAGGAGGCAATAGATACATGTTGACTTTTATAGAAGACTACTCAAGATACACAGTCACATACTTAATTAAGAACAAAAATGAAGCTTTTGATAAACTTGTAGACTATGTAACAAGATCAAATAACAAATTTCAAAGGAAGCCAATTATCATCAGAAGTGATAATGGAGGTGAATTTACAGGTCACAGAATAGAAGACTACTTAAGACAAAATGGAATAGAACATCAGAAAACTGTTCCATACACACCTGAACAAAATGGAGTATCAGAAAGGAAAAACAGAACTCTAACAGAGATGATGAGATGTATGCTGACAGATTCTAAACTACCAGAGAAATATTGGGGTAAGGCAGCAATGACAGCTACATATCTACAGAACCGACTTTTTTTTACAGAAAACTGAAGAAAACTCCGTATGAACTTTGGCAAGGTATGAAACCAAGTGTCAATCATTTAAAAGTTTTTGGATGTAAAGTTTTTATATTCATTCCAACAGAAAAACCAAACTTCAAAGCAGATCCATGGAAGGAATATTCGTTGGATATAGTGAAAATTGCAAAGGATATAGAATCTTAGATCCCAAAACAGACAGAGCTACAGTGAGTAAAGGGAATGCCACACTAAACGAGATCGCAAACGAGATCACTAAAACGTCACTATTTTGCGATCTCGTTAGCGACCTTGTTGTGTGTGGCATGTAGCAACGATGTGGCCCCTGCTGTGATGTCGCTGATCGCTCACTAGCGTTCTGGACCGTTTTTTGATCGTTGGTGTCCCGCTGGTGAGCCTATATCGCTGTGTTTGGCACCTTTTGCGAACGACGAGCGACCTCGTTTGTGACGCATATGGTGTTTAGCATCACGGAATGGATCGCAATATCTGTAAGTTCTCTTTTGCGTCACAGAGAGGATCGCAGAAGTTGCAAAGCAGGCTAGCAGGACGCAGAGAGCAGGAGCGATGCTGGAAATTCCTATGAATCAGAAGCGCTCAGTACATGCTAATGACAGATCCTAACGACCGCCAAAGTCGTTAAAGAGATCGCTGACCGCTGATGAGTTGTTAATGAGATCTCCTGTTTGGCAGCTACTAGCGACCTAAAAGAGATCACACCAACGATCTCATTAGCTTGCGTCGTTATTGAGATCGCTAACCAGATCGCTAAGTGTGGCAGTACCTTAACAGTGTGACATTCATTGAAGAATTAAATGAAGACATTATGATTTCAGTTGAAAGAAAAAATGAGAAAAACAATAGTGAGCCTACCTCTTGGGGAGACATATCTAAACTTCCTGAAGAAGAAGCTAATAAATGGATAGAAGCAACAGAAACAGAAATTAAATCCATGCATGATTCAAATACATGGACACTAACAGATTTGCCAGAAGGAAGAAAAGCCATAGGATGTAAATGGATTTTTAAAGTAAAATACCAAACAGATGGCACATCTGAAAGATATCGAGCAAGACTCGTAGCTAAAGGATATTCTCAAAAATATAGAGAAGACTATGTTGAAACATTTGCTCCAGTTGTCAAACACACTACAATAAGAACTTTACTTACAGTTGCAGCAATGGAACAGATGGAACTAAGACATCTGGATGTAAAGACAGCTTTTTTGAATGGAGATTTAACAGAAGACATTTACATGGAACAACCTCCAGGATTCAAAGATGAAAGAAATCCAAACAAAGTTTGTAAACTACAGAAAAGCATATATGGTTTAAAACAAGCAGCTAAAGCGTGGAATGACAAAATCACGGAAGTACTAACAAATGAAAAATTTCAAAGAAGCAAAGCTGATCCATGCTTGTACACAAAAAGGCTGAGTAATAGATGGATTTATGTACTCTTCTCTCTTCACACAGGTAATCAAATCATTCAACCTCTGAATTGTCCTGTCTGCATGTATGCACTGCATTCATTGTCAGCAAGCAGCTGAATGGTACAATCCCCACCTCTGCTGGCTGTCTTTTCTGCTGCAATATATCCCAATGGTAATCAAATCATTCAACCTCTGAATTGTCCTGTCTGCATGTATGCACTGCATTCATTGTCAGCAAGCAGCTGAATGGTACAATCCCCACCTCTGCTGGATGTCTTTTCTGCTGCAATATATCCCAATGGTAATCAAATCATTCAACCTCTGAATTGTCCTGTCTGCATGTATGCACTGCATTCATTGTCAGCAAGCAGCTGAATGGTACAATCCCCACCTCTGCTGGATGTCTTTTCTGCTGCAATATATCCCAATGGTAATCAAATCATTCAACCTCTGAATTGTCCTGTCTGCATGTATGCACTGCATTCATTGTCAGCAAGCAGCTGAATGGTACAATCCCCACCTCTGCTGGATGTCTTTTCTGCTGCAATATATCCCAAAGGTAATCAAATCATTCAACCTCTGAATTGTCCTGTCTGCATGTATGCACTGCATTCATTGTCAGCAAGCAGCTAAATGGTACAATCCCCACCTCTGCTGGCTGTCTTTTCTGCTGCAATATATCCCAATGGTAATCAAATCATTCAACCTCTGAATTGTCCTGTCTGCATGTATGCACTGCATTCATTGTCAGAAAGCAGCTGAATGGTACAATCCCCACCTCTGCTGGCTGTCTTTTCTGCTGCAATATATCCCAATGGTAATCAAATCATTCAACCTCTGAATTGTCCTGTCTGCATGTATGCACTGCATTCATTGTTAGCAAGCAGCTGAATGGTACAATCCCCACCTCTGCTGGCTGTCTTTTCTGCTGCAATATATCCCAATGGTAATCAAATCATTCAACCTCTGAATTGTCCTGTCTGCATGTATGCACTGCATTCATTGTCAGCAAGCAGCTGAATGGTACAATCACCACCTCTGCTGGCTGTCTTTTCTGCTGCAATATATCCCAATGGTAATCAAATCATTCAACCTCTGAATTGTCCTGTCTGCATGTATGCACTGCATTCATTGTCAGCAAGCAGCTGAATGGTACAATCCCCACCTCTGCTGGCTGTCTTTTCTGCTGCAATATATCCCAATGGTAATCAAAGCATTCAACCTCTGAATTGTCCTGTCTGCATGTATGCACTGCATTCATTGTCAGCAAGCAGCTGAATGGTACAATCCCCACCTCTGCTGGCTGTCTTTTCTGCTGCAATATATCCCAATGGTAATCAAATCATTCAACCTCTGAATTGTCCTGTCTGCATGTATGCACTGCATTCATTGTCAGCAAGCAGCTGAATGGTACAATCCCCACCTCTGCTGGATGTCTTTTCTGCTGCAATATATCCCAATGGTAATCAAATCATTCAACCTCTGAATTGTCCTGTCTGCATGTATGCACTGCATTCATTGTCAGCAAGCAGCTGAATGGTACAATCCCCACCTCTGCTGGCTGTCTTTTCTGCTGCAATATATCCCAATGGTAATCAAATCATTCAACCTCTGAATTGTCCTGTCTGCATGTATGCACTGCATTCATTGTCAGCAAGCAGCTGAATGGTACAATCCCCACCTCTGCTGGATGTCTTTTCTGCTGCAATATATCCCAATGGTAATCAAATCATTCAACCTCTGAATTGTCCTGTCTGCATGTATGCACTGCATTCATTGTCAGCAAGCAGCTGAATGGTACAATCCCCACCTCTGCTGGATGTCTTTTCTGCTGCAATATATCCCAATGGTAATCAAATCATTCAACCTCTGAATTGTCCTGTCTGCATGTATGCACTGCATTCATTGTCAGCAAGCAGCTGAATGGTACAATCCCCACCACTGCTGGCTGTCTTTTCTGCTGCAATATATCCCAATGGTAATCAAATCATTCAACCTCTGAATTGTCCTGTCTGCATGTATGCACTGCATTCATTGTCAGCAAGCAGCTGAATGGTACAATCCCCACCTCTGCTGGATGTCTTTTCTGCTGCAATATATCCCAATGGTAATCAAATCATTCAACCTCTGAATTGTCCTGTCTGCATGTATGCACTGCATTCATTGTCAGCAAGCAGCTGAATGGTACAATCCCCACCTCTGCTGGCTGTCTTTTCTGCTGCAATATATCCCAATGGTAATCAAATCATTCAACCTCTGAATTGTCCTGTCTGCATGTATGCACTGCATTCATTGTCAGCAAGCAGCTGAATGGTACAATCCCCACCTCTGCTGGCTGTCTTTTCTGCTGCAATATATCCCAATGGTAATCAAATCATTCAACCTCTGAATTGTCCTGTCTGCATGTATGCACTGCATTCATTGTCAGCAAGCAGCTGAATGGTACAATCCCCACCTCTGCTGGCTGTCTTTTCTGCTGCAATATATCCCAATGGTACAACTCCATACTTCTGCTCACTGTCTGTCATCTGCTGCTTTACCATTTTGCTACATATTTTAATGTGCCTGCTAAAGCTTTAGTATAATTCATTTTAGCACTGTTTAATACTTACTGCTTCATATCCTGTGAATTGGGCCTCTGTAGATCTAATCAGGTGGAAGGTGCTAAAGCATATAGATGTTGCCAGGTCTAGGCCCTTGATCATTTAACCACCCCCCCTGGTGTGCTGGCCCCAGCTGCCAAATTATCCCAAACCAGTTCCCACAATCCCACTCTCCTAACCCTGTAGTGTGGGCTATATATTTAGGAGTAGTCTAAGGGGTGCACGCATGTGTGGGGTGCACGCATCACAGAAAGCTAAGCATCATAGAAGTCAAGCATCGTGTAAACGGCAGTTATCCATGGCAGTTAATCAGGGCTGGAATCAGGTAGTCCACACTTTGCTTTCTTTTTAATTATGTACTTTACCTCTATCCTCCTGTGTTCCCTTGCCATCCACATTCACCACCCCATCCCCCCTCCATCACGACTCATACACATCAGCCCCTCCATACTTCCCTCTCCCATGTACAGCTCCCATGCACTCCTCACCTTCCTGAGAAACCTCAGCCCATCTTGCCCAAACACATCACAGAAAAAACCGACTTACAACTCCAACAACTACCTGCTCTTTATCTTCCTACTCCTACTGATTTCAGGGGACATCTCCCCCAACCCTGGTCCACCATCCCCCAACCTCAATCCCTACCCTACCTCATATCGAAACCATAATAATCTTATTAATATTACTTGCACTCCCTCATCTCCTTCGTTTAATTGTGCCCTATGGAATCCACGGTCTGCATGCAACAAGCTAACCTTCCTGCACAACTACTTTCTGAACAACTCTCTTCATCTGTTGGCCCTCACTGAAACCTGGATTCAGGATTCTGACACGGTCTCCCCTGCTGCCATTTCCTATGGTGGCTTACAGTTCTCCCATTCCCCGAGACCCACAAACAGACATGGTGGTGGAGTTGGCATACTCCTGTCCCCACAATGCACTTTCCAGGTCATCCCCCCAATTCCATCACTCTCATTCCCTTCTTTTGAGGTCCACACCATCAGGCTCTTTTGTCCCCTCTCCCTCAGAGTAGCGGTCATATATCGGCCCCCAGGCTCGCCCACCCAGTTCCTTGACCACTTCTCTGCCTGGCTGCCGCACTTCATGTCCTAAGAACTACCAACCCTTATCCTTGGAGACTTCAACATCCCCATTAACAGCCCTACTTCCACATCTGCATCTCAGCTTCTATCACTAACCACTTCTCTAGGCCTCTCACAGCTTTCAACCTCTGAGACACACAAGGATGGTAACACCCTTGACCTGGTCTTTGTCCGCCTCTGTTCAATCTCCCACCTAAATAACTCACCGCTTCCACTCTCTGACCACAACATTCTCTCCTTCATGCTCACAAATCCTCGACCACCCCAGCGCACTCCTACCTACCACACATTCAGAAATCTACAAGCCATTAACCCTCAGACACTTTCAGACTCCCTACACTCATCGCTGTCCCCAATCTCCTCTTTTTCTTGTCCTAATCTGGCTGTTCATCACTACAATGACACTCTTAGAAGCACCCTTGACCAAGTAGCACCACTCACCCTCAGAACTTCCAAACACACAGTAAAACAGCCCTGGCTCACATTGCAAACTCAACTTCTTCAGCGATGCTCTAGGAGTGCTGAACGCCTTTGGAGAAAAACCCGCACACCAGAAGACTTCATCCACTTTAAATTCATGTTAAGAACATATAATGCAGCCCTTCACCTCGCCAAACAGACCTACTTCACCACCCTGATCTCCTCACTAGCCAACAACCCCAAGAAACTTTTTGACACTTTTCACTCCCTCCTCAGGCCAAAAGCACAAGCCCCTATCACAGACATTTGTGCTGATGACCTGGCCTCCCATTTTACAGAAAAAATAGATACTATCCGTCAGGAAATCTGCTCTCAACCACCAAGGGCTGTGACTCCCATCCCACCCTGCTGTTCCCCTGGCTCACTTTCCACATTTGATCCCATCACAGAAGAAGAAGTCTCCAGACTCCTCTCTTCCTCTCGTCCGACTACATGCACTACCGACCCCATTCCCTCACATCTCCTCCAGTCTCTCTCTCCAGTTGTCACAACTCACCTAACTAAAATCTTTATTCTCTCACTCTCCTCTGGCATTTTCCCATCCTCCTTCAAACACTCCATCATTACTCCACTACTAAAGAAACCTGCTCTTGACCCTTCCTGCACAAACAACTACAGACCGGTCTCCAATCTCCCCTTCATCTCTAAACTTTTGTAGCGCCTAGTCTACTCCCGCCTTACCCGTTACCTCTCCAATCACTCCCTCCTAGACCCTTCACAGTCCGGCTTCCGCCCCCTACATTCGACCGAAACTGCACTCATTAAAGTGACCAATGACCTTCTTACAGCAAAACGTAACGGTGACCACTCTCTGCTCATTTTCTCGACCTTTCTGCAGCTTTCGACACGGTTGACCACCGTCTCCTACTGTCTAGGCTCCACTCACTAGGTATTAAGGACACTGTTCTCTCCTGGTTCTCCTCCTATCTTTCTGACCGCTCCTTCAGTGTTTCGTTCTCTGGCTCCACATCATCTCCTCTTCCTCTCACTGTCGGTGTACCCCAGGGCTCAGTCCTTGGCCCCCTTCTCTTCTCTCTCTACACGGCCCCAATTGGACAGACCATCAGCAGATTTGGCTTTCAGTACCATCTTTATGCTGATGACACACAACTATACACGTCATCCCCCGACCTTACCCCTGCTGTACTACAGAACGCCACTGACTGTCTGTCCGCAGTCTCCAACATCATGTCCGCTCTCTATCTGAAACTCAACCTCTCCAAAACTGAACTTCTTCTGCTCCCGCCGTCTACTAACCTCCCTAAATTTGACATATCCCCCTCCGTGGGCGGCACCATAATAACACCCCGGCAGCAGGCTCGCTGTCTGGGTGTTATGTTTGACACCAATCTCTCCTTCACCTCCCAATCTCTTGCCCGCTCTTGCCGCCTACACCTAAAGAACATCTCTAGAATCCGCCCTTTTCTCACCTTGGAAACAACAAAAACCCTCACTGTAGCATTGATCCACTCCCGCCTGGACTACTGCAACGCTCTATTACTTGGCCTCCCCATTACTCGACTATCCCCTCTCCAGTCCATCCTTAATGCAGCAGCCAGGGTAATCCATCTGGCTAATCGTACTCGGACGCGTCCGCTCTTCGCCAGTCCTTACACTGGCTGCCCATTCATTATAGGATACAATTCAAAGTACTGGTTCTCACCCACAAAGCTCTCCACAGTGCAGCACCCCCCTACATCTCCTCCCTCATTTCTATCTATCGGCCTAACCGACTGCTGCGCTCTGCAAACGACTTTCGACTAACCTCTACACTAATCCGTACCTCCCACTCCCGACTCCAAGACTTCTCCCGCGCTGCGCCAATCCTCTGGAATGCTCTACCCCAAGAAATTAGGACTATCCACAATTTGCATGGTTTCAGGCGCTCCCTCAAAACACATTTGTTCAGAGCGGCCTATCACATTCACTAATCAAAGTCATTCTATGTGTAAGTGTG
The DNA here is from genome assembly GCA_033576555.1 of Oophaga sylvatica. Lineage (NCBI taxonomy): Eukaryota > Metazoa > Chordata > Amphibia > Anura > Dendrobatidae > Oophaga > Oophaga sylvatica. Next base: position 497,791,438 of record JARQOD010000005.1, read on the forward strand.
TGTGTGTAGCCCATTCACTATCTCCATCCATCCCTCACTCCCTCAAGATGGCTGGACCATCATTGTAAATGCACCATTGTATATATACACCTGTACTTTGTATCTCCTCCACCTCATTGTAGATTGTAAGCTCTCACGAGCAGGGGCGGCTTATTTTGCTTTAATTATTGTATTAACGTTGTTACTTATGACTTGTGTTCTGAAACTGTTAAACTGTAAAGCGCTGCGGAATATGATGGCGCTATATAAATAAAGATTATTATTATTATTATTATTACTCATATATGTAGACGACATTTTGATTTGTTTTAAACAAGAAAGGGATAAAGAAAACATTCTAAAAATCCTGAAACAACATTTTGAAATCAAAGACTTGGGAAATGTAAAACAGTACCTAGGAATACAGATAGAAAGACAAGAAGTACTGTGGTTAAGACAATTGTTGACAGAATTAGGACAATCACACTTGGAACCAACAAAACTAAAAGAGGACCAAGGAGTCTTGAAGTTGGAGTATTGCCCTACTGAAGAAATGACAGCAGACATTTTCACAAAGGCGTTGAATGCTGATAAACATCAGAGACTAATAAAAGAGTTGGCTGTGCATTTTTCCTTTACCTCATGTTGTTACAAGTAAAAGCTTGTTATCCCATGCAGCCTGCTCTGTGAAGTTTTCTACTGCAAAGGTGTGGATTCAGAAGCTGTGCAACACCATGATAGGAAGGTCCAGAGACCAGAAGGCGGACGGATAGGTGTTTGAGCCAAAGTGGTGGGGAGCAGCTGTGGGTGTATGCAGCAGGTTCAGGATCTGAGACCACCCCACACTGGGCAGGTGCCAGCTGATAGGCTGCAGCATTCACATGACAATGTCACTTGAGAACCGGGGGGGACACAGTGCTGACAACGCTGGAATGACGCTGGCCCAGCAGGTGAGTATATGATTTTTATTTGATGTGAGGCCCTGCTGCATTTAGCTTGGTTGTTCATGTAGTGAACACCCCCTTTAAATGATAGAAATTTCAAGTTATGCCTCTGTATAATGACCCTGAAAAAAATTGCATTGCTACATGCCCTACACTACTTGTTTCTTATCCCCCAGAGGTTTTATTCTGGAATCACTCCTGATCACATAAGTGTAGCTCGTCTAGTTAATTGGAGGGGGTCACCTTTAAGGGTTATTCTTATATAATTTTAGCCTTTAAAACTGTAATGGGAATATCAGTCTCTGTGTGCTGGCCACCAGAGGTCAAGACTCCATAGAGGCAGCAAAGTGGGCAAATCTTTGCAATTTTAATAAGGCCTAATTCACACGCAGGTCCAGCGTCACCACTCAAGTACTAGAGCCCTGGGCAAATGGTGGGGCACACTTGCCATCGGGGACACTGGGACACTATGGGGCCCATGAGTCGGCACCAGGCCACCCCCACATCGTACTTTCAACTGTTTCAAATACCTATCCCTGTTCCACTGCTGCACCGCTCTCTTCAGCGTCTTCTGACTCTCTGTGACATCTCAGCACAGCGGGAGCAATGACGTAGTGCAGTGTGCCCCCTGTGCCAAGCAGTGCAGAGAGTCAAAAGATGCTGAGGAGACCGGAGCAGTGGGGGAACAGGGAGAGGTGAATATTTGGGTATTTATTTTTTATGTCTGGAACAATTTATGGGACCCATCATACTGCATGCAGCACTATATGGGGCCATTATACAGTATGGAGCACTGTATGGGGCCCAATATACTGTTTTGAGCACTGTATGGGGCCCATTATACTGTATGGAGCAGTATATGGGCCCATAATACTGTATAGAGCAACAGATGGGTCCCATTATACTGTATTGCGAACTATATGGGGTCCATTATATTGTATGGAGCACTATATGGGGCCCATTATGCTGTATGGAGCAATATATGATGCCCATTATATTGCATGGAGCAATATATGGGGTCCATTTTACTGTATGGAACAATATATGGGGATCATTATACTGTCTGGAGCAAAATATGGGGCCAATATTCTATATGGATCAATATATGATGTTCATTATACTGTAAGGAGCAATATATGGGGCTAATACAGTATAATTGTTCCCATTATACTGTATGGAGCAATATATGGGGCCCATAATACTGTATTGAACAATATATGGCGCCCATTTTACTGTATGGAGCAATATATATATGGCCCATTTTACTGTATGGAGTAATATATATGGCCCATTATACTGTATGGAGCAATATATGGGGCCCATTATTCTATATGAAGCAATATATGATGCTCATTATACTGTATGGAGCAATACATGGGGCCCATAATACTCTATAGAACAATATATGGGGTCCATTTTACTGTATGGAGACACTTATACTGTATGGATCAATATATGGGGCCCATTATACTGTATGGAGCAATATATGTGGCCGATTATACTGCATGGAGGACTATGTGGTGCCCATTATACTATATGGAGCACTATGCGATGCCTATTATACTGTATGGAGCGCTATGCGGTGCCCATAATACTGTATGGAGGACTGTGTGGTGCCCATAATACTGTATGGAGAACTATGTGGTGCCCATAATACTGTATGGAAGACTATGTGGTGTCAATAATACTGTATGGAGGACTATATGGTAGGATAATGACTTTTGTAAAGGGTACACTGCAGAGGACAGTTTCTACTGCTGGTAGGGTACATTTATTGATCTCCTGTTTATCGCTAATAAAACGTACTGAAACCTGTGGACCTTCGATCACCTGAATCCCCTCTGCTGTATGGTATTATAGAATTTACAATAGATATCACTCACGTAATGTAAGAAGTAAGTGAAATCTTTGGCATTGTACTATACCTATATTTTTCTGCATAATCTGTGCATCATAAATTGTGGTATGTGTTAAAGGGGCCATTGAGAGTCTTTCACCCACGAAAACCTGGAGCCTGCCCTGTTCAGACTTCAGTTTTTTACATAATAATGCTATCTGTGTTTTTCACGAATAGCACACATACCTGTGATATTCTATGGGGCCATTCACATGTCAGAGATTTTTTGTGGACCAAGTGGTTCACACAAAGTTCCGAACAAATGTCCAATATTGATCTGAGCCTTGGATCAAACTCGGTAATGAAAATCTATGGGTCCATGAAAAAATAGAACAACACTCAGATGCCTTATGTTCACTATTTGTTTCAGCTGCAGATGGAAGCAAGGGGGACACTTCATTACTTCTGGTAGGGCAGAGCCAGATAGTAGGACTAACCTCAGGTTCTAAAAATGGGTGTTGTCCGGCCCCTCCGGCTCTGGCTCCTCCTGCCGTACACTCCAGTTTCGACTTGAGGTCCAAGTAGGAAGGACGGCTGCTAATGCAGCTCCTCAGAAATCACCTCAGAAGAGTTTATTATTTTACTCGGACAGGATCCTGGACTTTATGTCTAGAGGATCAGGGGTACCGCGCTGCTGGACCCCATCCTCTCCCCTGGCAGAAATGTATTCCCTAAATGGTGGTCATTGCATTTTCTTGCCGGCCCGGGGGAAGAGGTGGCTATCCCTGACAGGACGCACACCACGTTCTGGGTCACTGCGTTCCTTGTCCTCATGGGGAAGCAATGGGCACAGCGTCACATATCCGTGGAGGGTCCCTGTGGCGTTTTTGGCTGGTGAGTACTCTGCATTATATTTTGATATGTGCGAGTGATTACAGCGTCTGCGGTGACAGCGCTGACTGTTATTGGTGTTTCCCACTATTTTCTCATGATTGGGCATTTTTAAAAAAAAAAAAAAAAAAAGAGAGCGATTTTTATTTAATATGTTTTCGGCGCTGCAGCGCCGTTACAGTGTACAGGGAGAGGAGTGCAAAAGATTTCCCGCACTTTTTTGACTGAGCAGAGAGGGGACGTGGCTTCGGGCTTTCCCGGCTTTCTGATTACAGGAAGTGACTGGCTCCTTCTCTTCCTGCTCTCTGCGGCAGCCATTACAGCTCTCCTGGTCTCCTCTCCTCCGTTTCTGTACACAGGCATTTGAGACAACACCAAGCCAGCCGGGTGAGTCGCTGCTATCGCTTAGGTAGCAGCTTAACCCTTTAGCCTCCCGCAGCATTTTTTTGCTGTTTGCGCTCTCTAGCGCAGTGCTGCAGTTTTCTGATCATTGGGACATTGTATCCCTCAGTAACGGTCTGTGAGCTGTCTGCAGCGGGGGGGGCGCCGTTTTTCACTGCTGGGGTATTCTTTTGCTTTTAAAAGAAGTTAACCCTTCAGCGTTTTGCTACTGTGTGAGACCAAACTGCTCTGGTTATTCTCATCACTATACCATCTCAATAACCGGCATGTCAGATTTGAGTCAGGAGGCTGATCGTCTTCCTCGTCCTCTCCAGGACCAGCCCCGCGTTTCTGACACGATGGAATCCTCTGCACCTTCTAGCGCTGCTATTGGAGGTTGCTATGATGCCAAGTTTGATATGCTCGCTACTGCTATTAGTGGGCTTTCTGACCTTTTGGGTCAGTGGGTATCCTCTAGACCTTCTCATAGCAAAAAGCATCCCAGGATTGCTATGCCCTCCCCACTAAGTGACTCAGATTTGTCTGCGAGGGGGAGTTCTCCTTCAGTTTTTGAGGGAGAATGTTCTGATTCGGGCAGAGAGGATTTTCAGGAGCACTCTGCTTCCTTGTCGGGCCGTGTAGATGCTTTTGTCAGGGCCATACGAGAGGTACTGCAAGTACCTGAGGAGATGAATGATGATGAAGGTATACCCAGATGGTACCATGGGTCGCAAAGATCACGTTTAGCGATGCCAGCTATGAGTGAGTTTTCTAAGAAAGTAGAAAAGGAACGCGTTTGTCCAGATAAGCGTTTTCAGGGGACAAGATTGTTTGAAACCTTGTATCCTTGTCCAGCAGACCTATTTGCTAGCTGGATTCCGTCCCCTGAGGTGGATATTTCTTTATCTAAGCTTAACAAAGCTACTATGCTTCCCGTCAAAGGGAAAGCTACTTTGCAGGATGCGCTGGACAAAAAGTCAGAGATGGCAGCCAAGGCCGGCTATGAAGCTGCTGGTCAGGCCTTTAGAGTGGCTTTATCTTCCTATTGTGCTTCTAGAGCTTCCATGGGTTGGACAGCTCGCCTGCGGATATCCCTGCAAGATGGGTCGTCTTTACAGGCAATAGATGAGATCATTAAGTTAATAGAAGAACCAGACCAATATGTCTGTGACGCTCTTTTGGATATGGCTTCCCTAATATCCAGAGCTCAGGCTTCTACAATCACTGTTAGAAGAGCGTTGTGGCTTAAACAGTGGACTGGAGATGCGGTCTCCAAACAAGGTTTGCTATCTTTGCCTTACAAAGGTGGTCAGCTTTTCGGCTCTGACCTCACGGAATTGATTGCTAAGGCTAAGGCTAAGGAGTCAGCGTTGCCTCAGCGTAGGGCAGCTACGGCTGCTTTTGGCAGGACCGGTTCCTACGGTAACCGGCGGTTTTTTCGTGGCAGGGGGCGAGCCGGTCACTCCTCTTGGGGATCGGGTCGTCCCACCTTTTCAGGGAAAAAGTCTTCCCAAAAGTCTAACGCTTCTTGGAAACAATACCCGCGCAATGACAAGCGGAATCTGACAAAAACCCGCCAAAACGGACTGATGCCAGAAGTTCACTCGAGGATTCTCGAGTGGGAGGGCGCCTGCTCCTGTTTCAAGCGGTTTGGGTCTCCCGCGTCTCAGACTCCTGGGTGACACGAATAATGTCGGCAGGCTATTTCATAGAGTTTCTCTCTCGCCCTCCAGAAAGATTCTGTCAGTCTCGCGTTCCGTCAGATCCCGACTTATTGACCGCTCTGCGGCAGGAAGTCGATTCCTTACTACAGAAGGGTGTAGTAGTGTCAGTTCCTCCGGAAGACCAGGGAAGGGGATTTTATTCCAACCTCTTTGTGGTCCCCAAAAAGGAGGGAAAGTTTCGTCCCATTCTGGATCTCAAGAGGTTAAATCGGCATGTTTACACCCAAAAGTTCCGCATGGAGTCGCTTCGCTCAGTGGTGACTGCCCTGTCACAGAACAATTTTCTGGTGTCCATAGATATTCGCGACGCCTATTTACACGTTCCCATCGGAAGATCTCATCAGCGCTTTCTGCGCTTTGCCATAGGTCAGGACCATTACCAGCTTGTGGCCCTCCCTTTCGGGTTGGCTTCGGCACCCCGAGTTTTTACAAAGGTGCTGGCACCTCTTATGGCAATGCTTCGGAGACAAGGGATCATGATACTTCCTTATCTGGACGATCTTCTGATTGTGGCATCCTCAAAGGAGGAGGCAGTGACGGCTCGCGATTTATCCCTTCAGCTCCTGGAGGATTTCGGGTGGCTGATCAACTGGAGAAGTCATCCCTGGAGCCTTCTCAGTCAATCCTGTTTTTGGGCATGATTTTCGACACAGCAAAAGTGGTAGTTTTTCTGCCAAAGGACAAGCAAACCAGTATCCATTGTCTGGCACAGACTGTGCAGTCCTCAACGACAGTATCCCTTCGAAGATGTATGCGCCTTCTGGGGTTAATGGTCGCTTCGATGGAAGCTCTTCCGTTTGCTCAGTTCCATTGCAGAACGCTTCAAAGCTTCATTTTGAAGAGATGGAATCGTGCACAGGAAACACTGAATTGCAGGGTTTTAATCTCCCGCAAAGTGCGAGAGTCTCTGGACTGGTGGTTACGTCCGGAACGGTTTTTCCTGGGAAAATCTTTTCTTCCCCTGTCATGGTCGGTCTTGACCACCGATGCCAGCCTGACGGGCTGGGGGGGAGTTTGGAACAATCTCTGGATTCAGGGAGTTTGGTCACCGGAAGAATCGGTGTTACCGATCAACATCCTGGAATTGAGGGCAATTTTTCTTTGCCTCCAACATTGGACGGTCCCTTTGAGCGGATTACCAGTTCGTGTTCAGACGGACAACGCTACGGCGGTTGCGTATATCAACCATCAAGGCGGGACGAGGAGCTCCAGACTCATGTCGGAGGTATCTCGGATTCTGATATGGGCCGAGGCTCATGTGCCGGCCATTTTTGCGATTCACATACCAGGAGTTCAGAATATCCAGGCAGACTTTCTCAGCCGAGAGAGGATGGATTCAGGAGAATGGAGTCTTCATCCGGAAATCTTTGCACTTCTGTGCTCCCGATGGGGACTCCTCAAGTAGACTTGATGGCCTCCAGGATCAATGCCAAGTTACCAACTTTCATGTCCAGATACAGGGATCCGACCGCGGTGGAAGTGGATGCGCTGGTTGTTCCGTGGAGCCAATACCAGCTGGTTTATGTGTTCCCACCGATATCCTTGCTGCCGCTTGTGTTACTGTCATGTGTGCATCGCCACGAAGATCGTCGCGGTTGCACATTCTGACTTCTCACAGCTGAGTTGCTGTTTCTTTGTGTTTGGCAGTTAGGGAGTTAATTCTGTCTGTGCTCAGTTCTGGGACTGGGTGCAGTTTCTTCCGGCTGCAATTAATTATTTGTTGATTGGTTTCCTTTAAATCTCTGGTTGTCTGTGTTGGGAGTTGCCAGTGAAATTCTTCATGCAGACCACAGATAGGATTGTATCTGTATAGACTTAAGTTAAAGAGCTCCTTAGTTGTTTTAAGCTCACCTTGCTTAGAGTTTAATATCCCAGATCATAATGTGTTCCACAAGTCATTACTTAAGAGGTACGTGGCACCAGTCATACCATCACCTCTACCTCCTCCTCCAGTGGTGGTCAATGGTAACTTGGAGTTTCAAGTGTCAAAGATCATTGACTCACGTCTGAATCGCCGGTCCCTTCAGTACTTGGTGCATTGGAAGGGGTATGGTCCAGAGGAGAGGACGTGGGTTCCTGCGTCTGACATTAACGCAGATCGTTTGGTGCGGACCTTCCACAGAACTCACCCGGGCAAACCTGGCCCTGAGGGTCTGGAGGCCCCTCGTAGAAGGGGGGGTACTGTCATGTGTGCATCGCCACGAAGATCGTCGCGGTTGCACATTCTGACTTCTCACAGCTGAGTTGCTGTTTCTTTGTGTTTGGCAGTTAGGGAGTTAATTCTGTCTGTGCTCAGTTCTGGGACTGGGTGCAGTTTCTTCTGGCTGCAATTAATTATTTGTTGATTGGTTTCCTTTAAATCTCTGGTTGTCTGTGTTGGGAGTTGCCAGTGAAATTCTTCATGCAGACCACAGATAGGATTGTATCTGTATAGACTTAAGTTAAAGAGCTCCTTAGTTGTTTTAAGCTCACCTTGCTTAGAGTTTAATATCCCAGATCATTTATGTTCCTTCTGTGTTTGAGTGTGTATGCAAGTCTGTGTTTTCTCCAGTCTGTCTTATATGTCTAATCTGTGTATTTAGCAGAGATCAGCCCATATCCCTTTGGTGGTAATCAGAATCCTTCTTAGGACTGATTACAGGGTTCAGGGACTGATAGGAGACAGGGTTAGGCTGGAGACTTGGACCTCTGAACCATTATCAGTACCTCCAAGGTGAGGGATTAGTTAGGACCCCAGTTTAGGGTCAGGTTAGACCCCCGGTCCTCCTCTTTCCTGTGACAGTGTATCAAGTCCTCAAGATTAACCCTGAGTTCAACGGATATCGTGTCAGGTAAATCTATTCTATATTTACATGCTGATGTTGCTAATCTATATGTTGTATAGAGTGTTGTTCTTTTACGAATAGTTTACTGACATCGTACACATATCATAAGACCGCGTGTCATTTACGTCGGGTCAGGCTGGAGAGGGTTCCGGCTATTCTGATAGCCCCAGATTGGCCGAGAAGGACGTGGTTTTCCACGCTGATGTCGCTTCTGGCGGCGCCTCCTTTTCCTCTGCCTCTTCGACCGGACTTGCTCACTCAGGGTCCCGTGTGTCATCCGGGCCTGAGGTCTCTGCGTTTGACGGCTTGGCTCTTGAGACCGAGATTTTAACCCGTCAAGGGTTTTCAGAAAAGGTCATTGCCACCATGAGAGCGTCAAGAAGTCCGGCTACGACTAGGATTTACTACAGGATTTGGGAATCCTTCTTTTCATGGTGTTTGGGTTCTTCCAGGAATCCAAAGAAATTTTCATTACCCAACTTGTTGGTTTTTTTGCAGCACGGGCTGGATAAGGGTTTGGCAATCAGTACCCTGAAGGGTCAGGTGTCTGCCCTGTCGGTGCTTTTTCGTAAAGCTATTGCCTCGCGTAGGGACGTATGTGCCTTTTTTCGCGGAGCAGCCCGTCAGTTTCCTCCAAGGAAAACTCCTGTGTCGCCTTGGCGGCTTAATCTGGTTTTGAAAGCTCTTCAAAGTGCTCCTTTCGAGCCTATGGATGCTATTAATCTTTCTTTGCTTTCTTGGAAGGTTGCCTTCCTAGTGGCGGTCACTTCCTTGAGACGGGTTTCCGAGTTGGCGGCTCTTTCATGTTCGCCACCTTTCTTGGAATTTTTCCCGGATCGTGTTGTTCTTCACACGCGACATGATTTTCTCCCTAAAGTGGTATTTCAATTCCATGTCAATCAAGATATTGTGTTGCCTTCGCTTTGTTCAGAACCAAAGAATGCGAAGGAGCGGGCCTTGCACTCATTGGACTTAGTGCGGGCATTGAAGTTTTACTTGTCAGTTACGCAGAGTTTCCGGAAGTCGGATTCTCTTTTTGTGATTCCAGCAGGTCGTCGTCGTGGTCAACGAGCTTCTAAAGATACTATAGCTCGTTGGATCCGGTCAGCTATTTTGGAAGCTTACCGTGTTATGGACGAACCCTGCCCGATTAATATTCGGGCTCATTCCACGAGAGCTGTGGGCTCTTCGTGGGCCCTTCATCAAGGGGCTTCGGCAGCCCAGCTCTGTCGAGCAGCGACTTGGCGTTCTGTTCACACCTTTACAAAGTTTTATAAGGTGGACGTCAGTGCCTCCGCTGATGCGGCCTTAGGACGCAGAGTCCTTCAGGCGGCTGTATTTTGAAAACTTCTAGTTAAGTTTATGTTGCGCCTGTTGCGCATGTATCAAGGTGTTGGCTTCTGCCTGTTTAAGGTTTTTTCCCACCCTTGTTTTTGTACTGCTTTGGGACAGCCCAGAAGTAATGAAGTGTCCCCCTTGCTTCCATCTGCAGCTGAAATACGAATTTTGGTAAGAACTTACCTGTAAAATTCTTTTCAGCAAAGGAAGCAAGGGGGACACTTCTCCCTCCCATAAGGCAGAAGGTGTTGTTTCAGATGCAGCGCGGCTCGCTCTGATAAGTGAGTTTCTGAGCTGAGGTCAGCGCTCTACGGCTCTTTCCGGCATCGCCAGCTCATCGCAGTGGTCAGGTTTTGTGAGTGGTACCTGAGCTGTGTGGTATTCATGTTATGTGCATAACTTTGGTCTTTTGAACCCTTTCAGATTGGTTATGGCACTCCGCTGGTGATTTCTTTCTCCTTAGCTTGTGTACAAAACTGGAGTGTACGGCAGGAGGAGCCAGAGCCGGAGGGGCCGGACAACACCCATTTTTAGAACCTGAGGTTAGTCCTACTATCTGGCTCCGCCCTACCCAGAAGTAATGAAGTGTCCCCCTTGCTTCCTTTGCTGAAAAGAATTTTACAGGTAAGTTCTTACCAAAATTCGTATTTTTCACTGACTGATAGAAGGTGGATAAACTATTTTTTTTCTCATCAGTGAGAAAACTTCTGAAACTCTGTCCAAACTTTGATGAAAATCACTGATAAAACTCAGTCCATTTTTCTTGTACGGCAAAAAAACGGACTTCTGATTGAAGCCTAACTCCCATAAAAGTCAATGAGAGTTACAGAAATAGCATATGAACATTATCTACACTATCCATAATCCCTGGTGCTTGATGTATAGAAACAGATATTTTCATCAAAATGGGAATATCCCTGAAATAAAATTTTGGCAGGAAATAAAAAGAATGAAACAAGTAAGGTGTGGTAACAGATAGAAATGAACGCAAAACTTCATATTAACAGCTTGACTCGCATTTTGCAGCTTCTTTAATTTTCTTTTTCCATTTTGTTATAAAGGATTGGACCAACTATAATTTATGTTTTGCTTCATCATGATTTATTTTGACTTGGGGTTAAAAAAAAACAACTACCTAATTATATTTATTTGCAATATGCGGTATGGCACAGACCGCAGCTGCGCTCATTACCACAATGCACAATTACATGTCATTAAATATGAGCAATATACTGTATGAAATATTTTCAGTGACCAAATTCTTGCTGCATACCAGAGCTTTTTTTCTCTCATTTTCTAATAAATACAGTCTGAAAATAATGAGTCACAGCTTACTTACTCACAAAAGCCGATATCTTATTAGGACGGCAACAACACCCATATATTATTCATGAAATTATAGACTTTCTTCTAGATATCAGTCAAGATAATGGGGGCTGTGCACACAACACACACAAAGCTTTTCCAGATCCATTGCTCACATTGTCTTCCATCGGAATTCATACAGTTATAATGTACTTTAATAACTTTCTCCAAAAGAATTTCCAATATTGCATAAATTGTTCTTCTAAATACAGATTTCCTGCGCTGAATGTGACTGTGTTGGCACGGAGTGGGTGATCTGCCTCCTCACCGTATGTCCTCTAGGAGAGATATTTCTTAGGTTTAAAGAGATAATTTAGGAATTGCACAATCTGTCTCTTCAACACAGAACATGTTGAGGCCTTCACTGATATTATTTCACCCTTTTACAAAACTCTTGGATTTTCTCCTATAATAAGAAAATGTTCGATGAAACCTTTGGTTGCGATCTTCTGTTAGGTTAATTAAATTCTATTTTACCGCTGCGTCGATTTCAAAGGAAAATCCATAGGACCCCTCATTTTCCTTCTTAAAAGGAATCTGTCACCAGGTTTATGCTACCTCATCTGAGAGGGGCATGATGTAGGAAAAGAGACCCTGAATCCAACGATGTATAAAGTGCATTTAAATAACACAGAGTTCTTAGTAATACTGTTTTTGATCAAAAATAGCATAAAAGCCATTCCACCGTCGACAAGGTGACAGGAGAGGGAGGCCACACCCCGGCTTGCACAGAATTCAAAAATACAAAACAAAAACACAAAAATTGAGCTTGGTTTACATTTAATTACTTACCGTAATTACACTTAAAATCTGGTGGTGTAATACTGCTATCATCAGAAAATTACCTACTGTGTACATCAGGTTTTTGTGTTACATTTTTTTAAAAAATTTGGCAATTTTTTTTTATCATGATCTTTATTTTAAAAAAATAGTAGTTTTGCAATTTTCACATGGTCACTGGGGCTTTTTTTATACTCACGTTTAGTGTTTTTTTTTTTGTTTCAGAAAGAGTTATTAGCAAGCTCTTTATCATCAGAGCCAGGATTACAATGACAAGTGACTTCTACATACAGAGCTGGTAAGACAAGATCCACTCCCTACACAATGTCACAATAACCTTTTTACATGCTTATTACATGCTTTAATATAAAAAATATTTTCTGAGTCAGTCTATTGCTGCTATGTACATGTAGATTAGTTACAGTCTAAAAAAGCCCTGGAGGCCAGTGACAATTTTTTTAATAGATTATTATGATCTGAAAAAAATATTGTCAAAATTAATTAAAAAAAATTAGCACAAAAACCTGATTTAAACATTTGTCATTTTCTGATGATATCTTGAAGAAAGGGAAACTAGTCATCATTAAAGAGGTTGTCCACTACTTGGATAAGTTCTCACACCCCTCACTTAGCCCCATAAAATAATAAAGCTTATACTTACCTTCCGTGCTGGCGCTGTTCTCTGCGGGGATCGCGTGCCCAATCTGCGCTGTCGTCACTGTCCTCACCTGCTGTCAAATTGAGCAGGAAGAGTTAGTCTGAGATCAGCAGTAGCCGGGACTTCCTCTTCATGTTTGATTTGTCCAAAGGAGGTTCAATGACGCCAGTGCTGATTGGGCGCCTGGGTCACACGACTCCGCACAAGAGCCCTGGGAAGAATGTATGCCGACACCGCAAGAACGCCACCAACAATGAAGGTGAGACGAAGCTTTATTATTTTATGGGGCCAAATATTTTGAACCAGAAGGGGTTGTCCTATTAGTGGACAACCCCTTTAAAGGCAACCTGTCCCTCTTAATATAGTCTGTGATCTGCAGAGCAGGGTGACATGTTGAGATATGAATGTGATATATGAATGTGTGGGAAAAAAATTGTAAGGCCCCGTTCACACACTCAGTATTTGGTCAGTATTTTACATCATTATTTGTAAGCCCAAACCAGGAGTGGGTGATAAATACAGAAGTGGTGACGTGTTTCTATTATACTTTTTCTCTGATTGTTCCACTCCTGGTTTTGGCTTATAAATACTGATGTAAAATACTGACCAAATACTGAACGTGTGTGTGTGTGTGTGTGTGTGGCCTAAGATGTAATTTTTCATGGTTAGGAATCAAGAGTGAAGCCCAATTAAGTGATTTACAGCTTTCCCCAAATGATTGTGCATACAGACATAGTGTACGTGTCAATCACTAAGTATCACCCCCTGCTTGACCCCTAAGCAGAGAACAAGCTGTGATTTTAATAAAAAATATATATATACTCTATATTATATTGTGACAGGTTCCCTAATTGTTTTGCAGAAATGTACCTTTTTGGGGTTTCTATGAGATATGATTGTGTTGTAGTGTAATTTTATTAAATGTTTTCTCTTGTGTTCACCTTCTGAAATGATCGGATATTTATTTTGCAATCACCTTGACTAAGTACTGCCACACTTAGTGATCTCGTAGCGATCTCATAACGACGCAAGCTAATAGATCGTTTTGTGATCGTTTAATGTCTCTAGTAGCTGCACACTAGGATCTCGTTAACGACTCAAAAGCGTTAGCGATCTCTTACGACTTAAGTCATTCGATGTAAAAAACAGTGCACATCGCTCACAAAAGGTGCCAGACACAGCGATATAGCTACCAGCGGACGCCAACGATCTAAATCGGTCCAGAACTCTAGTGAAACGATCAGCGAGATCACAGCAGGGGCCACGTCGTTGCTACATGCCACAACGTTAGCGTCACGAACGAGATCGCTAATAGTGACGTATTTTAGCGATCTCGTTAGCGACGCTGTTTATGTGCATACCTTACAACTTATCAAGAATCAAATGAGATCCTATCTTGTCTCTCTGCTAATCCTCAGACACAAAGGTCTACAGCTTATCCTGAAAGTGTGACTCTTCAGTTCTCATGTAGCAAACTGGATTGTCCTATATTGATTTGCTCTACTGTAATTGCAGCCTCATTTATGTCTTCCTTTAAAGACTGGTACTTTTCTCTGTAGTGCCATATATCAATTTACTGCATGTAACAAATGACTAACTTTTCATCTTAAGGGACTGACTTGTTCTATTAGCTATAGAGAGGGAATAGAATTATATAAGACCCTCGACTAATGTGCCCTATGAATAATATATAGCATCCAAAATAGGTCTAGGAACAGTAAAATGTATCTACCTCTAAGACTAGTAGTGGGTTTACAAAGTTGTATTTAAAGAGGAATTCCAGTCCAGTTCTAAAAATAATATTTAAAGATTATATACATCTTTGCACAGAATTTCATTATTCATATGCTTCTTGAATACAAGTTTAAGCACCTTCCTAGTCTTCATTAAAAAAAATCCTACCATTTTGCTGCTAAAAAGGTTTCTGTATGTCTTTTATCTAGCAGAGTGCTTTGGAGAAATTTTACAAGTCCATCAGAGCTCCTTCTCCTGGTTCTGATGGCTTTCTGCACTCTTTCTCTTTGCTTTCAGTCTGTGTTAGAGCAACCAACAGGGAGTGAGCTGTACACAGATCTTCAGAGTGTGCAGGAGGGAGGAAGCATGTAAAGCCTCAGAGAGGGCTGTGAAACAGACTATAGAAAAGTAGGAAAGAAAATGAAGAAGGGATGAGATTATTCATATAAATATATTCATTATATTTACAGTCATAGCCAAACGTGTTGGCACCATTGAAATTGTTAGAGAAAATAAGCATTGTCTCGTGTGTCACACAAGCATGAGAACATGATAAAGAACTGTTTAGGATTGAGAACAACATTTTTTAAAAATATCACATTCTCAGTAAACCATCTCCAGGTAACTTAAGTGCCTTGTCCAAGTGTGCAACTCATAAAGAATTTTACCTATGTGTTATGATGACCTGAGTTGGAGTAGTGACATTGCAACCACTAAGGGCAGCAACAGCAGGTAGCGTTGTCAGGTAATAGCCAGAGGTTGATACACGGAGCAGCAGTACAGATGGGAGGATAAGCAGGTAATGTAGTCAAGAAGTAGCCAAAGGTCAGTACATGGAGCAGCAGAATAGTTGGGAGGATAAGCAGGTATTGCAGTCAGGAAATAGTCAGAGGTCGGTACACGGAGCAGCAGTATAGTTGGGAGGATAAGCAGGTATCGCAGACAGGAAATAGTCAGAGGTCGGTACACAGAGCAGCAGTAAAGGATAAGCAGCAGGTGGAAAGAAGCTAGACTAAAGGCTGAGAGATCAATAATCTTGCAAGGAAGGGAGTGCAGTGCCAGGTTTAAGTAGGGCGTTCAATGAGGCTATCACAGGTTGCAGATGTAAGGGATTTCAAGGACTGTTGTGTTCCCCAAACACGTCCCGGTTAAATATCAGTGTTGTACATATAATTGTGTGTATTTATGTGACCTGTATTTGTATATATTGTCTTTATTTAAAATGTTGCCTGCTATGCTGCTAGAATGTTATATATATTAATGATGTGTAGATTATTGCAAATAGGGAAAGTGTAGTACCCTTAATCAGACACTAGATGGGGCACGTTACTACACTTAGATAGGGCTGTACATAGTTAATATAGGAGGGGTTTGCTGTGTAGGTAAGGCAGGAACAGTTTCCTGGTTATGGTCAGTGGGCCAGGGAGGCCGTACAGTCCAGATGGGCTTAATGCCCAGACAGCATAGTGACCCCGTAACGTTTTATGAAGAAGTAGCACAGCCATCCAGGGCCTGTGGGTCAGTGCAACAGCAGAGGCAGCAGTGATAACGGTAGTGGAAACCGGAGCTGCAGGAGAAGTCACAGCAGTACAGATGGGCAGGTCGCTCATCATGTGGCAGCTTATTGCATGGGCTAATGCCCTCAGATCCGGGGCGAAACTGCTTAGGGAACCCCAAGGGAAGTAAGTCTGGACAGGGAGGATGCTGAGGAACCGTATGGTACGGTAAGACCCGGGAACGTGCTGTATGACAGAGAGAGCAGTAAAGGTAAAGAGGAAGAGTTGCATTGCATGAAATCTGATGTTGATGCCGTAATGAATATGGTTGTGCTGTGTAAGAAGAACAGTAAAGTTGTATGTTTAAAAGTTGAAATGGACTGTGTCTCAATTTGTGTGAAACTGGACAGAGAAAGTCTCCAGCAACGTAGAGGAGATCCTGACGGTGCAGAAGGTGAAACCAGGGCATGAATGCACCGTTAACCTCGGCCATGACTGTGGCCCTGGCCCTCCCCACACAGACAATCAGGAACTCAGGGTGCAGACAATCAGGAATAACACAGGTAATAGTTTTTGGTTTAGAAAGGAACTGTCCAGTGAGCTGAATGGCTTAGAGGGAAGAGCTGCAGCCTGGTGCACAAGAGCTGCCAGTTTCGAATCCTGACACCATGGCACTGTAGCTAATCTCCCTGTATGTGGATGACAGGTTGCAATGCAGGATAGTGGATAAGTGGATGGTGGATAAGCAGCCACAATCAGGTTCCAAAGAAGTTCAAGCTGTCCTGCAGGCTCAGGATGCATCATTGTCAGGGCGAACTATCGACATTTGAATGAAATGAAACACTACGGTAAGATACCCAGGATGACCTCACTGCTGACACAAAGACATAAAAAGCTAGACTGCAGTTTACTAAAATGTACATGAGTAAGACAAAATTCTTCTGGGAAAGCGTCTTGTGGATAATTGAGACCAAGCTAGAGCTTTTTGGTAAAGCACGTCATTATACTGTTTACCAAAAACAGAATGAGGCCTCCAAAGAAAAGAACACAGTACCTACAGACAAATACGGGGGATGTTTGTGACAACACAGAGTTTATTCTTAATTGTGCCAGACATATTGTTCAGTAGGTCAAGGGACATGAGCCATTTTTCAAATGAGCCTGTACTTTGACTCAGGTTGTATGTTAATCTGTGGTATCCCTGCCGATTAGGTATTGTATCAGTCCCTAGTCTACAAACCTTGGAGGACAAATACGCAGGTTAATTGATAATCCATGCTTGTTAATTTGTTGAATGCCTACTGATTACATATTGTATCAACCCCTGCAGTTTATAGAGGACAAATATACAGGTTAATTGAACAATAGAACAATGAAGTATTACTTCCCCCCACTTTTCCCAAATTTAGTGGTATAATGCCCTGAATGACAGCTGTGAGTATAAAAGTTACCTCTTTCCCCCACCAGAGAGACTCTACAGAACAGCAGTCAAGAAACCAAGGTTCCAAATGGTGGAATACAGATCTGCTCCACTGCCCATCACAGAACCCATGAAAATGCTTGGAGAGCCCAGATTGGGACAATCGGGTCACCTGGTTACATACCTCACTGTACTTGGTCAGCTTCCTAAGCTTGCTGCTACCTTCCCTCTGTGGTGCCCACCAAAAGTGAGGTTCTACTGGTTGGGGTAGTTGACCCTGGATGATTAGAAGTTGCAGATGTTCTAAATCCCGTTGAGCCAGCAGAAGGGTGACACTCTATCATTTGCACCATCTTGTGCGCTTGCTAGGACTGTAATATATGTTATTTACTGTTTGTGATCCAATAAAGTATTACCGCAGTGTGTTACCCTCACCCTGTGTTATCTGAGTAGTATTCTGCTCACAGGGAAGGAGTGCAGGCATTCAGTGGGATGAGCCCTGGCTTGTGCAGTCTTTCCATAGACAGCCAAGCCAGCGGACGAAAGCACCCACTGACCATCGTGTCTCCACAAAGTTCAAATATATTTTGGAGATGTTTTGCTTCCTAGGTGCCTTGACTGTGAAAGAGGATAGAAGAAGATTATTGTTTTATATAAATTGCAGTTTATTCTTATGGCCGTTTTATGTCTTGGCTTTCCTACAGGTTTTATCACAAGGCCATCCCCGGGGATTGGCAAGGGCTGTCCATAGGGAACCATTACAAGGCATATGGATACGGTTTAGTAGCAGTCAGGGTAAGACATAGTTAAAGATTGGGAATAGCCCACATGATGGGAGGGTTAGATTAGTTAAAAAGGGGAAGCACTTCCTAGTTCAGCAGACAGAGAGTAGGACGTCTCAGACAGTGTGAGGTGCTACAGGTTCAAGGTTAGCGGGTGCTTAGGCGGCAAAGTGTCCTGTCAATCTCAAGTCTCGCATGAGTACACATCTGAAGTTTTGCTCAGAGCCCGGGTCGGTCCAGGGCCCCTAAGAAGCATCAGATTCCATGGCTCTTTCTCCCCTAAGTGGAAGAGGTCATTCAGTTCAGAGAGAGAGGGAAAGATGGTGGGCCTCAGAGAAGCTGAAATGCTGTATAGGAAGTCCCTGGAACCAATAGAGTCTGTTGAGGCAGGGACAAGTTGGGCAGAACGGAGGTAAGAACTGATAGTATACTGGGCAAAGGGAACACCATCCGGAGGGTAATCTGTATTATGCTGTGTGCCGCAGCAGTATGTATCTGAATCACACAGTAAAGCCGAACCTCTTGAACTGGACCAAACATCTCTTATTATGTGTGCAACTGTATCCGGTCCCAAGGACGGGAAGGTAGTAAGGACTTCTGAACGACAATTGAGCACAGAATGAACCCTACAGCACAATGCAAAAATAACAGGTTCCTGTTAAGAAGAGGTGTTATAGCGCAAAGAGAAGACAGTACTGGCCCATAGCACTGGCCCTGCCTTCAACTGTGTGCAAGGCATGAAATCTGAAGATTACCAAAAGATTTGGGGTTGCAATGTAGTGTTTAGTGTGAGAAAGCTGAGTTTGGGTCCTAGATCATGGTTCTTCCAGCAGGACAATGACCCCCAAACATATGTATCTATTGTGTTCCCCTATTTCCTTATAGATTGTAGCTTGTGAGCAGGGCGCTCACTCCTCTTGTAACTGTTGAAATGTGACACATTGAATTTTCTTTATTGTCTGTACATGTCCATACTTAATTACAAAGTGCTGCGGAATATGTTGGCGCTATATAAATAAAAATTATTATTATTATTATGGTCATTCCACAATGGTCAAGAGATAAGGATCCCCAGCAGAAGACTTGCTTCTTGTAACTCAGATGCCCCTACTAGGGTATATGAAAGTAATTTCCTTTTCCTAAACTGAACATGCCTTTAAAGGGAATCTGTCATAAAGTTTTTGCTATATAATCGGAGAGCAGTATAGTAGGGCAAAAGAGCCTGATTCGAGAAATGTATCACTTACTGAACTGCTTGGCGTAGTTTTGATGGAACCCCTGATTTATGTGTTGTAGACGTAGCTCATAATGCTGGCCTCTGTATATCCTTGTCTACACCCCTGATTGGCAGCTTCCTGTGTACAGTGTACATTGGCAGCAAGCTGCCAATCAGTGGTAGGAGCGGGGTTGCATGGATTAGCCTGACTGCCATGAACGTGAGACCTAGTCAGGCAGTGATAATCTCCTGCTGATAAAACAATGATCATATTGAAACTAAAAAACACAGCCTAATAATAATAACATATCCTTGGAATCAGGCTCACATAACCTACATTATGCTGCTCTCACATTAAACAGCAAAAACCTAATTAAAACAGATTCCCTTTAAGATGTCCTGTTGATTTTTTTCATGTTTGTTGTCTTGAGAAACTTTAGTAATGCAGTATTTGAGCAACACAATTATGAATGATGTTTCAGCTTCCATGGAAGGCATCGAGACCTGCAATTACCTGCAGCTTTTAATAGCTTAACGTACAAAGATTTGCACACGTTCCTACTTTGCCTCATTTTGCACAATTGCATCTAACGTTTGTCTATTAGCTTTGAATAGAGGTAAAACAATGGGTGAAGTAAAGCATTCAAGCCCAGCCTAATATCACTATATAATTCTGCCATTTTTTCCTCCTTCCTGAGACCCGTGGCCACTGCTGTGTCACATTATACAACAGCGTTCTCCCTTTATTTCCTGACAAGCACCATTTACATCTCTTCCAGTACATCCTCCTACGACCAAACACTGCTCTGTTTGAAACAGGGAACTTGACTGCTGTTTTTTTCTTCTGCCCACGACTTGCAGTTTCTGCCTCTGTTGTCCTGATAAAATGGTTTCTACCTCCTACACAATGACATGCACGTTTAGCTGTGGTCCCCCCATGTCCTTCTTACTCCCCATTACTAACAAAATTACGGTACTAATGAATAATTACTGAAGAAATAAGTTTGCAGTTACATGCTGGATGCCAAAAGGTTTGTATAAGATTAGAAAATTATGCCTGCTTTCCAGTGGCGTAACTACAGTAGAGTCCGATGGGCCCCGATTAAAAATTTGAACCTGAGCCCCCACCTGCATGTTCATCAGATGTGTGGGCCCTAGTTGCATTCCAGAACCTGCAACGACATACGTTTGCCCTCTCATGTAACAATGTCCCCCATCCTGTAATAATGTCCCCAATCCTGGCCCCTTTCTGTAATAATGTCCTCATTCTGTGCCATTTTCTTGTAATAATATCCTCATCCTGTGCCCTTTTGTTGTAATAATATCCCTCATTCTGGGCCCCTATCTAGAATAATGTTCTCCATCCTTTGTCTCTTCCAGGCATAATGTCTTCTACGCACAGTCTTTTCCTGATATAATGTTTCCTTTCCTGGGGTCTCTTTCTGTAATAATGTCCCCCATCCTGGTATAATGTCTCCATACTCGGCCCTTTCCTGACATCCTGTATCCCATTCCTGGTGTAATGTCCTCCATACTAGACCCCTTTCTGATATAATGTCGCCTCATCCTGGGCCCCTTTTTGGTATAAAGTCTCCCTTTCCTGGACACCTTCCTAGTATAATGTCCCTCATACTGGGCCCCTTCCAATAATATGTCACCCATCCTAGTATAATGCCCCCCATTCTGGTCCCCTTCCAGTAATATATGTCCCCCATCCTGGTATAATGTCACCCAATCTGTGAGTAGCACATCAGCTACCAGTTTCTAAGGCCAGCAGCGTGTATTGCAGTGCAGGAACGCAGCGGGTCTCTGCTCTGCAATACATTTCAGCTGAATGTGCCTCCTTGGACACACATCCAGATAAAATAGCTATTGACATCGGTGGGCTCCTCTACCGCACGGGGCCGGTCGCAGTTACAGTCTCTGTGAATGTGATCATTATGCCCCTGCTGCTTTTTTTCAAAAAACTGCACTACATTAGTCTGCAGGTTATATGTAGTAACCTAAAAAATAAAAAGGCAAAGTGATCCTCTGTGTTTTTAACCCTTATGTCTCATGTTGAGTCTTTGAGAGAGAGGCTCACCTGATGGGATTGCGCTCTTTTAGACACACTGTTAGGACACATCAATATGTCTGATTTCTGATTTTTAAGTACGAGTGCTATCTGTGTTTTTCACGGATAGCACTTGTGCCTGTGATAATATTTGGGGACATTCACATATCTGTGATTTTTCTTTCGGTCTGCAAAAATGGCAGAGACATGTCCAATTTTGATCCAAGGATTGGATCAAAATAGGTAATGCTAGTCAATGGGTACATGAAAAAATCGGACCATGTTCGGATTACATCCGAATGCAATTCGATTTTCACTAACTGTCAGAAAGCAAAAGGTAAAGAAACTTTTGTTTTTCTCAAACTCTGATTAAAATAATTGGTTTGTGAGAAAAACGGACATCTGAATGAGGCCTTATTGTTTGCTTCTATCAATCACGTGTAGAAATGCAGGGTTGCTAATTTATCTTTCCTCTGTCTGAAAAGGCCTCTTTGGTGCTAGTGAAATCAGTAGGTGCAAAATTGAATTGGATTCCCTTTGTAAAAAGGTGACCAAATGTAACGCACAGAAGGCATGAGGCAGGAATAGACCACAAATTATTTATCTCCTCCTGGCGGAAATTTACAGTGGTCAAGGAACAGTTCAGCTCGCTGCGGGAACATTTTCTCCATGTCTCTTCAACTATCTGTTGCAGTTAGGGCCAATATACCAGCCAACTGCACCACCAACCCCTCTGTAGCCATCATTTGCCACGTGACGTCAAATTCTCAAAGAAGCTGGATACTTCAGCGCCTCCAGCCATTTTTCATGAGGAGCCTCTCTCACTGGCCCAAGTCTGCAGTTTTATCCTTCTGGTTGGACCTATGTCCCTGGGCGACCCACCTCCTCAGCTCCGCTAGTTTGGGATCAGATGTAGGTGTATCCACTCATCTCTGGGACTACCCAGACTCCAGATGAGTCTGGACTTGTCTCAAGACTCTTGGGCGGTTATTACAGCTGTAGCAGCAAACTGCTTGAAGTCACCTTCCAGTTCTTCATCCACATCTCTCTTTGGGCCTTCTAGAGTGACTCGGGAGCATGTGTGTTCTGAGATTTGACCAGTAAGAGATTTTGTACTGATATTTGGACATTCTTGCGACCCACTTCTGTTCCAGTACACCCAGTTTTGCATTCTCCAGGTGAGCCAGGGGATTGTTTACCATCTGCACGTGTATTTCTGTCCCTGACAAATACTCTGCAAATGTTTCGGTCATAGCCCACACCAGCGCCAACAACTCCATCCTAAACAAGCTATAGTTGTCTGGATTCTTTTCAGTCTCTCATAGCAACCGACTGGCAAAAGCAATCACCCTTTCTCTTGCTTCCTGCACCTGGATCAGTACCGCTACTAGTCCATACAGGATTCTGTCAGTGTACAGTACAAAGGGCTGAGAGAAGTCAATGTAAGTTAAGAAAGGAGCATCCGTCAGCGCCATCTTCAATGCCTGAAAAGCTTCCTCTTGCCTAGCGCTCCACTGGATTGGCTGTCACTTGGCTCCCCCTGCAGTTCCTCATAGCAAATTATTGAGCTGTGCCATGATCTTGGCAAAGTAATGTCCATCCAGTTCCAGGAACACTTTCAGTTCTCTCACGTTGGTAGGAGTTAACCACTTTTGTACTGCAACCACCTTCTCCATGGTGGGGTATATTCTCACACTGGAAACAGTGTGCCCCAGATATTCAATTTCCCACTTAAACAAGTGACACTTCCAGGGTTCTACTTTTAACCCATGTCTTTGAAGCCACTCCAACACTTGTTCTAGCCTGATACTGTTATCTTTGAAAGTGGAGGAGTATATGATGATGTCATCAAGATATATGAGGGTCACTTCAAAGTTTAGAACCCCAAGCATCTCTCCATCAGAATTTGAATGTTCCCGGTGCATTTATTATCACGAATGGCATCCAGTTAAATTCAAATAGTTCCATAAGGAGGACGAAGGCCGTCTTTAGGTGATCTTCAATGGCCACCAGGACTTGCCAGTAGCCTCCGGCTAGTTCGAGAAAGGAGAAGTACTTGGCATTTCCCAGAGCGCACAGGTTCTTCGAACCTGGGTAAGGGGTAGGAATCCCGCAACTGTTTCTGTCTGGGCCGTCTGCAAGGAACTGCCCTACTTCCTTTAACACATTCATCCACAGAGTAAATATGGGTCCTCCTCCGCCGAGCCATTTACCAGCACTATCCCTTTTCAGACCAGCTTTTTTCCCCACACCCATACAGACATCTACACTACTTCAGCCACTGGAACAGTCAGTTGTCTACCACTAATTGGATGGTGGGTTCTTTCCTGGAGCAGGCGACTTCGGAAAGTGAATCTGAAAGTATTCTTCAGGCATAGAGGTCACCTGAGATCCCGTGTCTATGAAGCAGCGGATATGCTGCCCAATATACTCAGCCCAAGTAATGGGTCTCTCAGAGACAATAACTTCGGAGTCTTCAGCTATTCCTTCTGGGGCTCATAATCCCACGGTGTGCTCCTCGATGCCACTCCTCTCCTTTCTCTCAGTTTGAACAGTCTCACAATATATGTTCTCTTCCACTGCAGGTCCAGTATTCTGGCAAGCGTTCCACTAATGAACTGCGTACGCAGTGTACCATGTTGGAAGCAGCTTTCCCTCTCCGACATCCCTTCAAATAGAGCCGAGGGAGCAGGCGTGACAACGCTAGCAGGGGTCCCTTTTATACTACGCATCTCGCCTAGGATATCCTGTACTTCCTGACGTAGCTCCTTGCCCCAGATGGGCTCTGTATATATTGGCCCAGAGGTAGCTACGTCATGGCTCCATACCACAACCGTCAGTACAGGAACTTCTCATTTAGGACCAACCTCTAAAAAGCTCAGATCTGGGTTCAAGCGTAGGTGCTTCTTTAAGGCCTGTCTCAGGTAGGGGTCCTTCAGTCTGGCAACCAGTTGGTCCTACAGCATTTCATCTAACAGCCCCAGCATTCTGTATCCATCTTGGGTCTTTTTAGTTTACATACTGGGCTACAGTCTAACTTTCCCCTTGTACCTGCCAAAACAAATGCATGTGGAGGAGCCCTAAGTCCATGCTGTCACCGTGCATGTCCTCTAAGATTTCAATCACTTTGTCCACAGTGTCACAGCCTCTAGGCTGGCGGTACTTGAGCATCCGTTGGGCCTCTCCGTCAAGAGTCAGAGTGGCTAACTCTGCCTGTAAAGCATGGTTTGGGGGGTACATGCGCAGCATGCTTTTCAGTCTCTTTACCTAATCCCACATTGATACACTACTTTCCATGAACTTCGAAAGGTTGCTGAGCATAGCCCCCAGGGGTATATTTCCCTTGATAGACTCGTTCACTGATTGGTCCGCCATCTCTGTGCTTGAGTGCTGCATCCTGCTGACTATGCAAAATGTAAGCAGGTGACCGAATGCAATGTATAGAAAGCAGGAGGCGGGAACAGACAAAAAACTATTTATCTTCAGTGCTTGACTGAAGGCAGGTATCTCCTAGGTCTGTGGAAGAAAGGGCTGAGCTCTGGCTCTTGATGGGCATCATCTGGCCTCTGAATCTTGACCGCCATAGGCCAAAGATTCTGACCTTGACCAGCGCTGTCTGGGCTCTGGGTTTTAACCAGCACAGGTCAGGTCTCACTGGGGGTCATCCTAGCTCTGTAGCCTGTTGCACTGGCATCGGCGTTGTCTCCAGTCCACATCCGCACTACTCCTCTCCTTGGTGCCAAATCCTCCCATGGTGAGCGCTCTGGACTTTTACATCTGGGAACTCCGTCATCCGAGACATCTTATCCACTCTTGAACATGAACTCGTTCCCGCTGCAGCTGTTGTGATGCTGGTTGGTTCTGCATGGTTTTGTCCAGCCAGTAGATGGCAGTTTTTCCTCACTAATGCTACATCATGCAGGGGCATTTCAGGGGTGCTATCTCCTTTAATTACACCCGAACAGGAAAGCCAGTCTAGGATCACATCGTTTTTTCTCACAAAAATGTGCACCATGCTGTATATCTTTATTGTCTCCACATTCCCAGGGCAGACTGTCACCTTCATCAGGTCTACACTCAGACCATTTAGATGAAGTAGCCCACTTAAAGGGACTGTACAAGATTAGAAAAATATGGAGTCTTTGTCCAGAATCACACCTTTCCATGGTTTGTGTCTGTAGCCATCTCAGCACCATTAAAGCGACTCTCCACAGTCCATAGTACATGTGATATACAAATTTTAATGTATAGTCACTTCACCCAGTGGTTTTCACTCTGCTGCGCCCATTCCACATTTGAGATCTATGTCTTGTTTTCTTCAAGACCAATGTAATGTATGGTGTACAGTTCATATAGCGTCTTGTGCTTGGGTGCGAGGAAAACACATGAGACACAGGTTTGATATAGAAGGACTTGTATTACTTCATACAAGTGGCAAAAATGGTCACACAGTTTGCAGGTACAGAAGCAGGAGACACAGCAAGCCAGAGTAACTTAAGCTCAGCAATAACTCTCCACAACAGGTTCAGGATCTCTTCTCTGTTACCGTAATTCCATGCAAATGTGGATTTATCAAATAGCAGGTTTCCAGAGTCCACAAGTGTTCCAAAGTTCCTCAGTAGGAAATAGCTGGAGTACAAAGTCCAAGGTTTTCCAGGAGTCAGGTCACAGGCTCACTGCAGGCTTGATTCTGAAGCACTGATTGCTCAGCTGAGGCTGCTTAAGAAGCAAGAGGGAGAGAATCAGGGCGGGAACATGAAAGCTGGAAACTCCATATTGACTGAGGGCAAGATAGCTGCAGCAAGACAGAAAGCAAAATGGCTGACGGAAAAACTGAGTTTCAAGAAACATGTACAAAGAACCTTACATTACTCCCCCCTTAGGGACAACCTCCGGATGACCTCAGACCAGGCTTGTCTGGGTACCTCTGATGAAACTGGCAGAGCAAGCGAGGAGCATTAACGTTATTGACTGGTTCCCATGAGTTGTCCTCCACTGGGTAGCCCTGCCATTTAATCAAATATTGTAACTGATTTCTGTACAACCTGGAATCTAGAATCCTTTCCACCACAAATTCTTCCTGACCATCGACTAGCACTGGGTCAGGGCAAGGAGAAGAACGTCCAGGAAACGTATTGGGTGTTGCAGCCTTTAGTAGGGATACATGAAAGACAGGGTGGATTCTCATAGTTCTGGGCAGTTGAAGACGACAAGCAACGGCACTTATAATTTTACTGATTTTATAGGGTCCAATGTACTTATGTCCCAACTTAGACGATGGAATCCTTAACTTAAGATTTCTGGTTGACAGCCAGACCAAGTCTCCTACCTTGAAAGCTGGTGCAGGTTTACGAAATTTATCTGCTGCTTTCTTGTACCTTTCCTGAGCCAATTCCAGATTTTCCTTTAGAAGATCCATATTCTTTTGTAAAGACGTGATTCTTTCAGCCACTGCTGGCAAGGGCGTTTCTATGGGAAATCGAGGAAGAATGTTAGGATGATAACCTAAATTGGAGTAAAAATGAGACTGCTTAGTGGAGGCGCTCTGAGAGCTGTTATAAGAGAACTCAGCCAGTGGAAGTAGATCCACCCAATCATCCTGTAGGTGGCAGATAAAGCAGCGGAGATACTGCTCCAGGGTCTGATTGGTTCGTTCTGTCTGTCCATTAGTCTGGGAGAAAAGCAGAAGAAAGGTTACTTAAGTCAATGCGGCACATATTTAGAGTTGAGAGTCTCAGTGGTTGATACCTTTAGTGGCTAACTGAAAGATGGGAACAATGCAAGCTTTCGAGACTACTCGGTCTCTTCATCAGCTGAAAGACCAGTATCTCGAAGCTTGCAATTGTACCATCTTTCAGTTAGCCATAAAAGGTATCAACATGAGACTCTCAACTCTAAATATTTCTATTATGGCTAACACGTACGAAATATACATCTTTACGTATCATGCGGCACAGAAATTTTGCAAACCTTGAGTGAATGCACCCTCGATCCGAAATACCTCACGTACTCCATGTAAGCGAAACACATTCTTAATCATCAAATCTGATGTCTGTTTTGCAGTGGGTAAGCCGACACAAGGGATAAAATGAGCTGCCTTTGTTAAACGATCAACCACCACTAGAATGGTGTTCTTCCCTTGAGAGGTTGGTAACTCCACAATGAAGTCCATAGAAATGGATCCCCACGGGCGGGACGGGGTGGGAAGGGGTTGCAACAGACCAGTTGGTGAGGAGCGAGGTGTTTTGCATCTTGCACAGACTTCACATGAAGTGACATAGTTTAAAACATCTTTCCTGTAAGTGGGCCACCAAAAGAAACGAGAAAGAAATTCCTGTGTCTTTAGAATTCCTCTATGCCCAGCTATCTTGGAATCGTGGATGAGTTGCAATACTCTCAATCTGACTGTTTCAGGTATATACAGACGTTGTCCCTGAATCCACACACCATTCTTAAAGACAAGACTTACGTCCCTTGGGGGTTGTGCCAACAAGGAATCCGCATGGTATGCTTCCTTGATGTCCTTAAGTAGGTCTTGATTATGAATCACTCCCAGGAATCTAGAGTCAGGAAGAATAGTCTTAGGAGGAGTAAGTGGACGGGTCTCTGCTGAATGAATCCTAGAGAGTGCATCAGCCTTTCCATTGCGCGATCCTGGTCTATAAGAAATGACAAAATTAAATTGGTTTAAGAAAAGATTCCAGCGAGCCTGCGAGGAGTCAGGCACTTAGCCGACCTGATAAATTCAAGGTTACGATGGTCTGTCAGGACGACTATTTGCTGTGCAGCTCCCTGAAGAAGGTGTCTCCATTCTTTGAAGGCGGCAATAATGGCCAACAACTCTCTATTGCCCACATCGTAGTTCCTCTCAGCCGAAGACAACTGCTGGGAAAAGAAGGCACAGGGATGCAAGACATTCTTCTCACCTGTTCTCTGAGAGAGTATAGCTCCAACGGCACAGTCTGAAGCATCCACCTCTATTATGAAGGCAAGTTCAGGGTTGGGATGTACTAAGATAGGTGCGGTGGTAAATTTATCCTTTAGACGGGAAAATGCTTCCTGGGCTTGGGGGGTCCAGGAGAACCTAGACTCTTTCCGGGTAAGTTGGGTGATAGGTGACACTACCTCAGAGAAATTCCTAATGAAACGTCTATAGAAGTTGGCAAACCCGATGAAGCGCTGCACCTCCTTCACATTTCTAGGAATTGGCCAATCCTTGATGGCTTGGGTCTTGCTTCCATCCATACTAATTCCTTGTGTAGACAGTACATACCCCAGAAATTGAATTTCGGTCCTATGGAATTCACACTTTTCAAGTTTGATGTAAAGATGGTTTTGTCTTAGACGTTCTAAGACCATTCTCACATGTCCATGATGTTCCTCTGTGGAGTTAGAAAAAATTAGAATATCATCCAAATAAATCACCAGAATGTATCTAGGAGATCCCTGAAGATGTCATTCACCAAGTGTTGGAAAGTGGCTGGGGCGGTACTCAGACCAAAAGGCATAACTAGATATTCAAAGTGTCCATAGCGTGACCTGAATGCAGTCCTCCATTCATCCCCAGGTCTAATACGGACCAAGTTATAGGCCCCACGGAGATCCAGTTTAGAGAAAATTTTGGCATGCCGCACTCTCTCCAATAACTCAGGGATTAAAGGCAATGGATAACGGTTTCTAATAGTAACCTTATTGAGTTCCCTATAGTCTACGCAGGGTCTCAGAGATCCATCTTTCTTCTTCACAAAGAAGATGGGTGCACCTGCAGGAGATGAAGGGGGCGTATGAAGCCCTTGGCTAGATTTTCGTCTATGTAATCCT
This sequence comes from Oophaga sylvatica, assembly GCA_033576555.1. Lineage (NCBI taxonomy): Eukaryota > Metazoa > Chordata > Amphibia > Anura > Dendrobatidae > Oophaga > Oophaga sylvatica. Next base: position 497,820,682 of record JARQOD010000005.1, read on the forward strand.
TTAAAGCCTTTAGCTCGGGCCCCGCCAGGGGTAGATCTTACCAAAAGGTATCTCTGCTCCAGGCAATAATTCAATTGGACAATCATATGGACGGTGAGGGGGAAGCTGGTCAGCGTTCTTCTTGTCACATAAATCCACATAGTCCTGGTATACAGCTGGTAGTTCAGGGACTGACATGGTTCCTTTAGGAACAGAGCAAGCTGAAACTTCTGGACTCATCTTTTCTCTGGAAAGTGTAATTCCTTGGTCTCCCAGTTAATGGTAGGGTTCTGAGCCTGCAGCCATGGTAGCCCTAGAATAATGGGAAAGTGGGGAGAAGAGATAAGCATAAAGGACAGTTTCTCTTGATGATCTTTACCCATAAGGACCCTCAAAGGCTCTGTTTCCTGATCCACTGGTCCAGAGGTCAGCAGGGAGCCATCCACAGTCTCCATCTGTACTGGAGTAGCCTTCTTCACTGAACGTATCCCCTGTTTCAGAGCAAAGGAGATATCCATAAAATTTCCACTTGCCCCTGAGTCGATCATAGCAGAGCTAGACACCCAGACTGAGTCAACCCAGAGTTTGATGGAAAGGAAGCAATGAGAATTGTTTTTCTTACAACTCAGCTGGGACACCGCTGAGGAAACTTGAAAAATTGCAGCGTTTACACAGTCATCGTCCTCAGAAGTGACGGAGTTTAAGTCCGAGAAATCAATATCTGTTGCTGCAGATCTCTCTGGAGCCTGAGGCTCGGACCTGACAGATCTCCTCTCGCAACACTCACAGTGAATGACTGCTGCAGTAGTCTTACGAGAACGGCTGGGCAGTTTATAATGAAGTGCCCTGACTTACCATAGTAGAAACATAGATTTTCCTTTAAACGATGTTCTTTGCGTGCATCACTAACCCGTCTTTGTAAAAAGTCCACCTGCATGGGTTCAGGTTCAGGTTCCCGTGTGATCCTACTCAAAGGTTCCTTAGGTGGGGAGGAAGGTAGGAAAAGGTTAGTGCGATTACTTTCGAACCATCTCTCTTGCCTGCGTTCAGTCAGACGAGCATCAATACGGATGCAGTAGTTAATAAAGTCACCTAACGCAGTGGGAGGGTCGGCACGAGCAAGTTCATCCTTAATCAGTGGAGACAACCCTTTTCGAAAAATAGATTTTTTGGCGGAACTGTCCCAAGTGGTATCGAGGGCCCATCTCCTGAAATCCAAGGCATATTCGGCTACTGAGCGCTTACCTTGGCGCAAAGTTAACATGGCTGCTTCAGCTGTTGCACCTCGATTGGGGTCATCAAACACCTGCCCCATGGCTGAAATGAAAGCATCAAGATGATCCAAACATTCATCCTCAGTCTCAATCAGAGGGTTTGCCCACATCAAAGCCTTATTGGTAAGCAACATGATTATAGTAAGCACTTTAGATCGTTCAGTGGGAAATTGTGAAGCATGTGCAGAAAAAAAAGATTGCATTGGTTAATAAATCCCCTGAATTTCTCACGTTCACCGCCAAAATGAAAAGGGGTAACTTGGGAATCCCAGAACTCGGGGTTATGGCAGGAGCCTAGACTCGTTCCTCTAGAACCTCAATCCTGGCTCGTAAATCCTGGGTAGTTTGTCCAAACACTTGCAAATTGTGATTAGTGAGGTCCTGTAGGTTTGCAAAACGGGTCTTTATAGTCTGTATATCTGCAAGGATTGTATCAGTCACTCCGCAAAGCTCCTTTATGCGAGCCTCCATCTTCCAGATCTTTTAAGACAGGAGTACTGGAAGGAGAAGAGAAAAAAAAAACAAAAAAAAAACAATAGTGTTTACCTGTGGTAACACTGCAAAGTAAAATTAAGGGAATTGCTCACCTGGAATGGTTGTGAGAAGTCACAACCACTGTCATCACAGAAAGTATAACCGGACATCTGATATCCACAGTCACAGCAGACACAGCCTTCCCAGACCCAGCAGACACTAACGTTTGGCTTCAGAATCTTGTAATGTATGGTGTACAGTCATGGCCAAAAGTTTTGAGAATGACACAAATATTAATTTTTCAAAGTCTATTGCTTCACTTTTTCTAATGGCAATTTGCATATACTCCAGAATGTTATAAAGAGTGATCAGCTTAAACAGCAATTACTTGCAAGTCAATATTTGCCTAGAAAATGATTTTATCCCCCAAACACATTTCAACATCATTGCAGCCTGCCTTAAAGAACCAGCTAACCTCTTTTCAGTGATTGCTCCATTAACACAGGTTGGGTGTTGATGAGGACATGGTGGAGATCAATCTGTATGATTAAGTAAGAATGACACCACTGACACTTTAAAAGGAGCTGGTGCTTGGCATCATTGTTTCTCTTCTGTAACCATGGTTATCTCTAAAGAAACACGTGCAGTCATCATTGCAATGCACAAAATGGCCTAACAGGGAAGAGTATCGCAGCTAGAAGATTGCACTCAGTCAACAATCTACGCATCATCAAGAACTTCAAGGAGAGAGGTTCCATTGTTGCCAAAAGGCTTCAGGGCGCCAAGAAAGACCAGCAAGCGCCGACCGTCTCTTAAAAGTGTTTCAGCTGCGGGATCGGGCTACCATAGTGCAGAGCTTGCTCAGGAATGGCAGCAGGCAGTGTGAGTGCATCTGCACGCACTGTGAGGCGAGTCTCAAGGAGGCAGCAAAGAAGCCACTTCTCTCCAGAAAAAACATCATGGGCAGACTGATATTCTGCAAAAGGTACAGGCAGTGGACTGCTGAGGACTGGGTAAAGTTATTTTCTCTGATGAATCCCCTTTTCGATTGTTTGGGACATCAGGAAAACGCCTCTTCGGAGAGACAAGGTGAGCGCTACCACCAGTCTTGTCTCATGCCACTGTTAATCATCCTGAAACCATTCATGTGGGGGTTGCTTCTCAGCAAGGGAATCGGCTCTTCACAGTCTAGCCTAAAACACAGCATGAATAAAGATGGTACAGAATGTCCTCCAAGAGCAACTTCTCCCAACCCTCCAGAGCAGTTTGGTGATCAACAATGCTTTCCAGCATGATGGAGCACCTTGCCATAAAGCAAAGGTGATAACTAAATGGCTCAGGAACAAACATAGAGATTTTGGGTCCATGCCTGGAAACTCCCCAGATCTTAATCCATTGAGAACTTGTGGTCAATCATCAAGAGACGGTGGACAAACAAAAACCTAAAATTCTGACAAATGAAAGCATTGATTGTGCAGAATGGATGCTATCAGTCAGGATTGGTCCAGAATTTGATTGAGAGCATGCAGGGAGAATTGCAGAGGTCTGAAGAGAAGGGTCAACACTGCAAATATTGACTTGCTGCATTAACTCATTTAACTGTCAATATAAGTTTTTGTTATCATATGTTTGCAATTATTATATTTCTGTCTGTGATAAAAACATCTGTCAAACACACATAAAACCAGAGGGCAGCAGATCATGTGAAAAATAATATTTGTGTCATTCTCAAAACTTTTGGCATGATGTACAGTTCATATAGCGTCTTGTGCTTGGGTGCGAGGAAAACACATGAGACACAGGTTTGATATAGAAGGACTTGTATTACTTCATACAAGTGGCAAAAATGGTCACACAGTTGCAGGTACAGAAGCAGGAGACACAGCAGCAGGCCAGAGTAACTTAAGCTCAGCAATAACTCTCCACAGCAGGTTCAGGATCTCTTCTCTGTTACCGTAATGCCATGCAAACGTGGATTTATCAAATAGCAGGTTTCCAGAGTCCACAAGTGTTCCAAAGTTCCTCAGTAGGAAATAGCTGGAGTACAAAGTCCAAGGTTTTCCAGGAGTCAGGTCACAGGCTCACTGCAGGCTTGATTCTGAAGCACTGATTGCTCAGCTGATGCTGCTTAAGAAGCAAGAGGGAGAGAATCAGGGCGGGAACATGAAAGCTGGAAACTCCATATTGACTGAGGGCAAGATAGCTGCAGCAAGACAGAAAGCAAAATGGCTGACGGAAAAACTGAGTTTCAAGAAACATGTACAAAGAACCTTACAACCAAACTGAAAAGCTATCTAGATGTGTTTATTGCCGTACTGTATGTCTGGAGGCATATAGAGGCTTTATTAGATTCCACCAAAGTCATTGTCCAGGAGTAGAGTGAGGATTTAACTTTCAAATTGTGGATCCCACCGCTTAGACCTGCTCGAAACGGTGGTCTAAAACAGGGGACTTGTGTCACCTATTCTTCCCGTAACTACAGCATGGTGTAGTTTAATCGTCTGGCAGGTCACACATTCAGCTTGCTGCTCCATCAACATGCCAAGTGTAGTGCCCACCTATCTTATCTTCAGTGCCAAAAACTTAAATTAATTAGTTGGGTGCATGTGCCATCTGCCTGTCCATTAAACTTTTCCTGGTCACAGTCCCGTGTCCAGGGAAGGACCAGAGAAGAAAGGAGGATGCAAGTCCATTTCTGAAAATCTGCGGGGGGTCCCTTATGAGGTTTTCACAATAATTTAACAGCAAACACAGGTGATAACTTGTTTAGGCTGAAATACCCTTTTAAGTAGTTTCCAATGGAGAGTATGATAATGCATATACAATACAGTCATGAAGTTCTTCGAGATGCCTAACATTGTCAACTACTGCAAATATTGAGACCTCCACACAATCTACCAAAGCGCCTTCTGTCCTCTGCAGTCCTCTGAATGTTTATGTCCCAGGGCCAAGCTTTAGTTTGTGCATATGTCAAATTGCTGACTAATTCAAGAACACTTGAGTCACCGGGCGCACGCTGCAGGCTCAGAGGCTGGCAGGATGTAAAACAAAAGACAGCTATTACAGCAGAGGTATCTTTTCATTTCCCCCACAGTAAATTAATACTTGGACCAAACCACATTTTTCATTATGTCTATGCACTTAAAACCATTTATTTTCATGTGAACAGAGAATAGAGCCCCAGGTTATAAAGCCGACCTTTTCACATGACATTTATTGGTTTATTTGCACTCAGTCCAAACGGTTTTTAATCCTTAACAGTAAACATCCTGCTCATTAATCGTAGAAAATCCGTTCTCATAGGAACGTTCCAATCAATTGATTTACACTTAAATAAGGTGAGAAATGGTTGTTCGGAATTTGTGTACCCGTCTGTAGCAATGGTTCTTTAATTTAACATTCAGTATGCCAGAATGTTATATAATGAAGTGCATACAGTCATGGCCAAAAGTTTTGAGAATGACACAAATATTAATTTTTACAAAGTCTACTTTTCACTTTTTCTAATGGCAATTTGCATATACTCCAGAATGTTATAAAGAGTGATCAGCTTAACAGAAATTACTTGCAAAGTCAATATTTGGCTAGAAAATGAACTTTATCCCCCAAAACACATTTCAACATCATTGCAGCTCTGCCGTAAAAGGACCAGCTAACCTCTTTTCAGTGATTGCTCCATTAACACAGTGTGGGTGTTGATGAGGACATGGCTGGAGATCAATCTGTCATGATTAAGTAAGAATGACACCACTGGACACTTTAAAAGGAGGCTGGTGCTTGTCATCATTGTTTCTCTTCTGTTAACCATGGTTATCTCTAAACAAACACGTGCAGTCATCATTGCAATGCACAAAAATGGCCTAACGGAAGAGTATCGCAGCTAGAAAGATTGCACCTCAGTCAACAATCTATCGCATCATCAAGAACTTCAAGGAGAGGGGTTCCATTGTTGCCAAAAAGGCTCCAGGGCGCCCAAGAAAGACCAGCAAGCGCCAGGACCGTCTCTTAAAAGTGTTTCAGCTGCGGGATCGGGCTACCAGCAGTGCAGAGCTTGCTCAGGAATGGCAGCAGGCAGGTGTGAGTTGCATCTGCATGCACTGTGAGGCGGAGACTCTTGGAGCAAGGCCTGGTCTCAAGGAGGGCAGCAAAGAAGCCACTTCTCTCCAGGAAAAACATCATGGACAGACTGATATTCTGTAAAAGGTACAGGCAGTGGACTGCTGAGGACTGGGGTAAAGTTATTTTCTCTGATGAATCCCCTTTTCGATTGTTTGGGACATCAGGAAAACGCCTCATTCGGAGAAGACAAGGTGAGCGCTACCACCAGTCTTGTCTCATGCCAGGGAGAATTGCAGAGGTCCTGAAGAAGAAGGATCAACACATGCAAATATTGACTTGCTGCATTAACTCATTCTAACTGTCAATATAAGCTTTTGCTACTCATATGTTTGCAATTATATTTCTGTCTGTGATAAAAACATCTGTCAAACACACACATAAAAAACAAGAGGGCAGAAGATCATGTGAAAATATAATATTTGTGTCATTCTCAAAACTTTTGGCCATGACTGTACTACCAAAATAAACCATTCACGGTCCTCCATCCCCACCTACCCCAAATAATGTTCCATGGGGATAAGAAAAGGTTAAATAATCAAAAAAACAACCTAATTAGTATCTGATCAGGGCTAGATGCACAAATTGTTAACAACAGGAGACTGCAGAAAACTACATTGCAATCTTATGAAGAGCCCGTAGCTAAACAGTTGTGCATCAGAAAACGTCCCATAAAATCTATGGTCATTATGGGTAAAATCTAATCTACAGTTGCCTTATTTAAAACCTGTGAGCTTGGAAAATCTGTGCAATCCGTGGGCAGAAGGTCATAGAGCAGGAGAAGATGAGCAGATTGATGAATAGGTTTTTGTGAAAAGAGTCAGCATAAATTGTATCTTAGTCCCTGCTAATTCTGGGCTTAGGAGTCAGGTGGGCGGTCCTACTCTGTGATTGACAGCCTTCCCAGTATTCATTTGCATACGTAGTGATCTCAAACCTGTGACTCTTGAGCTGTTATGGTCAGATTTATAGTTTTAAGGCAAATGAAGAGCGATGAGTTGGAGACTAGGTAGCCATACAGTATAGTAGAAGTTTCTCAAGGGAAAATACTTTTAAAAAGGAGAGTGCAATTATTAAAAATAGGTTAAAAGATAGCGGATATAAGAATAGTGAAATTGTTCCATCATATAAAAAGCTAGAAAATATGAATAGAGAAAATATTTCAGAAAAGACAAAAAAAAAATGTATTACCTACTTTGATCACCCCTTATAATGCAAATTTCAAAGACATTAAGAAAATATTTTCAAAATATGTTCCTATTCTATATCAGGACAAAATATTACATAGAATTCTGGAAAAAGGATACAGGGTAGTCGCTAAAAGGGAAAATCACTGGGAAATACGCTTTTCCCTAGTTTATACATTGGAAAAACTGCAAATAAGACATGGTTGACATAAAAGGATTTTTTAAGTGCGGTAAAAACTGTAGCATTGCCCCTATGGTGAAAATAAAACATCCATAATACTACTTAATAATAAAGAACATCTTATAGATACATTTATAAACTGTGACACCCATCATTTGGTATACTGTGTAGAATGTATTATATGCAAATTACAGTATATCTAGTGCACTACAAGAAAAAAGAGAAGAGTGTCAGAACATATTTATATCATAAAAAGTGACAACACTCATTCTGCAGTATTTAGACACTTTATAGAGGCACATGAAGGTGGTATAGAAGGACTTATATGCTATGCTATTGAATGAGTCCTGAAAGAGGTGGAGACTTGAAGAAAAAGGTGTTTTTTAAGGGAAATTTTCTGGATCCTTAAAATAAATACCAAACAGCCCAATGGCTTGAATTTTCACAATGACACAATGTATTTGTATTGATATAAAATTGATGGAATATACTTGTATATAATGTGTTTTGATGTATATAATATGAATTGTGTTATCTACGTTCTGACAGGTTTGCAGTGGTTTTAAATAGATTCTGATGAGCCAGCTGGAGCTCTAACAGGAGGTCACTAACCTCTTGGAATTTTGAACTGTCCTTACTGGATTTTTTGGGAAATTCCAGTAATCATTTGAACAGTGCATTTTCTATGGCTTCAGGACTACCAAAGCTTCGTTCTAGTCTCTCACATGTGGCGAAGAGACCAGCCACTGGGTTACTGATGTGAACAGAGTCTCTTGCTCTGTGGATTGTGGCCCAAGCCACCTGATCAGCAGATCTAGCTCTTCAGCACCAGTGATGCTGAGGTTACTATAATTACCGATCTAAAGACACATTTCCAACCTCTATAGTTCTCAGGTTGTTCATCGAAACTTGTGAGACCAATCTTAGTAAGTTCACAGTGAACCAAGTTATTTGCAAAGTCAGACATGTCAGTTTTCTCTGATTTTTGGAAAGATAACTGCTGGCTGAATAACTCAGGAAAATCTGGTGCAGCATAAGCATTTAGTCCAGTAACTGGTTTAACATGCATAGTTCCTGCCAAGCATGGAACTAGAACTCTGTAGTTGTCCAGAATGTGATGACTTGCTGTCTTATTGACTTGCACGTGTGGTTTTGTGTATAGGGTTTGGTGAGATGCAGGATCCTCGTACATTCTGGTTCATGAAGGAGGTTCAAGATGAGGGGTTGGCAGTGTGTCGTACTGACCTTGAATGTAGGATGCTGGTGAAGGTTCTGCGTCCTGTTGCCTGAGAGGATTGTCTGTGCTGTCAGGAATGATCATTGGAGTCAGGAGTGGGCTATTTTTGCTTAGCACATAGTTGCTTGTGCGCTTAAGAGGGTCTTCAGTATCCAAATCACTTAAACTGATGCTGTCTCTTTGACTCCCATTGAAAGCTTATTCCAAGACCTTGTAACTTGCCATGGCTGTACTCACATTCCTTCTCTAGGGCCTCTATTTCTGCCCTTTTGCATGATGCATTGACGTCCATTTTTGCCTTCCCGCGTGCTGCTTTGGCTGCAGAAGTTGCTTCCAAAGCATTCATTTCTGCTTCCACTTCCATCTCAGTTCTCCCTTGCGATAAAGCGGCTTGTACCTTAGTAGCTTCAGCTTTTGCACGTGCTCTTATAAGCTGTTTGCTGAGTGTTGAAGATTTCAAAGAGCGTGACTTACCTGATCATTTTGAAAGCCTGGTGGATCCAGCAATGCGAGATGACATCTCAGATATTTATGCAATTCTTGCCTCTGTCTTAGCTTTAGTATCACGCACTATGCGTTCTCTCTGAGTTTAGTTGCTGGAAACCTTGCAGCTCTTCAAGAGAATAAGATGTATTAAGCCTCTGAAGAATTGTAATGTATTTGTTCATCTTTTGGATATAGATCTCATAAACTGAACACAGTTCTTCTAGGGCTCCTTCTAGTAGTAGTTCGAGAGAAGCAAGCTGAGAGATGCTGTTGATGTGACTCAGCAATCTTTGCCATAAATCTGATGTAACACAACAAAATTCATATTTAATGGTTTCAAACTTCTCTCTATCTTTCTTATTAAGCTTTGTAGCGCATTTACCGTATTTTTCGGACCATAAGACGCACTTTTTTTCCTACAAATTTGGGAGGAAAGTGTGGGTGCGTCTTATGGTCGGAATGTAACATGTGGGGAGGGGGGCAGGGGGCAGCCATGGAGTGAGATTGCAGGAGGCAGGAAAATATCCCCTCTGCTGCAGGAATCCAGCGCTGGGGAAACCCCAGGTCTGATACTTAAGTGCAGTGAATATTAATTAGCCGCTTCCCCTCCCACCAATCAGCTGAGCAGTGAGCAGGGAGCAGCTAATGACAAGCCACATGGTTCCCCAGCGCTGGATTCCTGCAGCAGCTGGGCAGATCGGTGTCTGAAGGAGAAGGAGGCAGCAGGAGCAGAGTGCAGCAGGAGGCATCGCATACCTGACAGCACAGGGGCTGTGCTGATGCGATGCTGAATGCTCCTGTGGAGGACCTGTGATGAGGTCATGAAGAGGGCGGGCTGGAGCATCACATGACCAAAGCCCTGCCTCTTCATGATGTCATCACAGGTCCTTCAGACACACTGTACAACTGAGAATTAATTAAAAGGTTAGGCTACTTTCACACTTGCGTTTTTTTGCACAGCGCATCGTGCGCACATGAAACGCATACGTGTCACATTTCTATCAACTCTGTCTCTATCATCTCTGTTTTATCATCGTCTCATCATCTCTGTCTCTATCATCTCTGTCTCTATCATTTCTGTCTCTATCATCTGTCTCTATCTCTGTCTCTATCATCTCTGTCTCTATCATCTGTCTCTATCATCTGTCTCTATCATCCTGTCTCTATCATCTCTGTCTCTATCATCTGTCTCTATCATCTCTGTCTCTATCATCTGTCTCTATCATCTTGTCTTATCATCTGTCTCTATCATCTGTCTTACATCTCTGTCTCTATCATCTGTCTCTATCATCTCTGTCTCTATCATCTCTGTCTCTATCATCTGTCTCTATCATCTGTCTCTTCACTTGTCTCTATCATCTGTCTCTATCATCTCTGTCTCTATCATCTCTTTTCTCTATCATCTGTCTCTATCATCTCTGTCTCTATCATCTGTCTCTATCATCTCTGTCTCTATCTTCTCATCCTGTCTCTAATCTCTCTATCATCTCTGTCTCTATCATCTCTGTCTCTATCATCTGTCTCTATCATCTCTGTCTCTATCATCTGTCTCTATCATCTCTGTCTCTATCATCTCTGTCTCTATCATCTGTCTCAATCATCTAGCTCTATTTCTATGCAGCCGCACACTCCAGTCTGAGTGCCGGCGGCAGTGCCGGGTGTTCATGCGAGAGACTCAAACGAAATCGTGCGAGTTTCTCACATGTGTGACCCTGGCCTTATACTCATCCTCCAGTGTCTTCACATAGTAGTTTACAGAAACCACACTGGTCCCGCAGCACCATCTCCTACCCGTAGCTTCCAACATAATAACATACTATTATATATAATAACACCACATATAATAGTATGTTATTTATGTTATTAAATATTTTACCACATTTTTTGCTTCAAATATATTTTTCCCTATTTTCCACCTCTAAAACCTGGGTGCGTCTTATAGTCCGGTGCGTCTTATAGTCCGAAAAATACGGTAACCTTCTCACTGGACTGTGGATTAAATTCTACACATTCATCATCTGACAGGTTGCACCAATGATATGTCCGTGCATGAGATAGCCTAGAAATGGTATCATCCTTCAACTGTTGCTCACACAGAGTGATGTCCTCAGATAGCTTAAATTTGACTGTAGGAGGCACGTATGAAGATTCCAGAAGAAGGTTTATTTTCCAGTTAATTTCTTGTAGATATGCTCACATACAGCAGGTAAAAAATACTTTTCTGACCAGAGCTGCAAACACATGGGCTTTCAAGATGGCTGACACTAAATGAGGAAGAAGAATGGGGAAGAAGGGAGGGGTTACTGACATCAGAGCTACATCAGGGAAAGAGGAAGGGCAAACTTCTAAAGAGCAATATGCACAAATATCACCTGAGCCTCCAATGGTGGCTCACGATGGAGGGGCACCTATAGAGGAGTAACAACAAAGAAGGGGAGTATAAATGAAAAAATCCCTATATGAATGGCGCAGACAAATATGCTAGTGAGTGAGACCACTTGAGGGGTCAGTAGCTACTTACTAATGGCTGCGTATCTTAAAACTCACTGGGGAGGCGACTGCTGCCGCAGATGTAAGAGAGATGTGTGTGTACATACAAGTGGGTCATAATGTCTAATGAACACTGCACTCGTTGATAGAAATTGCTTCAAGTGAATTTTATTGAATATATATTGCAAGAGCGACAAGTAATTTGACGTTTCGGCCTAAACTTGGCCTTGATCACACAGTCGCTTACTGTGGTTGTCTAGTGAAAGTAGTTCTGGACATCCTGTGATAGGACTAGTCCTGGATAGAGGAGTTTGGTCTTTATTATGGATGCTTTAGAGACACTTATAAAGTCTGTCTGAGGGATGATCCTGTAGGATATGGGGTCAGGATCATGTATATGTGGTCTGGATCTCGGTGGCAGACAGTTATATAGTGGTGGGAGACCAACCGGAGTGCTTGGTGGCGTGAATGGTATACAAATGCGGTTATGCTCAGGGTCATGTATATGCGGTCTGGATCCCAGTAGCAAACAGTCATATGATGGTGGGAGACCAACCGGTGTGCTTGGTAGCGTATATGGTATACAGGTGCGGTTATGCAGTTGTAGATAAATAGAAAGGCAGCTGTAGCGCTTGTTGGCATGTGTTGTAAAAATCCGTTGGTGGTGAGGGATAAATCCAGGGTATTGCAAGCCCAATGAGGACGCTGGCACATCAGTGCCTAAGCTGGTGGAGGCTTATATATATTCAATAAAATTCACTTGAAGCAACTTCTATCAACGAGTGCAGTGTTCATTAGACATTATGTTTTAAGGGATCTTTGACCCCGTTCACTTGCACCAGGTTTTCAACTCGTGTGCCAGAACCTTCATTATCTTACCTACAAGTGGGTCAGATTGTCGCCTCCCTAGTGGGTTTAAAGATAGGCATTCATTAGCGAGTAATTACTGACCCCCCAGGTGGTCTCACCAACATTTACAATCTGACCCACGTGTATGTACACACACAATACTCTTAAGGGCCCGTCTCACATAGCGATATCGCTACCGAGATCGGTGCTGAGTCACTAGTTTTGTGACGCAGCACCGAGCTCACCAGCGATATCGCTGTGTGTGACATTCAGTGACGATCAGCCCCCCTGCTGGGTATCGCTGATCGTCGCTGAAATGTCAGGACATTTTTTTGATCGCTGTCTCCCGCTGACAGGCACGCATCGCTGCGTGTGACAGGCGGGAGACCAGCGATCCGCTGGTAACCAAGGTACACAGCGGGTTTCCAGGCGCGGGCTGTGCCTAGAAACCCGCTGTGTACCTTGGATACCAGCGCCCTGAAGCAGGGAGCTGGTAACCAAGGTACACAGTGGGTTTCCAGGCACCACGCAGCGCTTGGAAACCCGCTGTGTACCTTGGATACCAGCCCCCTGCATCAGGGCGCTGGTATCCAATGTACACTGCGAGTAACTAAGCGATGTTACCCGCAGTGTCGCTGTCCTGATCGCTGCCCTGAGCTGCCTGTTTGGCAGCTCAGCAGCGATAATATAGCGATACACCAGGATCCTGACAAGTGCATATCGTTGTCGGGATCGCTGGTGTATCGCTATGTGAGACCCAGCCTTTACATCAGCGGCAGCAGTCGCCTCCCCAGTAGGTTTTAAGATATACAGCCATTAGTGAGTAGCTACTGACCCCTCAAGTGGTCTCACTCACTAGCACTATTTGTCTGCGCCATTCATATAGGGATTTTTTCATTTATACTCTCCTTCTTTGTTGTTACTCCTCTATAGGTGCCCCTCCATCGTGAGCCACCATTGGAGGCGCAGGTGATATTTGTGCATATTGATTTTTACTCCTGTCAGTCAGCTGAGCACAGTAGCTGACCCATCACCAGCAGCCTCCATCTATACGTATACATGTGTATATACCTATATACTATATAATTGTCTAACTTTTAACTTCCGTCTGTAACGTAAATCCTGCGTCGCTGATTGGTCGCGCCGGGCCAGAAGTGATTGGACACGACCAACCAGCGACAGGCACACCACCGCTATCGTCAGGAGATCAGCGGCGCTAGGCGCTAATCTCCCGACGGTAGCCGCGGGTCATCTCCATGTACATACTTACCTTCCGTCCCTGCATCCCGTCCACCGCGTCTGCTTCTATCCTGTGCTGAGCAGTCACGTAGTACCGCTCATTAAGATTATGAATATGGATGTGACTCCCCTCCCATAGGCGTGGCGTCCATATTCATGACCTTAATGAGCGGTACCACGTGACAGCACCACAGAGGAAGAAGCTGACGCGCCGGCATAGAGATGCAGGGACGTGCAGCGACGGTGTCAGGTTAAGTATGATAGGGGAGGACGAGGGAGCCCAGCCATGCATACAAGGATGGGAGGGGGGAGCGGAGCCATGCATACAAGGATGGGAGGGGGAGCGGAGCCATGCATACAAGGATGGGAGGGTGGGAGCGGAGTCATATATACACTGATGGGAGGGTGGAGCAGAGCCATGTATACAGCATGGGAGGGTGGTGCGAAGCCATGTATACAAGGATGGGAGGAGGGAGCGAGCCATGCATACTAGGATGGGAGGGTGGGAGCGGAGCCATATATACAAGGATGGGAGGGTGGCGCGGAGCCATGTATACAGGATGGGAGGGTGGCGCGGAGCCATGCATACAAGGATGGGAGGGGGAGCGGAGCCATGCATACAAGGATGGGAGGGGGGAGTGGAGCCATGCATACACGGATGGGAGGGGGGAGCGGAGCCATTGATACAAGGATGGGGGGGGGAGCGGAGCCATGCATACAAGGATGGGAGGGGGGAGCGGAGCCATGTATACAGGATGGGAGGGGGGAGCGGAGCCATGCATACAGGATAGGAGGGTGGAGCGGAGCCATGCATACAAGGATAGGAGGAGGGAGCGGAGCCATGCATACAAGGATGGGAGGGGGAGCGGAGCCATGCATACAAGGATGGGAGGGGGGAGCGGAGCCATGCATACAAGGAGGCGAGGGGGGAGCGGAGCCATGCATACAAGGATGGGAGGGGGGAGCGGAGCCATGCATACAAGGATGGAGGGGGGAGCGGAGCCATGCATACAAGGATGGGAGGGGGGAGCGGAGCCATGCATACAAGGATGGGGGGATCGGAGCCATGCATACAAGGATGGGAGGGGGGAGCGGAGCCATGCATACAAGGATGGGAGGGGGGAGCGGAACCATGCATACAAGGATGGGAGGGTGGGAGCGGAGCCATGCATACAAGGATGGGAGGGGGGATCGGAGCCATGCATACAAGGATGGGAGGGGGGAGCGGAGCCATGCATACAAGGATGGGAGGGGGGAGCGGAGCCATGTATACAAGCATGGGAGGGGGGAGCGGAGCCATGCATACAAGGATGGGAGGGTGGGAGCAGAGCCATATATACAAGGATGGGAGGGAGGAGCAGAAACATGTATACAGGATGGGAGGGTGGGAGCAGAGCCATGTATACAGGATGGGAGGGGGAGCAATGCATACAAGGATGGGAGGGGGGAGAAGAGCCATGCATACAAGGATGGGAGGGTGGGAGCTGGGCCATATATACAAGGATGGGGGAGTGGGAGCGGAGCCATGTATACAGGATGGGAGGGTGGGAGCAGAGCCATGTATACAGGATGGGAGGGTGGGAGCAGAGCCATGTATATAGAATGGGAGGGTGGGAACGGAGCCATGTATATAGGATGGGAGGGTGGGAGCGGAGCCATGTATATAGGATGGGATGGTGGTAGCGGAGCCATGTATACAGGATGGGAGGGTGGGAGCGGAGCCATGTATATAAGATGGGAGGGTGGGAGCAGAACCATGCATAAATAAACTACATACATATTCTAGAATACCTGATGCGTTAGAATCGGGCCACCATCTAGTATACATATATACATGGCTGTTTTCACACCCTCCATTAACACTATCCCCACTTTACTTCCAGGTAGCGCCAGTGTATTATTGTTATATAAACTTCTAAAGAGGCAAACTGTATTGCATAACAACAAAATAGCACAATATTACACTACAATGATAATACAACAATTAACTGCACAATATGTATGTGATCATGGTGCAGTTATGTAAACTAGGGGGCAGGTCAGTGAGGGATCTGTGACCTGTCAGAAGCCATACTGATGAATACCTAATCAGAGCCACACATGAAGACCCCCCACAGGCCGCCTTGGAGCACGAGCATATCATTATCTCAACACTGAAAATAAAGATTAAACAACCACAAGACGGATTTTATCAACCTAGGTATCATTGTAATCAGTATAACGGTGCCGACCTGATAGTGTCTGTAGGTTACCGTGCACAATCCTGCTGACAAGTTTCTTTTAAACTTTACAATAAAATATTTTAGCTAAAAATAAATGCACTGTAGTTTGAAAACAATGTTCATGTGTTTTAGCCCAATCCATGCTAGATTCCAGGGCGCCGTTGTCAACAGGGCGCAGTATGAAAGTAGCCTGCGTTCTGATTGAGTTCCCTTTTCTGTATTTGTGTCTGATAAATGCAAATAGAATTGAGTGTGGGAAGGGGGCAACAGCCGGGGTGACCGGTGTCAGTGACCCACTGACATCACTCACCTGGGTGCCTGCACCCTGGTCTTCAGTGTGTTGAATGTCTGATGCCGGAGTAAAGTGCCGGGTGGCCGCAGACATTTGGCAATGCCAGTTTTGTTTGTTTTCTTTTCTCCAAAGTGCGCACCCCTCAGAGAGGCAAGAGGTAGCGCCCTAGGTGGGAACTTACCCTGCCAAACCCTGGGCCCGACCCATTTCCAGGCAGTCAATCAAATTAAACAGTGATCAGACTAGTTTATTAGTCAGACATCTCTAGACTGAAGGAAGAGTCTGGACTTAGTAAAAGCATTTAAAAATAATGCAATAAATTGATCTTATGTTGAACATGTTACCAATAATGATATTTTGATGGTTGTTTTTTAGCTATGCAACTCTGGGATGACAGGTAGAAATATAAGGGCTGAACGGCTGAGTGGATTCCGAGAACGTAGTCTTGTCTCCTGGTACCTGATCAGCTACACTACATGTAGTGTCATTCATTTCAGGTCAAAGCATCATTACTGAAACTGAAGCCAAGTATTTAGAAAAAATTGATCTAGTAAAGTCACAATTCCTAAGGGATCAGCTTCAGCTCCGCATCCTCTGTTTAGCCTCTAAAAGAAATTATAAGATTCAGTGATTGAGAAGATGCGCATCTATACCAAGCTCTGCACATTAATTCTGCTGAAATTTACTACATTTTTCTATTTTGAAGGGCAACCTTTTACCACCAAGCCTCCTTTTCCAAATCTGACCAGTGTCAATTTATGTGGTGATAACTATGACACGTTTTAACATATCCCAGTGATTCTGAGAATGTTTTTTCATCACATATTGTGATTAACCCCTTTCTGACATCAGACATACTATGCCATCCATGGTACCTGGGCCCGTATGACTGTGGACGGGATAGTACGTCATCGCGATCAGCTGCGCTCACGGGGGGAGCACAGCTGATCGCGGCTGGGTGTCAGCTGTTTATCACAGCTGACACCTGGCACTATGTGCCAGGAGCGGTCACGGACCACTCCCGGAAGATTAACCCCGACGCACTGCGATCAAACATGATCGCAGTGTACCGGAGGCACAGGGAAGCATCGTGCAGGGAGGGGCTCCCTGCGTGCTTCCCTGAGACCCTCAGAACAGCGCAATGTGATCGTGCTGTTCCGAGGGCCTCCTCCCTGCAGGAGCCCAGATCCAAGATGGCCGTGGGGTCCTTCCAGGTCCTGCAGGGATCCGGCTTCCTCAGTGCCTGCAAAGTAAAAAAAAAAAAATAACGTGTAAAAATAATTTTAAAAAATCATAAATAAATTAAACAAAAATATTCCCCAATAAATTTATTTCTTTATGTAAATAAAAAAAAACAATAAAATTACACATATTTTCTATCATATAGACCCCTCAAAGTGACTTTAAATGTGATGAGGTCCCCCCCAAAAAATGGTGTTGTAAAAATGAGAAATCGCTGGTTAACTTTTAACCCTTATAACTTCGTAACAAAAAAAAATTTTGGTTCCAAAATTGTGCTGATGTAAAGTAGACATGTGGGAAATGTCACTTATGAAGTATTTTGTGTGCCATATCTTTGTGATTTATGGGCATGAAAACTGAAAGTTGAAAAATTGCGAAATTTTCAAAAATTGTGCCAAATTTCCATTTTTTTCACAAATAAACGCAAGTTATATCAAATAAATTTTACCACTAACATGAAGTACAATATGTCACGAGAAAACAATGTCAGAATCACCGGGATCCATGGAAGCGTTCCAGAGTTATAACCTCATAGAGGGACAGTGGTCAAAATTGTAAAAATTGGCCTGGTCATTAACGTGCAAACCACCCTTGGGAGTAAAGGGTTTAATGTTAGTGGCAAATTTTGGTCGATATGATTTGCGTTTGTTTATGAAAGTATAGAAAATTTTGCAATATTCAAACTTTACATTTTTGTGCCTTTAAATCAGATAGCTATACCACACAAAATGGTTAATAAATAGCATTTCTCATACAGTGGGGGTAATAAGTATTTGATCACTTGCTGATTTTGTAAGTTTGCCCACTGACAAAGACATGAACAGTCTATAATTTTAAGGGTAGATAGAATATCAAAAATAAAATCCAGAAAATCACATTGTATAAATTATATAAATTTATTTGCATTTTGCAGTTAGAAATAAGTATTTGATCCCTCTGGCAAACAAGACTTAATACTTGGAGGTAAAACCCTTCTTAGCAAGCACAGCAGACGTTTTTGGTAGTTGATGATGAGGTTTGAGCACATGTCAGGAGTAGGGATGAGCGAGCATGCTCGGGTGTCCTCCGAGTATTTGGAAGTGATCGGAGATTTAGTATGTGTCGCCGCAGCTGCATGATTTGCGGCTACTAGACAGCCTGAATACATGTGGGGAATGCCTGTTTGTTAGGGAATCTTTAATACAGGTAACAAGTTGATTAGGAGCGTCTAACTTTTCTGTAGGAGCCAGAACTCTTAATGGTTGGTAGGGGACCAAATACTTATTTCTCACTGCAAAATGTAAATAAATTTATATGATTTATACAATGTGATTTTCTGGATTTTATTTTTGATATTCTATCTCTCAATGTTAAAATTAACCTACCCTTAAAATTATAGACTGTTTATGTCTTTTTCAGTGGGCAAACTTACAAAATCAGCAAGGGATCAAATACTTATTTCCCCCACTATATGTCTACTTTACATCTTGCATCATTTTTTAAATATAATTATTTTTTGTTACAAAGTTAGAATAGTTAAAAATTGATCAGCAATTTCTCATTTTTTCAACAATATTTACAAAACCATTTTTGTAGGGATCAGATGACATTTGAAGTGACTTTGAGGGGCCTACTTGACAGAAAATACCCAAAAGTGACACCATTCTAAAAACTGCACCCCTCAAAGTGCTCAAAACCACATTCAAGAAGTTTATTAACCTTTCAGGTGCTTCACAGGAATTAAAGGAATGTGGAAGCAAAAAATTAACATTTTAATTTTTTCACAAAAATGCTACTTTAGCCCTAAATTTTTATTTTTAAAAAGGTATTAGGAAAAAAACGGACCACAAAATTTGTTGTGCAATTTCTCCTGAGTATGTCAATACCTGATATGTGGGGGAAAACTACTGTTTGGGTGCATGTCAGGGCTCGTGAGGGAAGGAGCACAGTTAGACTTTTTGAATGCCAAATTGGCTGTAATCAAGAGCAGGCACCATGTAGGGTTTGCACAGGTACTGAAGTGCCTAAACAGTAGAAACTCCCCCACAAGTGGCTCATTTTGGAAACTAGACCCCCACAAAGAATTTATCTAGATGTGTTGTGAGCACCTTGAGCCCTCAGGTAATTCACAGAATTTTATAACGTTGGGCCATGAAGATAAAAGATCAAGTTTTTCTCGATCACCAATGACATCACCACAAGAGAGGGGATCCGCCCTTCAAGGACAGGGAACCTTAGCAGCCAATGAAATCAGGAATCCGGAATAATCAGGAATAACAGCTGATAATTTTTGGGAGTGGCGTCAATTTAACCCTAACCCTAACCTAACCTTCAATTGCTGAAGGGGTTGCCTGGGTCCTACGGTGTCTTACTGGGGGTCCTTCCTCACTAGAAGAGGAGGAGGAGGAAGAGGAAATGAAATAGAGGAATGTGGGATCTTTCTCAGTGGCTGAATCCGTGTCGGAGGCAAGGAAAGTGTACTGTATGCCTCCTCTGGTGAATAGCATCTTCTCAACGAATGGGGCATTTTATTTTATCTTTCAAAACACTGGGGATGTGTGTGTAAGTGGTGCTTTTACATGTAAATCGTGTGGGGTGTGTGTAACGGCGACTATTTATTATAGAAAGTAGAAAGAAAAATTTAGAAACACTTAGAAGAAAAAAAAAGAAAAGAAAAATCAAATGTAAAAAAAAAAGTTTGTATGAAACAAATTGCAGTGACATTCACTACACTAATGCCCTCCCTATAAAGTTACTCGGCACTAGCTATTCTTTTTTTTTTTTGCAAAAGAAAAACGGACGTCACTAATGCTGCACCATAAGTCCCCTAATACATTAGCTAAGAAATTACCTGCCAATAACAATTTTTTTTTTTTTGCAAAAGAAAATGCCACCTCCCTACCTATAAAGCTCCTCTATACAATTTTTTTTTTCTAAAAGAAAATCGGACATCACTAACACAGTGACGTCCACTACCTCTAATGCGCTACCACAATACACTCTGTACTAACTACTATAATTTTTTTTTTTCTAAAAAAAATTAGATGTCACTTACACTGCGACATCTGCTTCTCTAACTAGCTAAAAAAAAAAAAAGAAAAAGTCCCTTTGGCACAAGCTCTGACCAGCAGCGATACTAATCAGAGAGGACTACAGCCACGTTAAGAGCACGAATGCTCAGGCAGAATGACACGCACACGTGAAAAGCGCAAAAAAAGAGCAAAGAAAATCACTTGGGATGGGAGATGGGGACTGCTGCTGCAGTGATCACAGATCAGTCACAGTATACAGAGACAGACAGGAGACACATCACAGGAGGCAGGAGACACAGCACAGATCGCAGGAGCCAAGAGGGTGGAGACAGATCACAGGAGGCAGGAGACAGCACAGAATGCAGGAGACAAGAAGCTGGAGACAGATCACAGGAGGCAGGAGACAGCACGGAACGCAGGAGACAAGAAGCTGGAGACAGATCACAGGAGGCAGGAGACAGCACAGAACGCAGGAGACAAGAAGCTGGAGACAGATCACAGGAGGCAGGAGACAGCACAGAATGCAGGAGCCAAGAGGCTGGAGACAGATCACAGGAGGCAGGAGACAGCACAGAACGCAGGAGACAAGAAGCTGGAGACAGATCACAGGAGGCAGGAGACAGCACGGAACGCAGGAGACAAGAAGCTGGAGACAGATCACAGGAGGCAGGAGACAGCACAGAACGCAGGAGACAAGAAGCTGGAGACAGATCACAGGAGGCAGGAGACAGCACAGAACGCAGGAGACAAGAGGCTGGAGACAGATCACAGGAGGCAGGAGACAGCACAGAACGCAGGAGACAAGAAGCTGGAGACAGATCACAGGAGGCAGGAGACAGCACGGAACGCAGGAGACAAGAAGCTGGAGACAGATCACAGGAGGCAGGAGACAGCACAGAACGCAGGAGACAAGAAGCTGGAGACAGATCACAGGAGGCAGGAGACAGCACAGAACGCAGGAGACAAGAAGCTGGAGACAGATCACAGGAGGCAGGAGACAGCACAGATCGCAGGAGCCAAGAGGCTGGAGACAGATCACAGGAGGCAGGAGACAGCACAGATCGCAGGAGCGAAGAGGCTGGAGACAGATCACAGGAGGCAGGAGACAGCACAGATCGCAGGAGCCAAGAGGCTGGAGACAGATCACAGGAGGCAGGAGACAGCACAGATCGCAGGAGCCAAGAGGCTGGAGACAGATCACAGGAGGCAGGAGACACAGCACAGATCGCAGGAGGATCGCACTGGCCACCAATGAATTTCTCTCTCAGGGTAATGGGGCATACAACCACTCTGCATGCCAACTCTGAGGTAAAGATGATGTTTGGAGTGGTGATCGCTATTTTAGATAAACCCCTTTGGCGCTGATTGGTCAGTAGTAACTATTGTTCAGTCAATTGGCACCAAAGGGATTAATCAGGATAGGTGACGTCACGATCACCCTACCCATTGTGACTGCTGTGATTGGTGCTGTCTCAGACAGCACCAGTCACAGCATGCAACATAGGGTTTTTTTTTACTACTTTATTGCCACATCGCTGCGATTGGCTGGTCAGTTCTGACCAGCAATCATAAGGATCACTGATGCGGGTGCAGAGGGGTGGTACAGTCCCCTGGGGTGAGGTGCAGCCATCTTAACTCAGTCACCGCGCGATGCAGCATGGTGACCAGAAATAGCGGGCCCGTATATATATTGCGCTTAGGGGGAATGGAGCTCACGCAGCACCGTATATATTCAGCGCATGTCGTGAAGGGGTAAACTTTTTTCTTTTTTTCCCAGTACAGAACTGTATGGGAACTTGCTTTTTCCGTAACAACTGTAGTTTTCATTGGTGCCATTTTGAGACATACTGCCATGCAACATATGAAATGACTGCCAAAATTTCACTGTGTCACTATGTGTTAAATGGAATATGTCAGCAGGTTTT